>JZKD02S2262940.1:248860-263115 GCA_000966675.3 Picea glauca
ATGTCTATTGATGGGAGAGATTGATGTGGAGAGATAGTCACATTGACTATTGATGAAGAGAATGCCTTGTCTACATGTTGACATCAATAATTGGTAATTGGAGTTGACATCAATGGTGGTATTGCCATCAATGCCAAAGGAGGAGATTGTAGGAAAATGGCTCGTAAGTGTGTCGAGTGATATTGACGACGCATGGAATCCATCGGTAAGTCATATAGATAAGGTTGTACAATGTTCTTAATATCATGAAAGGCATAAGACATAGTGCGTTGAAAATTCACACCAGCATTCTTAAGACCAAAATGGAGTTTACGGTATGCGAAGGTACCCCAAGGGAAAATAAAAGTAGTCTTATGTTGATCCACAGGTAAAATATTGATTTGATTATAGTCGGGGAATCCATCCATCAGAGAGAATATTTCACTGTCATCACAATTGTCAATGATCTGGTCGACGAAAGGGGTTGGATAATTATCTTTGGGACAATCCTTTTTAATATCCCTATAATCAACACAAACATGGATCGTTCCTTGTTTCTTCGCAACTGGAGCAATATTGGACACCCAATCAATAAACACTACAGGGTAGACAAAACCATATTTAAGAAGTTTTTCAACTTCGAGTTTAATCGCAACAACTTTTCATGGATCAACTGGAAGAATTCTTTGTCAAACGGGTTTAGCATCAGAGTATGTCTTAATTTCATGTACAACAATATCTAGATCAATTTGAGGCATTTCTTCGTAACTCCATGCAAAAACGTCACATAATTATTGGAAAAGGGCCTTGTAAGTTAGGATCTCATTAGGAGCACATGAGGCACTGATATGAACATTTTCCACAATTCCAGGCTTAAACGAAATATATAGAGGGATGGTGGGTGAGATATTTCCAAGTTCCCTTCATACAAAACATCACGTGTTGGTTCAGAAATTGGGGGAATAGTAATCACTGTAGACGGATTTGAAATCCATTGGTAACTCTCGATAGTCTCGGTTTCTAGGAAGAGGATAGAACGATCATGCCCATCATCCCATGGTGTGTCTTCCATGGACATAATTGTCATGATCATTTCATTAGTGTGAAATACCATGTGAAATGGATCAGGAGACGTATCTAAGAGAGAATGAGGAGAAGGAGTCATCGATTGAATATCTTGATAGGCCAATTCCACAGGACTTAAAGACATTCGGTCACCATAACAAATACATTCATCCAAGATAGGTACTATCCAAGGGTCATAAGACTCAAGGTTTTTGCCAACACTGGTTGAAATCATGTTAATTATAGCGACAAAAGGAGGAGGAACATCGGGTGGTGGAATGGGGAAAGTACCCATTAACGATGAATCTTGTAAAATACCCACACCGACATTCTCATAACCAGGAGGTGTTTTCACTATGAATGGAATTTTATTAGTGCAGGAGTCAGACCTAAAATAGGTGAGTTGATCTACCGTAACAAATTTATCTTGGTGAGGGAAACGTATCACACGGAAAAGAGTAGAAAAAACTGTGCACATAGCATCGATCCAACAACGGCTAAGTAAAGGCTTGTAATTGAAAAGTACATCAAACACATCAACCTCAACAATAACCACTTTTCCTTCTAACGCAATAGATAATGAAGGAAGAACACCATACAATTTAAACCATGTACCATTAAAATATTTTAAAGTATTGTGTGACTCGGTAAGGGAAGGAAAGCCAATGGATTTCCAACAAGTGATGGACATGACTCAAGTCGAAGCTCCTTCATCAACAATTGTTCGAAAAATATTCTTATTTCCCACAATGACTTGTATTTGAAAATATAATTGATGAGGGAGTCTTGGAATGTGATCTTCCAAGTCAAATATTATCAAATTTGTATCGGTAGGATCGTTTCCACCAATAGAATTTAATAGTGCATTTCGTTGAGTAGGAAAACTGTGAAAGAGCCGACATCACAGAAGGTGCCTGTGTAAGATCTTCTACAATACTATAGTTTTGAGAGGCGCACACATGTGGGTTAAATGATGACTTATGAACAACGGCCTTAGGAGGTGGACGAAGAATTGTTTCTAGACTAGGTAGTTCGAGGTGAAGAGGGAAATTGGGAGGTGAATTCAATGGAAGAGGTTGAGCCAATGGAGGAGGTGAATCATCAACTTTCTCTTTAGAAAGAAAATAATCTTTAGTTTGAGTAGCGATTGCAACTTAGTTCTTCTTGGATTCACCAGTACACATACGTACATAAGATGTGGTAGAGGGAGAAGGTTGGTCATGAATAACCAATTGGGTCTATTGTTTAGAAGGAAAAGGTTGTGACAAAATGGCAGGTGTAGGAGGCGTCCCAGTCCCTTGAAGGAACTTAGTAACCTTTGCACGTCTCAGACAATATTTCATATAATGGTCCTCACTACAGATAAGACAAGGATAATGAGGTTTTCGCTTTTCTTTATCATCAGTAGCCTGAGTCTTGGGCTTATCGGATTGTTGATTATTATTTTTATCCTCTTTATTCTTACCTTTCCCTTTATTTTTATTTTTGGATTTACCAGTAGGCGTAAACTAAACTGTATTGACCTCAGAGGTTTTACCGAGAGAGGGAGTCAGAGGAGTAGCATTTTTTACATTAGCAGTAGTATATTTGGGATTGGAATGACTACCTTGCTTGGATTGAGTCTCAGCATGAAAATTTCCAATCACACCATTAGCAGCATGAGAAGCTACTGGAGACGTTGGGGTTGGATTTGTAGACGAGCGAGGAGTATCAGGGATCAAGTCGTATAATGTGCATGTTTTTGAATAAACGAGATCCAAGTATTGAGCACGACTAATCTCCTGCTCTTCATTGACAACATTGTTATAACCCTATAATTTATAGGATCAACTGGTGATTGAGGTGTTATCCCTTTACTGTGTTTGGTTTCCAAATAATTTTCCATTCTATAAATAATTTGAGAAAAAGAAAGAAAAGGAAAAGAAAGAAAAAGAAAGAAAAGAAAAAGAAAATGAGAAAAGAATAAAAGAGGGCATAAAATAAATTGAGTAAAGCCCCGTGCAATAACAATGACCTGGTCCATACAGTTTAAGCAAGGCCAATTCCTTTTAAAATTGATGTTGATAGGATTAGTGAATAATCTTGGCTAAACTATTTAATCTTAGCCAAGAAGTTTAGGTTAGCTAGTGAACAAATTTGACCAAACTGCCTAATCTTGGTCAAATAACCCTAGGGTAGAGTAATTTCTTAGTCCAACAGTTTAATCTGGGCTAAATGTCATAGGTAAGTAGGTTAGAGAATAGGTTAGTTGGTTTTATTTCAATAAAACATGCATGATGATCGATGTTGAACCATATCTTGAATGTTTGAAAGTTGGATGTCTAACCCCCATGGTGACAAAAAGCAGGGAAAGTTGGGCAGACCCACATAAAGCACTTGTCCTAAGTTTTTGGAGAAAATATGATTTTTTCATTGGCAGATTAAAGAAAGCGCACAGATGAATGACTAAGGCGTTGGTGCTCAGATCTACGGTCAACAATTTTTTTCAGCCCCGTCGACCGTTCTATCTTTAATGGTGGGGGGAGATCCAGAATTAAGGGTAAAAAAAGCGCACATCTGAATGGCTAAGGCATTAGCACTCAGATCCATGATCGATATTAAATTTCAGACCCCCCCCTCCCCCGACCATTCTTCCTATAACAGTGGGGGGGGTCTGGAAAGTTTGTTAAACATTGTGCTTAGATA
Source organism: Picea glauca (assembly GCA_000966675.3). Classification (NCBI taxonomy): domain Eukaryota; kingdom Viridiplantae; phylum Streptophyta; class Pinopsida; order Pinales; family Pinaceae; genus Picea; species Picea glauca. Next base: position 252,590 of record JZKD02S2262940.1, read on the forward strand.
TACGGTCCAACGACAGGTGCACCAATGGACGTCTGATAGCATTTTTTGGACCCCCCCCGACCAGTCTGTTTTTAACGGTGATGGGGGGGTCCGGAATGAAATGGGTTTCTGGCATCCCCCTCCGCTAACGTGGTAGGAATCTATTGCAGCAGACTCCCACCACTTACCGCAAACCATCTTACCACTTACCATTTACCACTTTTCTAACATACCCCCACCGTCCCATGACACCATTTCCACTATATTCTCCTAATGGTCCCGTCTCATAACTCTGTCAGTATTTTCCCCTTGCTCACCTGTCATAGGTCCCTTCACCATTTCTGGTCCTCAATCAAACACCCTCCATGTCACTCGGTCATACTTGTCACTCGTTTTTACCTACCATCTCACACTCCAAAGGACCCATTGGCCATTTATTACAGGCTAATTTATCCATTAGCCTATTGATTTGTCCCCCCACGCCCAATGGGTATCCGTTTACTCAAAACTAACCTTTCTCCTCATTCTCCCATTTCTCATCTTATCCCCACACCAGAAAGTTTTTCCTTGTCCTCTCTCTGATTCATTTAGCAGCCCAAAACCACAGCCATTCCCACTAATGTTTTTGTTTGAAATGTCGGTACTTTGCAACAACGATGGCGCCAAAATCCAAGAAAGAAGAAGCTGAGGAAAATCCTTTCCTCCCACCTTTTTTCGACCTCGACAGGATCCCCTTGGATGAAAAAGATCATCTAATCTCATATACAAGGTGTGAATTTGACTTCGCAGATTTGCAGTCATGGCTCAGAGACACTTTCTTAGATCAGAGCGATGAAATTGGGCTCTAGGATTCCAATCTTCCTCTATATATTTTCCCCCAGGTCCATCATTTCCCTAAATTTTCCCTCAAATGCCAGGCTCATTACCTCCACGACCAGAGAACCATAGTCTCATCATTAGGAGAAACTTTGTTCTTCATCACACCAGAGGCCATTGATCAGATGATGCAGATACCCAGAAATGAATCAGCCTCCCCTTTTAATCTTGAAATCATAACAGAGTTATACCAGAAACTATCTTTCCCTCAGAGAGCCCATATTTTTGAGCTTTTCCTCCCACCAGATGCTCATCTCCCCAAGTCAAATCCCCCATATCCTTCCTCCCTATTCTCAGAAAAGGGAAACCAAGTCAATTCATCGCTCTGTTCTCTACTTGGTTATTTTTTAGACGAATGGGTGGATGAACCTATATTGGGTTTTCTATCCATTTTCTCTACAGAGGAAAGGCCCACCAATTAGTTCGACTATAGTACTTTCCTGGTGGAGAGTATTCATGAGCATCTTTCAAAATTCACTACAGAGGGCATGTTCTGGTATTCCTCCATACTAGCTTACATGTTCATCTTATTTCAAGTGGATAGGTTCTTTTTCTCGATGCAGAAAATGGACAAGAATGTGAAGCCACAGGCGGTTACATCTTGGACTTCACTGCTCAAACGGAATTCCACGGAGTTAAGTTTCAAACAATTCATCAAACAGTTCTACCACCTAGTGGTGAGAATGCTCATTGGCAGACCAAAACCAAGGATAAATGAGGAGATTCATAGGATATTACACCTCTCAGATTTTGCAAAAACTGGAGATTGGTATCTTTACCAAAATCACACCGAGATCAGAGTATATGGATGCAAGTTAGCTCCATACAAACTGCCCAAGTATCTACCCGTGAGGATATTTTCCCTAGAGTACATAAGACAAATGATAAACTCAGATGACATACATTTTGTGTCTCTGAAGAAGAAACAACAGCTCAAAATTAAAGGGAAAATAGGGTCTTTTATCTGCAATAGTCGAGGCACCGGGGAAGAGGCAGACAGACTTTTGAAAGAAATGAAGTTTGAATTTAGTTTCCTGTGGCACTATGATCTGTGCGGGATAATTTCATAGATGAGGGTTAAGAATAAAAATGTTCCATATGTTCATATACCCACGCCTGAGATAGAAAGGTTCGCAAATCAAACGGAGTGGGAGCTGAAGACTCTAGAAGAGATAGAACAACAGGATCCTTCAGTTACTATCTCGTAAACAACCACACCATAGGCTCCAAAGGAGAAAATACCCAGGAAGGATACTTCACCTTCTGTCACCGAAGTCTCGGCTGAAGTTTTCCAATTACATACCAAAAGGCCAAAATCCAGTCATACAACTGACACGGCTGGCGAAAAGGAAACCCAATCCACTACGACTATGAAAGGTGATCAGTCACCTCTTGTCACAAGTAGCAAGCAGATCATGTCTACAGTTTCTTCCAACAAGTCGACAGATACTTCACTAGTCGACCAATCGAGTAAAGGAGGACCAAAGTTGAGTATTTTCGAGAATTATGACCTGATCAAGAAGAGAAATCAAACGCTGACCAACAGTACTTATGCTCAGTTTTGGAAATAGACATCCATGGCACAACACAGACTGTTTTCTGCATTTGATACAGAGAAGGGTAGAATGCACATGGCTTTTCTGCAAGCACATGTGCCTGACCCAAAGGCAATTATTGATTATAAAAGGGCAACATTCGAGTTCCACACCAGAGATGTGCACCCGACTGATCAAATGGATCTGCATAGGAAAACTAGAGAAATGGTTTTCACCACTTTGGAAAATGCTTCTACTTCAGCTTCTAAACTACAAGTTTCTTTAAGCAACGTTCAGACACAACTGAAGTTAGAAAAGATATCATCCTTTACAAAGGATAATAGAATTAAAATGTTGGAAGAATTGGTCCTCAAGATCGGGTATGACCCCTCGAATGTGAAAGCAGTCGAGGAGATTCTTAAAAAGAAAAATGTTGATATAGCATCTCTGAGGAAACAACTGAAACTACCACCAACAGAAGATGCACAGACAAAGGAGATAGCTGAGACAGAAGGTGAGAAGGATGACATGCTCAAGTTGATCATGGAGTAGAACAGACAGTTGAAAGAGATGGAAGCAGAACTGGAAAGGTTAGTGAAGGGGAAGGAATAATCAATGCCTATGGAGGTCATTCCATTAAGCACAGTTCCTCTCCCAGGAGTAAGCACAACATCTGCATCAGAAATTCCCTTAGCAACTCCACTAACAGCTCTGGAAAAGATAGTAGAACTAGAAAAATCCATGGGGGATATGAACTTGTAAGAGACAAAAATTAACAGACTTAAAAAGGAGGTTGAGGACCTTCAGGAACTTAAGTCTTCTTACCAAACCATCTACTCCATGGAGAAACAAACATCAGACAAGCTCAAACAAGAATTGTAGCAGCTTCAAAAGCAAATAGTGGTAGGCAAGACACTTGCTGAGGCCAAGGAAAATATATGGATGGATATCTCAAAATCCATAAATGAAATATGGCCGATGGTTCAAATCATGTTCAAGAAAAATGAACTAGTACAAAGGAGTAGGCAGGCTATTGAGAAAATAAGAGGAGAGCTGGTAGAAATGACCACAGAAGCCACTGGGATCATTAAATTCCTAAATTCCAAAACCAGGGAAGAGTTAGAGGATTTGAAGATTGAAGATAGGATGGAAACCATCCTCGAAGTCAAGAGGGTTTTGACCAAAAAAGGGCTAATGCTGCAATTGGAAGAGAAAGTCCAGACTATGGACACATGAGTGCAAAGATTTTTCAGCAAAATCAAAGCTTTGTATAAGAAAGGACTCCCTGGCTTAAGGGTCCTAAATGACAAGTTAATGACCCTTCCTGATTATAAGCGGAAGTTGGCCACAATGGCCAAATATAGTTCTAATTTTTTGGGAATATAGGGTAGCATAACGGGCAAGGCATTCTTAGAAACCTTGCAGCTAGACATCAGCATACAGCATGAAATCTGGTATATTTTCATCTTCAAGCCAACTCTTGCCAAGTATACAGAGATGGATGAAATATACAGAAGATTACTCAAAGTCATCATTCCCAGTCAGCTATGATGGGAAGAGTTATTCAATCTGATCGAGTAAGAGATGAGGTGTCCAGGTCTAGTCAGCAATCCAATCAGACGAAGTCGTGCAGATGACTCACCAACAGTTTTCCCCAAAAATAAGCATGAATATTTCAACACATCATCGACAGTTCCTGATTTTTTGTATTTTGTTGAGATAGTTAGTTAAATTTAGGATCTACCACATCCTGATCTTTAATGACAGGATCGTATGTAATTTTGATTATAAATACTTCGAACTTTGAAGTACAAAGGATTGATCTTTACACCATGTAAGCCATAAAGACTGTAATTGTTTATCAAGAGATCTTCCAGTAATACAAAGGGACGTTTCACAGGATTCTTGCGTGTTATTCATTGGTGATGTTTATTTCTCTGTGTTAAATGTTTTTCTCGCTCAGTCGTCATATTGTTTTTTCTAATCTGATCTTTTAAAAGTAGTGTATGTTGTAGGATTTATCTTTGTATACCCTATCTCTGACTTTAAAGATCTAAATGTTTGTCTTCTGACGTTATAGTGAAGAAATTCTTAAATGCTTCTTTACTTTAATTGATTTTCTTGTCTTTTTTGCTATCCATCACTTTACTTCCAAAGAATCTAGTGAATGCATTACCTTGCCCTGTGAAAAGAATATTTGTATTCCTGTTCATATTTCTATCTTTATAATACAAACCCCATAGCCCAATGGATGCGTAAACCCTATTTCAGCCAAATTTACAAAAAGAAAAACAAACCATCCAATATTATTTTTCTTAACTAGCCTAATATCTCAAAGTTAAAACATATCTAAATCTTACAGAGAGATCCCTCTCTGAAACTGGCAGGGCTAGATTCCAGTTTCGAAGTGGTTGGATAAAGTTACCTCTGGAAAATTTCTTCTACCCTGACAACCTCTGGGAATTTACAGAGCGATAACAAACATCATCCATGGAAACATCATGGGCTATAGGACCGATTGTTAGGATATTTAGACACTTAGGATTTAGTTAAGTTCTACTTGGTCTAATGTGTCGTTAGGTAAAAGTGTGTTTCTTTAGTATGCATTTGTAGTTAGGAAATTTGACAGTCATGATATGTTCCTGACATAGAGTGATCCAACAGTTCACACTCTCCTCGATCTTAATGGCCATTGATCTATGGCTTAACACCATATTGGTCCATGATCTCTATTTAAAGAGAATGGAGGGTCATTTTCTGATGATTGATTGTGAGAAACTCGTAAAATCTCTCTGTAATCTTTTTATTTTTCATTAATAAAATTCTCCAAGTTGTTGCGTTGGCTGGGGCCGTGGATGTTTCCCCATAGGGGTTTTACCACATGAAAACATCGGTGTGTTGATCTTTGATCTGGTTATGTGAGTGGTTACTGAAGGTTTTCATCCTCTGTTGGAATACTTGTGTTGTCGAACATGGTATCAAATCTTGTTTGAAGATCCGCTCCTATTGTAGATCGAGATCGTGAAGTCGAGTTGTCTCATCTCCATTTTCTATAATTTTCGTACATTTTTGGGCTGAGAGGACTGTTCCATTACATATGGATCACTCGTTTCATTCAGGAACACTTTTCTTTTCACTCGAAATGGTTTTCATTTGCCCAAGATCGTTTTCCCAAGATACAACCATTACAGTCAGATCCAGAGGTCTAAAGTTTGAATACGCATTTTTTAAAATTTTTGCAGAGTAGTGTTTTGGTTTTATTTCGGTTTTGTATTATTTATTTTTGGGTTTCTACTCTTTTAGATCTGTGTATTATCTTTTCCCTGCGCCCTGTGCGATCTCGGAAAATCGGAAACAGATAGGAAAAGGTGCATCTTCCGGGTAAGCTAACTGAGATCTAACCCTTGTTGTCATTGAGAAGCGAAATGTTTTTCAACAACAACAACAACACCCCCAACTGAACATTACAAAATGTTTTTCTAGACCATTTGGTTAAAAGTTGTCTTATTAAGTAAGAGGTCTTGATTTCAAGTCTCTCTTTTGTTACTTTTTTTCAAAAAATGCATGCTAACATTGTAAAGTGTATTTCACTTCAAGTATAAAATTGAATCACTATAAGTAGCTTTAATATTTTATTTTAGAGTTATTTATTTTGCATGAAGTTTTTATGTTATAAAGTAACTTCATTGTAAAAGTGATCCCAACTTATGTTTATAAAAGTGGGTCACTTCATAAAACAACTTACACTACCACGTGGTCATTTGGTTACCATTTATGTCTTTTTATAGAAGGACATAACTCTCACATCCGAAGTTCATTTTCAGTGCCATTTTTTTTTTAAACCGCATAACGTATTGAGCTCTTTCCATTCAGATCATCAGTTTCAGTTTTTAAATATGTATTATCTTCATATTTAATATGGATTCTACAATTAATCTCTTACTTAGAATCACCAACTACTTCCAATGGAAATCTCATATGTAGGATTTATTAAGAAGTAAAGGATTGTATCGGATTACCTTGGGAAAGGAAACAACACCCACTGATGTTGATAACAAAGACAAATGGAATAATAGGAATGATGAAGCACGTGGATTAATCGAAATGTCCATCTCTCCTGATTTAAGGTTCCACCTTCAATCAATTGATAAACCCAAATAAGCTTGGGAAAAGATTGAATCTGTTTTTGGTAAACACAATATTATTCGAGCACAACAGTTAGAAAATCAAGTACTAACTTTAAGTCCAAGTGATGTTTCTTGCATTGAAGACTATCTATCTAAGTTTAAAACACTCAAAACTTTATGTGAAGAATGTAAGATAAAGATAGACGAATATCGTTGCATCTATATTATTATTTCTAAGCTAGGTAGTGCATATTTTATGTTTGTATCTACCTTTTATGTCATGTAAGAGGCTCTAGGGGCAGCTTATCAAAAACCAAGTCTTGATAACTTTTGTGATGCTTTAATTAGAGAGAAAGATAAGCTAGTACAACTTGGAGTGATCATCACTGCATGTACCTCCAACAAATCCTTTGTTGTCCATCAGAAAGATAAACCCAAGAATCCCAAGAAGCAACATCCTCGCCACAACAACAAGCAATATAAGGGTCTCAAACCCACTCAGACATCTTTTGCTCCTAATGGAGACAAAGGAGAAAAATATAAAAATAAGAAGACTGAAAGACATTGCAACTTTTGTGGTAAAGATGGTCATGATGAGTCCAAATGTTTCAAGAATATGGCAGCTTTAGAAGCAGTGATGAAGCACAACATCAGTATTGATTCTACTTATTCTTCTTCTTCTCATGGATCTGCACTTTATGCTTCTAGTTTCTCCTTCAATACAACTTCTACTTCTACTTCTCATAAGTGTCTTATTGATTCTGGAGCATATTATCATATGGATAAGGATAGAGACATATTTTCTACTCTAAATGAATGTAACACCAAGAAAATATTTGTTGGTGATGATAGATCTCTTAGTGTTGAAGGATCTGGAATAGTTCAAGTAGAAAATGGTCATTTCAATGATGTATTATGTATTCTGAGTCTTTCTTGTAACCTTCTATCAGTATATCAAATCACTCATTCAGGTGAAGTTAAAACTATAGATTTTTCACCTCACCAAGTTGTAATCAAGTATCTAAAATATCCTAAGCATGTTCTTGCAACTAGAATTGTTGATGATACTACCAGGTTGTACAAGTTTGACAACTTTGGGTCATCATCTTTTTCATCAGTTTTTGTTGCTCATAGCGATGACTTGAGAAAAGTTAGGCATGAACAGTTTGCTCATCTAAACTATCGCTCATTGCAGAAACTATGTAATCAACAGATGGTGATTAGTCTTCCTCTTGTTTCATGCAGAGATGGTGTTTGTGCTGGTTGTATTCTCGACAAACATCATCGGGAAAAACGTGCCTCTTGGCATGCCTCGGGTCCTTTGCAACTTGTTTACAGTGATTTGTATGGTACACTTTCTTCTCCTTATTTTTATGGGTGCAATTATTTCTTAACTTTCATTGATGACTTTTCCAAACGTACTTGGGTTTACTTCTTAAAACTTAAGAGAAAAGTTTTTGACAAGTTTTTGGTCTAAAAGGCCCTTGTAGAAAAGCAATCTGGACATCAAATTCAAAGTTTAAGAACATATAACAGAGGTGAATATGTGAACAATAATTTTACAAGTTACTGCACTATACAGGGAATCTAAATGCAACACATTTTTCCATATACACCACAACAAAATGGTGTTACTGAGAGAAAGAACCGCACATGAAAATAAATGGATAATTGTATGATCCAATCTAAGGGATTAAGTATAAAGTATTTGGCGGAAACCATCAACTATGAAAATTACATAGTAAATCGCACTCCCACAAAGGCTCTTAAAAATATAATACCGGAAGAAGATTGGACTAAAATTAAACCAGATGTAAGTCACTTCCATGTATTTGGCAGTATATAATGGGCTCACATTCATGATAAGAAAAGGAAGTCATTGTAGCCTAAAAGTGAGAAGTGTATATTTGTTGGTTATTCTGAAGATGTCAAAGGTTATAGACTTCTTCAAACACATTGTAATGAAATTATTATTAGAAGGGATGTTAAATTTGATGAAAATCTCTTGGCCTGGGAGCCTAATTCAGCATTTGTGCCTTCTTTAGCCTGCAAGCCTAATTCGGCGGTTGTTCCTTCTTCGTCCTGCGAGCCATCTTCGACGGTTTTTCCTTCTTCTATTATGGTTTCTTCTTCAGATGATGACAGTGAGGATGAAAATCCACCTCAACCTTCTCACCTTCCTCCAGATGAGTCCTTTGAACCTAAACTACCACCAACTCCATCGCTTCCTAGATGGGTTCGTTCAACATGAGAAGCAGTTGGTGATCTTGTCGGTGATCCTTCAGATCAACGTTAGACACGTTCACAGTTCCAGTGAGTCTCTTCTCTTTTGTCTCAAGTTTCATAAACTCATGATCCAGAGACATTTTCAAAATCTTCAGGTCATCCAGATTGGGATACAACAATGAATGAAGAGTATCATTCTTTAATGGAAAATGATACTTGGGATCTTGTACCTCTTCCAAAAGGAATAAAACTTGTCAGATGTAAATGGGTCTACAAAACTAAGTATGCCTCGGATGGAAGTGTTGAAAGACAATGGGCTTGATTAGTTGCCAAAGGATTTACCCAAGTTGAAGGAATTGACTATAATGAAACCTTTTCCCCTATCGCCAAAATGAATTCCATATGTCTTGTTCTTGCCCTTGTTGCCTCACATAAATGGGAGGTCCATCAGATGGATGTTAAATCCGCCTTCTTACACGGATATTTTCAAGAAGAAATATACATGGAACAACCTCCTGGCTATGTCCAGAAAGACTCTAGCCTTGTTTGTCACCTTAAGAAATCTCTTTATGGTATCAAGCAAGCTCCCTAAGCTTGGTATGCCAAAATGGACAAATTTCTTATTGCCACTAGATTCTCTAGATGCCATTCTGATCCTAATGTCTATACCAAGAAAGTAGGAATCCATCTCATAATAATTTTCCTTTATGTTGATGACCTTATTCTTACTGGTAGTGACTCAAAACTTTTAAACCATGTGAAAACCAGCCTTAAGAATAAATTTGAAATGACAGACTTAGTTTTTTGGCACTATTTCCTTGGCCTCCAAGTTTTGCAAACCAATGAAGGAATTTATCTTTCCTAGTCTAAGTATGCTTGTGACCTTCTTCATCACTTTCACATGGACGATTGTAAACCAACCACTTCTCCCTTATAGTCTGGAGTCAAGCTTATTGCCACATGTACTTATCCTGAAGTTGATGCCACCCTGTATTGTCAGTTAATTGGTAGCCTCTTATACTTGACTCATACCTGTCCTGATCTTTCCTTTGTTGTTGGTCTTGTTTCCCAGTATATGAAAACACCCCATGAAAGCCATTGGAAAGCAACTAAAAGGATAATTCACTATGTTCCTGGTACAGTTCAGTTAGGGATACATTACAGTTCAGGAGGGACTCCTTTATTGGTTGGTTTCATTGATTCAGATTGTACCGGTGACCCTAATGATTGGAAGTCTACTCCAGGCTATGTTTTCAGCCTTGGTTCAGGACCTGTCACTTGGGCCTGTAAGAAACAGCAGGCTATTGCACTTTCTTCAATAGAAGTAGAGTACCGAGCAGCGGTAAATGCAAGTCAGGAAGCCTTGTGGCTTCGACAGATCCTTTAAGATTTTGGATTCCAGCAAGAGCATCCGACCAACCTTTGGTACAACAATCAGAGCTCCATCAAGCTCACCAAAGACCCAGTTCAACATCAGTAGAAAACACATTGAGATACACTTTCACTTCATCATAAATCTCATTCATGATCAAGTTATTGAGGTTCTCTTTTTCCCTACATAATATCAAGTTGCGGACATTTTCACAAAGTCTCTTACAGAAGTGAAGTTTTCCAAACTTTGATCTATGTTAGGAGTTTAGGAATTTTTCATTAAGGGGGGATAGGATGTAATGTCGCCTTCCTTCTCCTATTGTGTCACCATTGTAAATCCTTCAATCCTATCCCAAGTTGTTCTTAAGGGGGGATGTTAGGATATTTAGACACTTAGGAGTTAGTTAAGATC
>JZKD02S2262940.1:263165-276021 GCA_000966675.3 Picea glauca
CACTTAGGAGTTAGTTAAGATCTACTTGGTCTAATGTGTCGTTAGGTAAAAGTGTGTTTCTTAGTGTGTTTATTTAGTATGCATTAGTATGCATTTGTAGTTAGGAAATCCGATGTTCACAATATGTTCCTGACATAGAGTGATCTGACGGTTCATAATCTCCTCGATATTAATGGCCATTGATGCATGGCTTAGCACCCGATTGGTCCATGATCTCTATTTAAAGAGAATGGAGGGTCATTTTTCGATGATCGATTGGGAAAAAATCTCTTGTTAAATCTCTCTGTAATATTTTTATTTTTCATTAATAAACTCTTCCAAGTGGCCATGTTGGTTGGGGTCGTGGATGTTTCCTCGTAGGGGTTTTACCACGTGAAAACATTGGTGTGTTGATATTTGATCTGGTTATGTGAGTGGTTACTGAAGGTGTTAGTCCTTTGTTTGAATACCTATGTTGTTGAACACCAATGAGTGATTTGTTAAACCACTCAGCCAATAATTGATCAGGAAGGGGAACTTTCATTAACCATCATCTCCTCCTCCACTCGTGAATATGATCTAAAATGTGAGTAGAAGAGAATTGTTTAAATGAACTCAAAATTTTGGTTCCTATCTCATATCGTATCAGTAACTGTTAATGTGTCAATAAATCCATAGCTAAAGTGTTGAAATCATTGAATAATCCTCATGGAAATTCAATATACCATTTGGCAGCCAAACCTGTAAGAGTTCGTTGGAAAAGACATAATCGAATGGAGTCATACATCAAGGAGTTGGATGAACACCAAAGATGAAATGTCATGACATGATTGTTTGGGTCTTCTCTTGATTGAGTGTCAAACTTAGGAATGACTCATGGTAATTTGGCAGGTATAACCATCCAATAAGGAGAATGCAAAAATAGGATCATTCAAAATCATAGATAAATATGGTAAATCCAAAGTAGCTAGAAACAACAATTTCCTGTTCACTTGAGGAAACTAGTAATTTTGGGGAGGAAATCCCATAAGTATACTGGTAGGACCATAATAAATATATAAATAGTTATAGGGTCCTATCAAATTTTATGGTGGAGTCTTTTGATTCAAGTATCCAACCTTTGTTGGTTGATTTGGCATGCTACCTTGGAAAGGAGCATTAGATTGAAAATCTTGACCCCAGGTAGGATTTACAGAGCCTGGAAAAGGTTTCTCAAGATTAGAGGGTACAAAATTATTTAATTTAGTATTTTCCCCCCCAGGTGGTTGTTGATTTCCTTGGAAAGGGAAATTCCAAGGTTGAGTTTGTAATCTAGGTATATACTACTCGTAAACTGGGTTATGATGCCCAACTTGGGGTTGCGCCCCAACTTGAGGTTGACCTCCAACAAGAAGTTGAAAACTAGAAGTACCAGAATGACTTGTGCCTCCATGTTGATTGGAGCTACTTGGGCCAATATGATTAGATCCTCCAGGTGGTGGAGGAATTCTAGGCCCTCCAAATAGAACCTGGGTAGGTGTGGGAACAAAACCACTAGAAAAATTATACCCGGGTGGAACAAAAAAATTAGGTCCTCCAGATGGAACCTGGGTAGGATTACAAATAGAACTATTAAGAGCATTATATCCAGGTGGAAGTGAGTGATTTTATATAGGAGAAAGTGGATTTCCAATAGGAGCTTGATTTATTATTGTACTTTTGGAATAAATAGGTGTAACTTGTGGGACCGTGGTAGAGCTAGTGAGCTAGAGAGGAAGGATTGTATGAGTACCAACCAACAACTGGTCTGAAACCGTAAAAACATTACTTGTTGTGCCAGTAAAATTATCTAAAGGTATTGTATAAGTAGTGGAAGTAACGAGTGTATGTGAGGACAAAGTTTGATTTGGAATCATTCCTAGTTTATCAAAAATATTGTGTCCTGACGAGGTTCTCCAAAAATAACGGACGGGGACTAAACTAGGATTAAAAATTCCAGCAATGTGAACTCGAATTCTAAATGATTCACTTTGAAATGGTGGATCATCCACACTGGACTCTATGTAAGGTCCAGTAGGTATTCTAGTATAGGCTTCAGCAACAACATCTCCCGAAGAGTTTATTCGAAGAAAAATTGGATCTTGTATAACATTCAATAACGGATTTACAAGAAGTGTTGATTCTACCAATGGAGTAGAACTCCCTATCTCAGAGGACACATCATTATTGACTGCTCCTTCATGAGAAGGACCCTCTGGTGAATTAGGAATCAAAGGAGTGTATTCTTCCATCTCTTCCAAAGGTAACCCTTACATCATACGTGAACGACAAGGTCCATTGTTGGCCACACCGAATAAAGAATTAAATAAATCTATGGCCAACTAGAGAAACAAACAACACTTCACTAATAAAATCTAGATATCAAGCATGCAAACAATCCTTATTATTTTTAAATCACTAGTTGGTGATGAAATCCAACATCACGAGCTCAAGACAAGAAAGGTTTGAGATAAAGCAGGTGGAAAAGTTACGTTTACGACCTGCTTAATGGACTTACACCCTGGTGCAAGCTCCCACACATAATCGTGGTTATACCCTCCAAGGATCCTGAGTGAGTTTGGCCAATGTCGATTCCAGGTACCATGAAGAATTTCCCCTCCACAGTCACCTAGTGTAAAGACTCTAAAGAGATAGGCTACTAAGGTTATCGATTACAACAATGATGCATGGGGAAGCAGTCAACAGTCCAATCCATGTGCAAGGGTAGGGTATCTAAGCCTGAAATCTCCTCGAGAAAGTCTGCACAGGATTTTCTTCTCAAGTGACCCCCAATAATACGCACAATCTCTACATTAAGACCAACAAAGCAGGGTGACTAGCTCTGTCATCCCTAATCCGACCTTGTGAATGACCCTTGTGTTAGAAGGGCTTCCCAGAACAAAATGTAGCAAGTGGATTTAAGTCTCCCTATCACAAGATACTATTGTGTGTTTTGATTCTTTGGAGAGTATTCCTCACAACCTATTCCAAAGAATTATCCCTAGCTAATGTTTGTGTATAAGAGTTATAGAAAATAAAAGTTACTATATAGATTTTAAAATTTCATTGAATTTTAATGGTTGTTTCTTAACTCAAAAAGGAAGTGGAGATGAAACTGATCAAGTGTTTGACCTTGACCCAACAACATGCAAAGAGAGATGAGATGTAATATTTTCATTCGATGAACTCTAATTACATAAGGGAGAAGGTTTCATTTTTCCATAATACAACAAGTTACAAAACACAATTTTGTCAATCTTCGAATGATCTTGATGCCAACCAATCAAAGATATCAAGTTTTCCAATTTTCTCTTTTTAAACAAATATTTGAATGCAAAAATTTATTCTAAAGACTACCAATAGAAGAAAAAAATTCAATTATTCTTTTCAAATAAAAAACAAATATCTAATTCAAAAAGAAAAAGTTGTCCAAGAAGATGAATACACTCACAATGCAATTTCCCAAAATAACTCATAATGCAACCAAAAATGTAAAAGTAAGAAAACTTATTTGTCTAATGCAATCAAAAATCATTTCCCTATCAACAACAATACAAAACTCGAAAAAGATCAATAACAACTTATCTAGCAAGCACTCAGGGATGAAGCCTCAAGATTATACCCTTGCAATAAGAAGTGAAATGTAAAACTATGAAGCTTATGAAAAATACTCTCAATACTTGAGAAATGATCAAATTCAGGCTAAATATGCAAACCAAGCTACAAATAATCACTCAACAGGACCAAATAATCACCCCAACAAAAGTCACTAAAAAAAATTCCTACAAGAATCATCGCATGATGTAGACGAGCACAGTGCGACGATCAAGGATAGTCGCAGGCAGTTGGAAATACACAGTGCAATGTCATCACCCTATTTTTCACAAGCAAAGTGAAACAATGATTGAAAATAAAGGGGAAATGAATAGAGGACATAGTTTCTCCATGAACTTTCAGGACCATGGAGTCAATATGGATCACCCAAAGACTCAGAGAATTAAATTAGCCAAAAGAAGGAAAGAAAAAAGAAAAAAAGAAGAAAAATCCAAAAGAGGACGTTCCCCAGTGGGGTCACCAATTTTTTTAGAACAAGACAGAGTAGGATACAAACTAATATCCCTAACTTCAACAAGAAATTAGAACAAAATAGAGAAGGATACAAGCTTCTCCTTAGATTTCATTGTAATGTAAACTAGTTCATAGAGGGACAAATGAAATACCTTTTAAACGTCGTTTGATCCTTGATAGGGTCGTTATTTATCCATCTTTATATTTGTGGAATGTTGAACCTATTAATAAGCACAAACCAACAAAGAGAGAGAACAATGATATATATATTCTAAGGAATCCTATGTATAATATCAAGGAGTTATACAATAAAAATGGAGACACTTTTATAGGGAAGAAAGGTATCATTGCATTATATTGATGAAAGTGGAGAATACAACCTATGCCTTGATGTTGCAAGGTCCCTTCCAATGGCCCTTTTCTTCAACACACACACCTTTTCTCCAATGCTTTTGATGAAGAGTATTCACAACCTAACTTGGAAAGCTAAAGCAAATCTATCACAAGTACAATCTTCAGTAGAATTCTTCATGCATAAGCTAGCCTAGCCTTTCCCATGAGAGATCCCTCTTTATATAGGGTGAAAGAGGGATGGATGAGGATATTAGGATGATCCCACTAAATCAGAGAAGCGATTAAGATCCAAATCGATCAGAGGCCACATCATCTTCTAGAAGATTCCATTCTAGAACTTTCGTGAATTTCACCTTTTTCTCTTGTTTGAGCATCGTCGCACCCTATGCAAAAGATGCCTACGGCGACATCGCAGTCCATTTTGGTTCAACATGCGACTATCCAGCATCATCACACCCCATGCATTTAGAAGGGTGAGACGATATCCTTTGATATGGTTTTTTAGAAGAGAAAGATGATTCAATTTCTCATGGAGAAAGTCTCATTTAGTAGCTTCGGGGAACATAGAAATGATTCATACACATATTGTCAATTGATCATAGGGGTGACCAAAATAATTTGTAATAGTATGAAACAAGACGTTCGCAATTTTTTGGCAGAATGTGATGGTTTTCAAAGAAACAAGGGAGAAACATTCAAAGCTCCTGGAACACTACAACCACTTTCGTTTGCACCTGTTATTTGGAGGGATATCTCTACGGATTTTATTGTAGGATTACCTAAATCAAGAAATAAATCAGTCATCATGGTGGTAGTTGTTCTTCTTTCCAAGTATCCTCATTTCTATGTTCTTCAACACCCATTTACTGTCTCCATTGTGGCTCAAATTTTCATGGATCAGGTCTTCAAGCATCATGGCATGTCTCATTCTATTGTTTTTTATCACGACCCAACTTTCACCAGTAATTTTGGAAAGAACTGTTCAAGCTACAAGGCACCCAATTGCATCTCAACACATCTTATCATCCCCAGACTGATGGTCAAACTAAAGTTGTCAACAAAAATTTGGAAACATATTTGAGTTGTTTTGCATCAGAAAAGAAAAACCAATGGACTCAATGGTTACCACTATTTGAATGGTGGTACAACACTTCTTACCATACAACTACCCACATGACTCCTTTTGAAGCGGTATATGGAAAAAATCCACCTTCATTTCTCTCATACTTTATAGGTGTCTTGAAGGTCCAAGCGGTTGACCAAATGCTTACAATTCGAGAGGATATTCTTTGTACCCTCAAAGAGAATTTGGTCATGGCCTAGAATCGCATGAAGAAACAAGAAGATCAAGGTCGCTCTGAATGTCAATTTGCAGAAGGAGATCAAGTGTTTCTTCGACTGCAACCTTATAAGAAAATTTCCCTCAAGGATGACCATTTTTAGAAACTAGCACCCAAATTTTATGGTCTTTATACCATTCTCAAGCGTGTGAGACAGGTGGCCTATCAGTTAGCTTTGCCCAATCATTCTAAGCTCCATCTTGTTTTTCATGTTTCCTGCTTAAAGAAGTTGGTTGGACCTAAGTGTCAAACTCAATCCAACCTTCCCGAGTTGGACGAAGAAGGCTCCATTTGGCTATAGCCACAAGTTGTTTTGGACCAGTGTGAGCATCATCTGTGTCAGCACACCATCAAGGAAGTGTTAGTCCAATGGAAAGATACAAATACAGCATATGCCACTTGGGAACCAACTACCATTCTGCATCAATTTCCTCATCTCAAGCCTTGAGGACAAGATTTTTTTTAAGGGGGAGAACATGTTAGGGACCTAACCCCTCACGTAGGTAGAATAATATATTTCCATGTAATAAAGGTCAATATTAATAAGGCCTACCAATAAGGAAGAATAAGTCAAAATGTAAGAATACCTAATAGAAGATTTTGCTTCTAGAAGGATCTTCCTCTAGATTGTTCTTTTGGATAGACATATTTAGTATAAATATGAGTAGAGGGTATGAGAAGTTTTGTCTTGGATATTATTGTAATATATCTCTTGTTTGTTGTAGGTTTCCCCCTCGAAGAGGAAAGTGAACATTGCTCTCAGTAATCAACTTTCTCTTTATGGTGTTATTTTGGTATTATTCTGGTATTATTGTGGTATATTTCTAGTTATATCATTGTTTATCTTCCATTTCTAGCTAATTATTTATGTTCTTCATACTATTTAATATTTGGAATATTACATACAGGGGGGAATTCCCATGGATCCTCCACACCAAGAGAACTTCTCAGTGCTCATATATTTTTTTAATGAATCTACAATATTATTCAAAGTGTCCACCTTCATCAGCAACACTTTATTTTCTTCAACCATGTCTCTCAGAAAGTGATATTGAATATCAATTTGTTTTGTCATTGAATGATAAGTTGGGTTCTTCGCCAGAAAAATTGCACTCTGACTATCACAATCTATCCTTACATCTTTTTGTACCAACCCAATACCTAAACACAATATTCATAAACATACTACTTCCTTACTTGCATGATTGGATGCCATGTATTCATATTATATAGTTGAAAGTGCCACGACAACCTATCTTTTTCTCATCCAACTGATTTCTCCTTGAAACATGTTAAACACATACCCACTTGTAGATATCCTACGATCCAGATATTTAGCCTAGTTTGCATCCACAAATTCATGTATGTCCAACACTCTGTCTAATCATGTTCTTCCTTGGTAGCACAATCCATAGCTAGCAGTGCCATGCAAATACCTGAAAACCCTTTTTATTGTTGTCCAATGCTCCTTCCCTAGTTTTGACATATACTTGCTCAAAAATCCCTCTATATGTGCAATGTACGGTCTAGTACAAACCATTTCATACATCAAACTGCCAACTACACTCGCATATGGAACACAAGACATGTCCTCCTCCTCTTCCCGTGTCTTGGGACACTGATCCACAAATAAATTTACACCAATAGGAATAGGGACCTTGACCAGTTTACATTCCTACATATTAAACCTCTGCAATAGTGTCTCGGCATATTTTCTCTGATTTAACCAGAGTTTCCTTTTTTTCCGATCTCTTTTAATTTCCATTCCCAAAATGAAACTTTCAACACCGAGATCCTTCATGCCAAATTTAGAGGACAACTGATTATTTACATCCTGGACATTCTTCTTGTTGTTTCCTATCAGAAACATGTCATCCACATACAAGACCAAATAAATCAAATGATCACCAATTAATTTAAAATACACACAGTGATCCTCTTTGCTTCTTGTGAAGCCAAGTCTTAGCATATAAGTATCAAATTTTTGATACCACATCCATGGTGATTGTTTTAAACCATACAAGGACTTTTTTAGCTTGCATACCAAATCCTTCTTTCGCTTCGCAGAAAATCCTTATGGTTGCTTCATATAGATTTCTTCTTCGAGATCCCCATGTAGGAATTGTTTCTTCACATCCATCTATTCTACCTCAAAATCAAATGCGGCAGCAACAGATAACAAAAATATTATAGAAGTTAACTTGGAAACAAGAGAAATAATATCACCAAAATAAATTCCCTCAATCTGGGAATAACCCTTTTCTACTAACTGAGCTTTGTATTTCTCCACTTTTCCTTTTGCATTCAGCTTCTTTTTAAATACCCATTTTCTTCCAATGGGTTTTCTTCCATTTGGAAACTCCACTAGATCCCAAGCCTAATTATTATCCAAGGCTACCATTTCTTCATCAATGGCCTTTTTCCAGAGTTTTTCATCCTTTGAATCCACTACCTCCCTAACAGTTCTAGGATCATCATCAATAATAGACAAAGAAAAATTTGAACAGAAATCAGATGGAGTATACCTTTCTTGTAGCCTTCTTTCTCGAACCGGTATCCTCAATATTGGAGTATGAGGATCTTCTTCTTATTATTCTTGCTCTTCTATAGAGTCTAATTCATCATCCTTTAAATCAAACTCTATTTTCTTTGGTTCTTCCTTACTTGGTAGAAATTATTGTTTAACAGCATCCTTCATTTCTCTAAATACCACATCTCGGCTACAAACAACATTCTTAGTTTTTGGGTTCCAAATCTTATAACCTTTGAGACCTTCTGTATACCCAATAAAGATACACTTTTCAACCTTCTTATCTAGCTTACTCATGTTTTCCTTTGGAACATGAACATAGACCTCATAGCCAAATACCTTGAGATGTGTGAGAGAAGGTTTCTTACATGTCCATACCTCTTTTGGAGTCTTTCCATCCAGTGTTGATGAGGTTGATTTGTTGACCATGTAACATATAGTACCCACTGCCTCCACCCAGAATTCTTGACCTAACCCAACACCACTGAGCATGCACCTTTCTTCTTCCATCAACATCATGCTCATACTTTCTAAAACTCCATTTTTATAAGGTGTATATGGAGTATTCTTCTACCTTGATATACTGCACTTCTTACAGAATTATTCAAATTCATTCCTGTAGAACTCTTCGCCATTATTTTTCCTCGACACCTTAATTATTTTCTCTGTTGATTCTCAAAAAGAACCTTAAACTCTTTAAACTTGTCAAAGAATTAATATTTCTTCTTAAGGAAATATATCCAAGTATTCCTCGAGAAGTTATCTATAAATGAGACATAGTACATATATTTTCCCAATCATGGAACCGACATATGTCCAAACACATCACTTTGAACTTGCTGTAAAATTCCTTTTTCCCTCATTGCATCAGAGGGGAATCTTACCTGATTTTTCTTCCCATATACACAATGTTCACAGAAATCAAAATATAGAGAGAAGTTAGACATACCTTAAACCATACCTTTACTGTGTATTAGTCGAAGACCCTTCTCTCTGATATGCCCCGGTCTTTGATGCCACAGCATAACCTTTTCTCCAAAGACTGTCAGAGTTCTCTCTTCTTCAACTCTAGTATTAGGAACAATGGAACTATTACACCCATAACTAATGATTCCTTGTAGCTTATATAGAGTTCCAAACCGAACTCCCTTCAGTAGCACCATTGCTCCTCGAACCGTCCTGCAAGTTTCCTTTTCAAATATTGTTTTTACCCCTGCATCGTCCATTTTTCTTACAGAAATCAAATTTCTGGCCAATCCTGGGATGTGTAGAACACCAAGTAGTTTTCTAATCCTTCCAACTATGAGCCTCAACTTGATTTTTACTCTACATATGATTCTGGTTGTCGATTCATCACCTAGGAAAACACAACCTCCATCATACCTTTCATATTCATAGAACCACTCCCTCTGAGGAGTCATATAAAAGGATTCACTCGATTCAACCAACCATGCCTCATGATATGCATGTGTGCTTGAAGAAGACAAGTACACATACTCTCCTTCTTCCTTGGAGGTATTTTCTTCTGTATAAGGAGATTCTTCAAATCCCTTCATTTTCTCAACTTTGGATCTACACTCCTTCATGTAGTGCCCTTCTTTTCCACATCTCCGGCCTACCTTTACAAAATTTCTGGGAGACTTAGATCTTCCACTTGAGAACTTAGATATATTTCTTTCCTAGGAGCGTCCTCTTGCAAATAATGCATCTGTACTATTTCCTTCCATGTTCTTCCATCTCATCTCCTCTGACAAAAAGGATGAGACCACTTCATCAAACTTCAAGGAATTTGTATTACTACCTATGGCCATAACCATACTATCCCACGAGTCTGGTAAAGAGAATAGTAAATTGATACAATTATCTTCATCTGAAATTTTAATCTCAATAGATACTAATTGACTCACCACAGTATTGAAGGCGTTCAAATGTTCTTCCACTAAGCCTCCATCTCTCATCCTCGGGTTATACATCTTCTCTCTCAGGAATATTTTATTTACTAGAGACTTAGACTGATACAACTTCCCCAACTTATCCCATAAATCCTTGGTTGTAGCTTCCTCTGACACATTCAGTAATATTGAATCTGAGAGACACTGTCAGATTGTTCTCTTCGCCTTCCGATCCAAATTTTTCCAGTCATTTGTTGAAGTTCCTGTAGGTGCAGTACCTGGATCCACTGTGATCCATTGACCTCTATCCACCTACAGATATTCCATCTTGACATTTCATAGCTCAAAACTTTTCCCATTAAACTTCAAGATCTCCATTTTTGAACTACTCGCCATTTCTCTTCACCTAAAGAATCAACACCGTAGATCTCCCACTATAACAAGGTTTATCACAGTCCAGAGCCAAACCCTTGACCACAAAGGTGTCCCACTCAATCCAATAATTTCTCTGATACCAAATGTAGATTTTAACCTTGTACAATATTTTACTACAAATAGATTTTCAATAAAAGAATAGAAAAGATACAATGGAAAATACACACATTACAGAGATATTTTTCCCTTTGAATCCCAAACCAAGAAAACAAACATATTTTATATTCATTCATAATGATACATTGTTTACAATACAATATACATATAGGATCCAATGGCATCCAAAACCCTAACCAAATGTGATGCGGGAGCATCGCTCCACCTCAGCACGTACCAGCTGGTTAGCATGTTGGTGCGCATTCAAGGAAGGGAGAGGCACCTCCCTCTCATTTTTACTTGGAAATTTAAATTGTAATTAAGGAAATTAATGGTGTCAAGCTGGAAGAGCCAAGTTGTGCCTTTGCACAAGTTGTAGATGAGGTCTCCATTAAGTGGTTGACAGTAGGAGTGATCTGGATCTGATTCAGATCACATTTCCACACATTGTAATATACCTCGGTAGTTAAGCATTATGAATGGTGATTAGACACCACTAGCATAGCTTGGAGGGAAAGCTCGTTGAGCCCCTCTTGTATAAATATTTGTATTGTATGCCCAGTAGAGGTTCTTGAGAGGTGGCTGAAGATTAAGAAAGAATCATTGTAAGCCAAGAGGTTGTTGAGAGACGAGACTCAGTTGCAGTTTGGAATCATGCATTGTAATTGACATTCCATCATTAATAGAAAAGAATAGATTCCGCTGTTGAAATTTCATGTGTGATGGATGTTATTGATGAATGTCATTTATGTTTATGTTTTTTTATGCTGTAGATGCGTGTGTTAGATTTCATCTGCAGGGATAGAGATATAATCCTCTATGTGAGAGTTTGTTGAATTATTTATGGTTCTTTAGGCTAAGTGCAAGGAGTGCATGATAGAGAGTTGAAATATGTGAGACGATGCAAGGAGTGCATGTCTAAACTCTTTCGAGTCAGAGAAGAACATGTCGGGAGGGAACACCAGAAGAATTCACAAACTCAAGGGGAGAAACTCAAGGTTGTTGAACACCTTGGAGGAAAATTATGTGCAGGAGGAAGCATAGCACAAAGTTACTGAATACTCTGTAAAGCTCTTCCAGAAGGGAATTGAGTGGGTGTTAGTGCACACAAAACCAACACGTTTTGGGATGTTGGGAATTTGAGGAGAACCAAGAGTTGTTGAACACTCTGAGGGAAGAAATATCTTCAAGTGTGAATTGAGTGGAGGTAAGAATTACCTTGGTAAACCTGAATGATTCATGGATACAGAACCAATACCTATGCAAGGAGTGCATCAAGCCAACACTTGGACAAGTGTTGCGAGAAGTCGTCTGAAGGCTTGATCGAGTGTAAGGAGTATGCCAAAGACAAAGTGAGTTCATCTCACAAGCTCAGGAGGAAGAGCATCGAGTTTCATGGAGGGCACCAAAATATCCTTAGAAGGATGTAGTAGAGTGAGAACCTTCAAGGTTTGAGCCGAGAAAAAGCTCAGAAGGATTAGCACAGTCGCATGCAGAATTCATGCAAGGAGTGCAGAAAGGCCGAGAGAATTCCAAGTCTTGGACAATGAGAAAAGTGATAAGTGTGAACAAGGAGTAATGACTTGCCTAAGTCCCGAAGGCAAGAAGAATCATCCATCATTAGGATGAGACAGATGGTGAAAGGTTAGGAGATCCAGGAGATGGAGTTCCGGGAGACTTGCCAAGAGAAATTGAAAATATTCACGAAGTCGCGAAGAGCGGAGTGAATCCAAGTCATTGGATCTAGAATGGACATGTGGAGGAGATCCACACATTCATATAATTGGTGCTCCGAAAGATAAGGGGAGAGTAGAGAAGAGAGAATCTCGAAGGATGAAGTCTGAATCCGATCACAACCTATAACTGTGGAAGCGACGAGGACTATTGATCCTCACATCTTTTGTATTCGTCGATTCAGAATTCAGGGAAATAGGAATTGGTTATTGATGAAATGTCGAATCCCTAAACTCGAAGCATATTTCATGTTTTAGCCTTGGGTCATAGCCTGAGGTGGTATTTTAAAAGGGGCCTAGCATAGAGAACTAGTGTTGTCATCAACTTTCTTCAAAGGGGCCAAGAAGAGAGTCACAGGGGTTGATAAAGCCCAGACTTTGGAGAAAGAGTGACCTGTAAAATTTTCATTA
>JZKD02S2262940.1:277906-291287 GCA_000966675.3 Picea glauca
AATGGTATGATATTTAGATTAGCACTAGTATTCACACCATTAACACTTATGGAACAACCTCTGACCATATCATGGATTCTCCTTTTGGTTCCAGTGGTTATCTTAACCAAACTTTATTTTCCATGCTAACTTTTCTCCAAATGTAACTATCCACTATTTTAGGATCAATGTAACAATGACTTGCTCCTAAATCAATTAAAATAGAAACAGGATGATTTATTATCTTACCTTCCACCTCGATCATATTGGATTGGTACTCTTCTTGTCGATCATCTACGGCTGCATAAATCTTTCCCATGTCTTCTATTGTTGTATCATCTTGGATGTTGTGCACGGTCTTCACTTTGTCCTTTTTGTGGAAATCCTTGTACAGGTGATCTTCTTTGCATCCCCAACATTGGATTGGTGGTATTCCTCTTTTTTACCAAGGAGTCTTCTTTCTTGGATTCATCCTTAGCATACTGGTCTTGATGTTTTTTATTAGGTTCACTTTTGTTGAAAGGAGGTTTGAATCCCTTCTTCCTCTGATCAAACTTCTCCTTCTTCTTATCCTTCCAAGATTTCTGCATGGATTATTTGCCCTTAATATTGGAGCACTTTTCAATAAATACTTCAAGTGTTGGAAAATTCTTTCATAATCCGATGTCCACTCAAACTTCACACCCTTCTTTTGCAAGGATGTGATTAGGTGTGCAATCTTTGAGAATCCCTCAATAAATATTGTGTAGTAATATGAAAGTCTCATGAATGATATTAACTCATATACATTCCTTGGTGTGGGCCACCCTTCAATGGTCCTTATATTTTCTAGATCCACTACTATCCATTCCTTTGAAATGATATGGCCCAAATAATGAATTTGCTTCCGGTAGAATGAGCACTTGCTCAATTTGGCATACAAATGATGTTCCCTGAATACCTGTAATATCATATTCAAGTGTTTCTCATTCTCTTCCTCACACTTAGTGTAGCGCACCTTTTTTGGCTACCAAGGCTTAAATGCTCTTAAAAGAAATCTATAACACCACTTTCTACATAAATCATACAGGTATTATATAATCCACATGCATTTAAAAAAATAAACACATTTAAGATCAGAGTAAAACATATAATTTACTGCTATAATTAACAATCAATAGCGTTTAATATTAATTCATATACACAGCGGAAATCATGATAACATAAGCAGCAGAGTCATGCAAAACATGATTAATGCATAATCAGATACTTATCTTTTAACAGTGGTAGAATCCACCAACCAAGTGTAGGCCTTCCACGAACCTCCCAGCCTTAGATCGCACTGCTCATCAGCTCAACAGTGGGTCACCCCCAAGCTGGGACTGAGCTCCACCCTAAGGCAAGGAATCCTAGGCTAGGCTGAGGTTACAGGGAAAACAACACAGAAAATCTGAAATGATTCTTCCCAAGATGCCATCTTACGCCCACTACTACCAGACTCTCATTCCCCACATGCCTGTTCTGCCCAGGAGTATACACCTTCACAAGCACAATCCATCGGTGCTAACCTCCCTCTCTGGGTCTTGGCAACAGGATGGATCAGGAAGTCTCAGAGCCCGAAGCTGGTGCTGGAAACTCTCTAGAAGAAACCTCTTCCAACAACAACCACCTCCCTCACCTAGAGAGAGATCACACACAGGCTCAATCACAAATCTCACTAGCCATCAAGCCATGCACAATCCATCTCTGCGTGGTCACCATAGCCAACCAGGAATACAAACATAGCCTCTCAAATAGGCTCATCAATGGCTCAAGGCCTCATAGTGATGGTTCACGAGAATGCATGATGAGTAATTCCCGTAGGGGTCAACACAGACTCCACGGCTCAGAACGAAGGTGAAACCGGCTCTTCAGAAACAAGCATAGGCTTCTCGACTCACAGAATAGAGGTGTACATGGATTTACAAACCCAAACACAGGCTTTCCAACTAGTTCAATAATGGCGGAATGGTTCAGGGTCACGGCTTCGGGACAGAACCTCCACGCATGGGTTTGATCAGTCAGATAGAGGATGCACACGGACTATGAAAGTCAACATGGGATTTTCGACTCTCAGGAATGCACAAGGATTTCTTTGCAGGGGTCAGGTCAATCGTACTATCCAGGGCTCTGTACGCGTTCAGGTAGTAAGGTAGAATGGAGGAGGAACCCTTCTCACGGTTCATCCTGGCCATTTTATTCGCATGTGCTAGGGTTGACACTTGTCACCCATGGAATTGCATGCGTTCCACCAGCACACATCACCCTTGTACGTCCTCCCCTTGCCAGGAAATTAGGATAAAACATAAAATGCACATGTCTTTTTGGAATAATATTAAAATATTATTCCCAAGGCTTAAGCCCCCTAGGCTTAGCCCCTTTTCCCACCTTCCAGCCCCTAATTCCTTGCCCTCTCTATGGTTTCTTAGTCCCCCTTCACTCATTCATCGTGGTCGGTCTACCCATGGTGGTGTTAATATTTTATTAATGTGCTACATACATTCAGGTACAAAATCAGGCCCTTGGCATCCAACCCTTAGGCTCCCTGGCCTAACAAACACATAAGCCACCAGCTTATAAAAACTTGTCTCACTAGCCTATAAAACATAATTACAATTTCTTTCAGAACATGGTTTGCAACGGAGCTCGGCCTTGGGAACACTATAATCCCCCTCCCCTTATTTTTGCACTGTCCTCAGTGCAACTTACACTGTCTCTGTAATCCTTTCAAAATTTTCAAAAAGATGTGGGTACTCTGTCTGCATAACCTCTTCATGCTCCCATGTCTCGTCCTCAGGACCGTACCAGGTCCACTGGACCTTTACAAGCATGCATTTCTTAGGAATTGTCTTAGGACCTTTACAAGTGAATTTCGGGTCCCTATCAGACACAATTGTCTTAGCAATTCCATGCAAGCATGCAACTTCTTTTGAAAATATATCAGCAACATTTTCTACCCTGTGAGTGGTTTCCAGTGGAATGAAATCAGCAACTTTAGTAAGCTTGTCCACCACCACTATGATTGAATCATGTTGCTTGCTTGTTCTGGGCAATCCTGTGATAAAATCCATTGTTACCACGTCCCATTTCCATTCAGAAATGGGTAAAGGTTGCAGCAACCCTGTTGGGTGCCTATGCTCAGCCTTAACCTTCTGTCACTCCATACATCTGGCGATGTATTCAGTGATTTCCTTATTCAAACCTAGCCAAAAATAATGGCTTTTGACTGCTGCCACAGTCTTCTGATATCCAGGATGTCCAGCATAAGCCACGTTATGCATCTCCTTTAGAATTGCCAGCTTCAATTCTCAAACATTGGGTACATACACTCTGTTTTTATATAGAAGTAAACCATCAGTTCCCAAGGTCTAACTTTCCTTGGTCTGTGGTCTCTCACGCTGTTGTAGCTTTGCTACAAGACCCCTGTACTGCAAATCAATATTTGCAACTTCCAAAAAAATTTCTTTCATCTCAGTCTGGTACATGCTAATGGCTATAGCATGTAATTCCTGCACTTTTCTGCTGAGTGCATCAGCCACCTTATTTTCTTTCCCTTTGATATTCTTTATATCAAAGTCATATTCACACAGAAACTCTAGCCATCTGATTTGCCTGGCATTTAAAGTCGGTTGATCAAATAAATACTTTAGACCATTATGGTCTGTTCTTAACTCGAATCTCTTGCCCATGAGGTAGTGTCTCCATTTCCTCAAGGTGTGGACGATTGCTGCCAGCTCTAAATCGTGAGTGGCATAATTCCTCTCATGCTCCTTCAACTTTCGGGACTCATAACAAACTACAAATCCCTCTTGGCTAAGAACTCCTCCCAACCCTTCCTTACACGCATTTGTGCACACTACGTAATCCTTATTTGGATCTGCAATATTCAGGATTGGAGCATTGGTTAGCAGTTGCTTCAATTGCTGGAAGCTGCTCTCACATTATTCAATCCACTGGAACTTCTTCTCCTTCCTTTGC
Organism: Picea glauca; assembly: GCA_000966675.3. Classification (NCBI taxonomy): domain Eukaryota; kingdom Viridiplantae; phylum Streptophyta; class Pinopsida; order Pinales; family Pinaceae; genus Picea; species Picea glauca. Next base: position 281,882 of record JZKD02S2262940.1, read on the forward strand.
AAGGAAGTGATAGAATGAGCTATCTTTGAGAATCCGGCTATAAACCTTCTGTAATAGCCTGCCAGACCCATAAAATACCTAACTTCTACCACATTCCTTGGTGCTGACCATTCTTGGATGGCCTCGACCTTTTCAAGATCCACAGCGATCCCTTCTTCAGATATAATGTGTCCCAAGTAATGAATCTGCCTTTGATAAAAAGAGCACTTGCTCAGTTTTGGGTATAGCTGGTGTTCTCTCAACACCTGCAGCACCATTCTCAGGTATTGCTCATGTTCTTCCTCTATCTTGGAATACACCAAGATATCATCCAGGAATACTATGACAAACTTGTCCAAATAATCTCTGAACACGCCATTCATTAAGCACATGAAAACAACAGGCGCGTTGGACAGCCCAAATGGCACCACCGTGAACTCATAATGACTGTACCGTGTTCTAAAGGCAGTCTTGCTAATGTCCTCATCCTTTATTCTCACTTGGTGATATCCTAATCGGAGATCTATTTTTGAAAATATTTTCACATCCTTAAACCGATCAAAAAGATCATCGATCCTTGGCAGAGGATACTTGTTCTTGACAGTTACCTTATTCAACTGTCGGAAATCAATGCACAACCTCAATGTCCCATCTTTCTTCTTCATGAATAGGACTGGGGAACCCCATGATGACACGTTGGGGAAAATGTATCCCTTATTTAGTATATCTTTGAGCTACAGTTGCAACTCTTTCAACTCTGGTGTACTCATTCTATAAGGAACCTTCGAAACTGGAGCTTCTCCAAGCATCAAATTTATAGAAAAATTGATGTCCCTCTTTGGAGGTAGTCCAGGTACCTCCTGAAATACGTCCTTGAACTCTTTAAGTACCTTGTGGTCTTCCACATTCGATACTACATCTCGGAATGCTTCTTCCACATGGGCTGCAAATAACTGACATCCTTTCCTGTAACACTTCTTTAGCTGCATGGATGAGATTTCTTTAACAACCACGGCACTAGGAATTCCTTGGACTGTTACTTGATTTCCCTCTTCGTCCAGACATGTAAATCTCTTGTTACAGTAGTCCATAAGGGAAGTGTGCTGGTCCAACCAGTCCATCCCAATTAAGCAATCATATGAGCCTAAAGATAGAATGTTCAATTCAGCCTTAGTGCTCATTCCTTTCATGTCTACTGAACAGGACTTAACCAATTCAGTGACCTTCCTCTTGGTCCCTGTGGCTAACTACACTAACCAAGACTTCTCATGTTTGCTTCTCGTTAGATGCAAACTGTCCACCACTCTAGGATCTATATAAATATGGCTAGCCCCTGAATCAATTAAAATAACAAGTGGTCAATTGTTGATCGTACCTTCCACTTCAATCATGTGCGATTGAAATTATGCTTGTTTGTTGTCTAGGGATGCGTAGATCCTCGGCATTCTGCTGCCCATATCCTCCACTGTTTTTCACTTTACCATTTTTATGGCGACAATCTCTGTACTTTTGGTTTCCTTTACAGCCCCAACACTGAATGGGCATCTGTCTCTATCTTTGTGCTCCCTCTTTAGTCATTCTTGGCTCTCTAAATGATGACTGTCCCTGAAGACTGTTTCTGAAAAAGGAAGGCTTGTTTCCCTTCTGCCTCTATTCCTTCTTAAACTTCCTCTGATCAATCCAAGCCTTCTGAAGGATATGTCTTTCTCCTTACTATTCATACAAGCATTTTTCCCTTCTTATTGTTTCTTCCATAGTCTTAGGATCGTCATACTGAATCTTGTCACCCATGGAAGGTGGCAATCCACTCAGATATCTCTGAATCTTGACAGCCTCATCTTTGATGAATGGAACATACTTCAGTAGTTCTAGAAAACTATGTTCATACTCATCAATAGTCATTCTGCCTAGCTTGAGTTCGAATAACTCCTTCATCTTTCTATCATAGTATCTTTTAGTCAGGTATTTCTTCTCGAAATACCTCTTAAATTCCTTCCAAGTGACCTCTTTCTCTCTAATGTGCTACACCCACACAAACTGATCCCACCACATGGATGCTTTTCCTTTCAGTTGGTACATTGCAATTCTTCCTTTTGCATGGGCAGAATAATTCTGCAGTTGGAAATATTTCCTCATGCCAAGCAACCATGTCTCGGCATATTCCTCCTTCTTATGTTATCCATGGAATGTTGGAGGCTTAATCTTGTTCATCTCCCCCTTCAATTCATCCTTTCCATATTTTCGGTGTTTTCTGGTAGGAGACGAGCTTGAACTACTATGTGTTTCCTTTCTAGAATGCTTCGAGGAGAGACGGTAATGTCTGATATCACTCCTCGATCTTCTTCTCCTCTCAGGGGTTATGACACTTCTTGATCTACTTGTGTCACTCTCTTTTTCCAATTTCTTTTCTATTCTTTCCAGGCTCTTCAACATTTTTAAGTTTAATTCACCCTGTCGATCCCTGATTTTTATGAGCTTTCGACTATCATCTCGGTGAGCCTGGGCATATTTCTACAATTTTTCAATGAGTTTCATCATGTGTCCTTCCTTATCCTTCTCTTTTCTATGCCCATTGGAGTTCGATCCTTCCACTTCCACATTGACATCCTTTCCTTCTCGTTCGTCCTCTATTTCGGGGGCAATCCGTACCTTTTCCCACTCCATACTCAACGTTGGTTAACTAGAGTTATGACTCTCATTGAACTCTACACACGCACTGTGTAATTCAATTCGAATTTTTTCAGGCCATTAAAACTTCATGAACAATCCACAACATTTATAATCCAATACGAACAAGAACAAAATACATTTTGATTCAAATAAGTTTTTTGAGCTCTCGTTCGGCTTTGCAATTTCAGGACTTCATTTTTCGGGGTTTTAGGTTTTCGAAACTTCAACTTTTGGCATTTCAGGACTTCAGAACTTCAGAATCTTGGTCCACTAAGATCTAACAGTTAAATCTCCATAACCAAAGTCACCCTTTCTCAACTCGCGATCTCGCGAGTTCATGAGTCGAAGACCCTCGACTCATTTCCTCCAAACACCGATACCCGAGATCCGATACGGGTATGGCTCCCTCCTTGCTAGTGCCTACTATACATGACCATAGACTAGGGCTAAGTTCTAGCACTTCTTCGCCAACTCCCGACTTCGCGAGTTGGAGTGTTGAGCCTTCATGCTCCTCCTTTGTGAATTTTGAAATCGCGAATTACTTTATTCTCCGGGCCCACAGCACAGCTTTCGCCCTTAACCATAGTGGAACGTGGTACATTCAGGAGGGTCCACGTCACCTTCAGTGACGTCTTTATATCCCACCACTCTCACCTATCTTCTCGACTCACTGGCACATGGTATGCATTCATGCACCCATGTCCATTCCAAGCAAGGAATCCAACGATCAGATCCCCTCCTTAGATCAATGGCACAGATCTTTTCAGCATTTCGGGGTTTTGGGCATCGGGAGTTCATGCACCCCACATCTCGAACTTCCACCTGCCGAAATCCTAAAATTTATGGTTTACTCCTCCACCGAATTGGACGGTCAACCACCTTCCTATGATCTACGGTGTAGATCATTTCGGCGTTTCAGGTTTCGGAGGTGTTCACCTTCCTCACTTCCCATCTCCCGACTTTGCAAAATATGAAAGTTTTTTTCAACTAACTCAAGCGTGACTCTGCTAGATCTAACGGTCGAACCTTTCTCCCAGATCTACAGCATAGATATTCTCGAGTTTTCGGGTTTTCAGGAGTTCGCATATCGCGATTCCCACACTCTTGTGCAATTCAAAAGGGGTTTTGATCCCTGCACACATTTTCCAGATCCGACGATCACGAGGGTTCACCTTCCCTTCCAAACCGATCCTAAGGTTCTAACGCTATTGGTGTGGAGACCTATATCCCTGTGGCCATAGACCACACCCGTTGCGGTTTCACACCCTGCTAAACCTCCTGCGCTTAAAAACTCGTCAAGTAACTCCTTGACACTTCAGAGCAAACCAGGGTCCGAAATTGGCCTTGTAGACCCAATTTCCCTCACACTCTCGGTCCAAGGACCGCTCCACTAGCCCATCTAGGCTCAGTGTCAAAACCTTGGCTCTGATACCAAATTGTAGCGCACCTTTTTTGGCTACCAAGGCTTAAACGCTCTTAAAAGAAATCTATAACACCACTTTCTACATAACTCATATAGGTATTATATAATCCACATGCATTTAAACAAATAAACACATTTAAGCTCAGAGTAAAACATATAATTTACTGCTATAATTAACAATCAATAGTGTTTAATATTAATTCATATACACAGCAGAAATCATGATAACATAAGCAGCAGAGTCATGCAAAACATGATTAAAGCATAATCAGATACTTATCTTTTAACAGTGGTAGAATCCACCAACCAAGTGTAGGCCTTCCATGAACCTCCCAGCCTTAGACCACACTGCTCATCAGCTCAGCAGTGGGTCACCCCCGAGCTGGGACTAAGATCCACCCCAAGGCAAGGAATCCTAGGCTAGGCTGAGGTTACAAGGAAAACAGCACAAAAAATCTGGAAGGATTCTTCTCAAGATGCCATCTTATGCCCACTACTACCAGACTCTCATTCCCCACATGCATGTTCTGCCCGGGAGTATACACCTTCACAAGCACAGTCCATCGGTGCTAACCTCCCTCTCTAGATCTCGGCAACAGGTCGGATCAGGAAGTCTCAGAGCCCGAAGCTAGTGCTGGACACTCTCTGGAAGAAACCTCTTCCAACAATAACCACCTCCCTCACCTAGAGAGAGATCACACACAGGCTCAATCACAATTCGCACTGGACATCAAGCCACACGTAGTCCAGCTCTACATGGTCACCATATCCAACCAAGAATACAAGCACAACCTCTCAAATAGGCTTAGCAATGGCTCGAGGCCTCACAGTGATGGTTCACAAGAATGCATGATGAGTAATTCCCGTAGGGGTCGACACAGACTCCACGACTCAGAACGGAGGTGAAACCATCTCTTTAGAAACAAACACAGGGTTCTTGGCTCATAGAATAGAGGTGTACATGGATTTACAGAGCCAAACATAGGCTTTCCAACTGGTTCAACAATGGTGGAATGGTTCAGGGTCATGGCTTCAGGACAGAGCCTCCATGCATGGGTTCAATCAGTGGGACAGAGGATGCACACAGACTATGAAAGTCAACACGGTATTTTCGACTCTCAGGAATGCACGAGGATTTCTCTGCAGGGGTCGGGTCGATCGTACTCTCCAAGGCTCCGTACACATTCAGGCAGTCAGGTAGAATGGAGGAGGAACCCTTCTCACAGCTCATCCTGGCCATTTTATTCGCATGCGCCAGGGTTGACACTTGTCACCCATGGAACTGCATGCATTCCACCAGCATGCATCACCCTTGTACATCCTCCCCTTGCCAGGAACTTAGGATAAAACATAAAATGCACATGTCTTTTTCGAATAATATTAAAATATTATTCCCAAGGCTTAAGCCCCCTAGGCTTAGCCCCTTTTCCCACCTTCCAGCCCCTAATTCCTTGCCCTCTCTATGGATTCTTAGTCCCCCTTCACTCATTCATCGTGGTCGGTCTGCCCATGGCGGTGTTAATATTTTATTAATGTGCTGCATACATTCAAGTACAAAATCAGGCTCTTGGCCTCCAACCCTTAGGCTCCCTGGCCTAACAAACACATAAGCCACTAGCTTATAAAAACTTGGCTCACCAGCCTATAAAACATAATTACAATTTCTTTCAGAACATGGTTTGCAATGGGACTCAGCCTTGGGGACACTACACTTAGAGTATATAAGAATGTCATCCAAGAAGACAATGACAAACTTATCTAACTAATCTATGAAAATACCATTCATTAAACACATGAAGACAGTTGGTGCATTTGATAACCAAAATGACACCACTGTCAACTCATAATGGCCATACCTTGTTCTGAAGGAAGTCTTGTTGATGTCTTCTTATTTAATTCTTACCTGATGATAGTATGACATGAAATCAATATTCAAGAATATTTTTGTATCTTTTATCTGATCAACGAGGTCATCTATCCTTGGAAAAGGATACGTTTTCTTCACATTTACCTTGTTCAACTTCCTAAAGTCGATGCAAAGTCTCGATGTTCCATCATTTTGCTTCACAAATAATACTGGAGCACCCCAAGGTGACACACTTGGACATATATACCCCTTCTTTAGAATCTCTTCAAGTTTTATTTGTAATTCTTTCATTTCTGGTGTACTCATCCTGTAAGGGGTCTTAGATACTAGAGTTGCTCCACGCATCTGATTGATGGAGAAATCAATATCTCTCTTGGGTGAAAATCTTGTTATTTATTTAAATACATATTCAAACAATTTTAAGACTATGTAATGTTCAATGTTTGGCACCTTATCTTTAGGTGTCTTTTCCATATCTATTGCAAATATTTGACACCCTTTCCTATAAATTTTCTTCAACTTCAAGGTTGTAACTTTTGTGACAATTACTTCTCTAGGAATTCCCTGTATTGTCCTTAAGTTTTGTTCCTCATTCAAGAAAGTAAATGCCTTATTATAATGGTCAAGGACAACATGATGTTGGTCCAACCAATCCATACCAATTAGGAAGTCATAGGAACCTAAAGGTATGATTTCCAAATCTTCCTTGGTGCACGGTCCATTCATGTCCATTGGGCATGCCTTAACCATCTCATTAATTTTCCTTTTAGCTCTTGTAGCCAACTGCACCAACCAATATTTTCCAAGATTTCTTCTTGGAAATTGAAATCTTTCCACCATATTAGGATCTAGATAACTATGACTAGATCCTGAATCAATTAAAATAGCAATGGTTTGGTTATTTATCTTACCTTCCACTTCAATCATATGTGACTAAAACTCAACTCGCTTTTTATCCAGGGTTCCGTAGATCCTAGGTACATTTCTTCCCATGTCCTCCATTGTATCGACTTGTTGTACACTATGAAAAGTCCTCATGTTTTCACCTCTATGAGGGAAATATATATACATATGATCTTCCCCACAACCCCAACATTGAATAGGTGGTTTCCTTGATATTTTCCCCATTGTCTCGATCATTCTGGTTTCTTTAGGAGTTGGTTGTCCTTGAGAACTATTTTTGAATAAGGGGGGCTTAGCTACCTTCTTACTCTATTACATATTTCTTGTCTTCTTGTCTTCCCAAGCCTTTTGGAAAGTTGATCTTCCTCTATGATGGTCATAAAGTAATTTATCCCTTTTTATAGTTTCCTCTAGTGTCTTAGGATCATCATATTGTATCTTATCACTGATCAATTATGGAAGCCCATTCAAATACCTATGAATCTTAACTTGCTCATCCTTGATGAAAGAAACATACTTCAGCAGTTCTAAGAATATCCTTTCATACTCCCAAGCTTGAGTTCGAAGAAATCCTTCATTTTATTATCATAGTATTGTTTGGTTAGCTACTTTGTTTGAAATTACATTTTTAATTCCCTCCAAGTAACCTTCTTCTCATCAATGTGTTGCACCAGCACAAATTGGTTGCACCACATTGATGTTTTTCCTTTAAGATGATAGACGGAAATTATTCCTTATTCTTGTGAGGAGTAGTTATGTAACTAGAATTACTTCCCCATGCCCAATAGTCAGGTCTCTTCATCCCCACCCTTCTTGTTCTCACCATCAAATGTAGGTGGTTTGATTTTATTCATTTCTCCATATAGCTCATCCACCCCAAACCTTCTCTTATGCTTCCTAATAGGATATGGACTTGAAATAATATGTTCCATCCTATTTGAATGCCTTATGGATTGATGGTTATGATTGCTAACACTTTTTGTTCTTCTCCTCTCATCATGAGATCTGTGACTCCCTGATTTGCTTGACTTAGTCTCCTTATCCATATTATTCTCTATTCTATCTAAGCTCTTCATTAACTTGATGTTGAATCCTTCTTCTTATTCCTTGTCTTTCATAAGCCTCGCATTATCATCTTTATAACTTTGTACATCATGTTGCATACTTTTTATGGTCTCTACCAAGTTCATGCTTTCCTTCTTTCCTTCTCCATGTCCATTTGAATTTGTACCTTCATTACCCATACTGACATACATCCCTCTAATATCATCTTCATGGTTGTAATCCCTTTGTGCATATTCTATTGATTCCATTCTTTTGAACTCTCTGTTTATCATGTTTGATATGAATTTTGTTACTCTACAAAATGTGCAGGCACCAAGATTTGTTAGATTAAAGAATTTAACAAATTCATGAAAATTATGTACAATTATGTTCCAATAATGATTTAGAATTATTTTTTCTAGTTCCTTATGAAATTAACTACCCAAATTAATTTTCTAAGTGGTATATGGATTTCTTTGTCTAATACCTGTCCAATGACTATTCCCTTTCTCAATTCTAAGTCTTGAGAAAAAAGTTATGGCCATTTGAATATTATCCATGAATTCCTTTTATTCACACCTTAACCAAGTGCATATCTGAAATGTATTTATGCTTATTTTTACCTTCTCTTCTAGATTTTTGACAGGATCCCAACTAGGTTCCTTCATCATTGAAATTTGGACAATCTGTCCAAGTTTCACCTCCTTCTGGGTTTTGGGTTGCTAGATACAACCTGTTGAAGTTTAAGGCCAATTAGTATTGTTGGACTTGAATTCTACATGTATCTTCTATGCCCTCTTAAACATTTTTAACATTCCTAGTGTTATCATCCCATAAATTATGGGAATCAGTTGATGGCTTGGATATTATCTGTATCTGGTGATTTTGTTGACAAATAATATTTCATTCTTCAAATAATTTGTGAAAATAAAAGGAAAAAAGAAAAAGAAAAAGAAAGAAAAGAAAAGAAAAAGAAAGAAAAGAAAAAGAAAAAAGAAAAAGAAAAAGAAAGAAAATAAAAAGAAAAAAGAAAAAGAAAAAGAAAGAAAAGAGGGCATAAAAGAATGAAAACAAAAGCCCCATGCAATAATAGTAACTTGGTCATACCTTTCAAGCATGACCAAGTTCTTTTAAATTTTCAAAGTTGATAGGTTAGTGAATACATCTGATCAGACCATCTAATCCTGGTCAGATAGCCCCTAGGTTAGAATTAGTGAATACATCTGAACAGACCATCTAATCCTGGTTAGATAGCCCCTAGGAAGAATAATATCTTAACCCAACAGTTTAATCTGGGTTAATTTCCTTGTGAAAGTAGGATAGGATGTGGAATAATTGCTTTTCTTGCCTTCCCCAAATAAAACCCACTTGAAGAAAATGCCACATCAAGTCTTTGTTGCCCAATGATAGTTGAAGTGATGACCCCTTGGTGGTGGCTAATACAAAGTTGGAAAAAACCCATAAGAAAGCACTAATCCTAAGTTTTTCCTACACATGACTTTTCCGCTCCTGACATATGT
>JZKD02S2262940.1:291508-302184 GCA_000966675.3 Picea glauca
TGCCTTTAACATAGGGGGGGGTCCGGAATCGGTTATAACTTGGGCGCACATCTGGACGGCTCTGAACAGGGCGCTTAAATCTACGGTCCATATTGGATTCTGGACCCCCCCCGTCCGTTCTGCCTTTAATGGAGGGGGCGGGGTATGGAATGGGTGTTAAGGAGCGCGCTAAGATATGCGGCCATAAAGCCAGTGCACAAATCAATGGACCAGAATGAATTTCGGACCCCCCTTGGTGTCCTGCTTTTAATCAAAGGGGGGGGTCCGGAATAGATATTTCCTGCAGGTGGGCCCATTTTCACAGGTGGCTCAAGTCTATTGGTTCCCGAGTCTCGTCCTTCACATGGTGTCTGACATCCGCCACTCATGGACGTCATTCTCCACTAAGTCCACTTGTCCCGCTCGTTTCTGGTTTTGAGTCCCATCCCATAACTGTTGTCAGCTATGCTGTCAGACCTTTACGCTTCCACTCATGAACGACCCCTTTTGGAGACTTTTACCTCCAATCACCAGCCTCCACGTCACCCTTTCGTATACTTTGGCCTCCGTCATCCGCCAACTCATCCCAAGTGGCCCGTTGTCCATTTATTACAGGATAATATACCCGTTATCCTGCTTGACCTATCTCCCGCGCCCAACCAACCCTAATTTTTGAATAAAACTATCGTTTTCCCTTTCAGCCATTAATTCATCAGTCGCACCAGAAACCTCCTATTCCTCCGTTGCTCCCGCATCGCTTTCACCTACAGTCAGTTGACCCCACTAATGTATTGTTTTTTTCAGGTACAGTTGCTAAAATGGTGTCAAAGACAAAACAATCGGAAGAGGAAGAGAATCCTTTCCTTCCTCCTCCAGTTGACCTGAATAAAATTCCTTTGGTTGATAAAGATCACTTGATAGCCAATACTATATGTAGTTTCGAATTTGCTAATCTTCAGTCATGGCTTCGGGAGGTTTTCCTGGACCAAAGCAACGAAATTGGACTCTGGGAGTCCAATTTTCCCCTGTATCTCTTCCCGCAGATTCATAATTTCCCCGAGTTTTCCCTCAAATTCCAGGCCCATTACCTCCCCGACCAGAAAGCCATCATTTCTTCATCTGGAGACGTCCTTTTCTTCATCACCCCCGAAGATATCGACCAGATGATGCAAATTACCCGTGTTGAATCTGCGTCCCCATTCAATCTAGAAATCCTCACTGAGCTATATCATAAAATGACTTTCCCTCAGAGAGCTCAGATATTCGAGCTTTTTCTCCCCACTTCCACTCCACTCCCTACCACCAGTACCCCTTACCCTTCTTCCATGATCTCTGTCAAAGGAAATCAAATCATTTCTTCTTTGTGTGCCCTGCTTGGTTACTATTCTGATCAATGGGTAGATGAGCCCATCCTGGGTTTTCTGTCCATCTTCTCAAACGATGAACAGCTGACCACGCAGTTCGACTACATCACTTTCTTGGCCAACAATATCCATGAACAATTTTTGAATTTCGCCACAGAAGGCATGTTTAGGTATTCATCCATTCTAGCTTACATGTTCGTCTTTTTTCAAGCAGACAGGTTCAATTTCTCCATGTAGAAGATGGACGCCGACGGGAAGCCCCAGCTAGTCAAATCGTGGACTTCCCTTCCGAAATATAATTCTTTTGAATACGACTTCACAACGTTCATTGACCAGTTTTACCACCCTGTGGTAAGTATGTTGAGTGGCATGCCTAAGCCACGAATAAATGACGAAGTCCAGAGAATTTTGCATCTCTCTGACAACGTTAAGACAGGAGACTGGTATTTATGTCAGAATCACACCGAAATTAGAGTGTTCGGGTGCGAATTGGCGCCTTACAAACTACCCCGATATGTGCCGGTAAGGATTTTTGCATTAGAATATATTAGGCAGATAATGAATTCAGATGAAATTCATTTTGTTTCTCTTAAGAAAAAACAACAATTAAGGATCAAGGGACAAATTGGTTCTTTCATCTGCAATAACCGAGGCGTAGGGGAAGAAGCAGATAGAATGTTGAAGGAGATGAAATTCTCTACGAGTTTCATCTGGCACTATGATCCATATGGGAACATTTCAGATATGACGGTGAAAAACAAAAATGCCCCATACGCTCACGAGTCCAAGCCAGAGATCGAGAAATTTGCAAATCAGGCAGTATGGTTTCCTGACACTTTCATGGACTTGGAACAGCAGGTGCCCTCGACAAGTGCGCTACCCGCTACCACACCTCAGGTCCGCAAGGATAAGAGGCCCCGACAGGAGTCATCTCCTCCTGTAACAGAGGTGTCATCAGAGGAATTCCAAATTCACTCCAAAAAGCCGAAGACAGTTTCAACACCAGGTGCAACAGTAGAATAGGAAGTCCCAGCTACCACGGTGACCACCATAGGGGTCAAGCTATCGATCTACCTTTGGGCTCGAGTCAGCATAAGGGAATAACTACAGTATTAAAATCTACAGATTCTCCCTTAGATACCCCGCCAAGCAAGACTGGGCCCAAGTTGGGAATTTTTAAAAAATATGACTTGATCAAGAAGAAGAACCAAACACTCACTAGCAGCACTTATGCCCAATTCCAGAAGCATTCTTCCACAGCCCAGCATAGACTTCTGTCGGCATTTGATACAGAAAAGGGTAGGATGCATATGGCTTACCTCCAAGCACAAGTGTCGGATCCCAAGGTGATATCAGATTACAAAAGGGCTACCTTTGAGTTCCAGGTCAAGGACGAGCATCCAGCAGACCAGATGGATCTACATAAGAAAACTGGGGAGATGATTTTTCACACTTTGGCCCACGTTCTTGCTTCTGCATCAAAATATCGGATAGCTTTGAACAATGCCCAAACCCAACTTAAGATGGAGAAAATATAATCTTTCGCGAAAGACAATAGAATAAAGACGTTGGAAGAGTTGGTCCTCAAGATCGGTTACGACCCCACGAACGTCAAGGCAGCCGAAGAGATGATTAAAAATAAAAATGCTGACATCGCATCCTTAAGAAAACAGCTAAATCTCCCTCCAACAGAAGACCCACAGGCAAAGGAGATAGCTGAAAAAGAAGGTGAAAAGGATGAGATGCTGAAATTACTCATGGAGCAGAATGCTCAGTTAAAGGAGATGGAATCAGAGATGGAGAGACTGTTGAAGGAGAAAGAACAGGAAAAGCCAATGGAAGGCATTCCATTGAGTGATATCCCAATTGCAGGATTAAGCACAACAACAGTGACAGTCATTCCATCTGCAACACTACCAGAAGGAACAACAGATCTTGCCAAGTCCATGGAAAGGATGAACCTGCAAGAATCAGAAATTAGCAGGCTTAAGAAAGAGGTAGAGAACCTTCAAGAGTTAAAGACTTCTTTCCAGGCAAGCCTATCCAAAGAAAAACAGGTGAATGAGCAAATCAGGAAGGAGTTACAGCAACTTCAAAAACAGACAATGGCAGGAAATACTTTGGTTGAGGTCAAAGAGATTGTGTGGACAGATATTTCCAAGTCAATAAATGAAATCTGGCCAATGGTTCAAATCATGTTTGAACAAAATGAGTTGCTTGAGAGGAGCAAGCAGGTTGTTGAGAAAATTAGAACAGAGATGGGAGACATGCCCGCGCAAGCCAATGAAATAATAAGGTTCCTGAACTCCAAGACCAAGGAGGAACTCGAAGAATTGAAGATTGAGGACAGGACAGAAACTATATTGGAGGTGAAACGGGTTCTAACCAAAAGAAGTCTCATGCTTCATATTGAAGAAAAGATTCAAGTCATGGATCAGGGAGTGCAGAAGTTTTTCAGCAAGATAGATGCTCTTCAAAGGAAGGGCTTGCCTGGTCTGAAGGTCATTAATGACAAATTAATGACACTCCCTGATTACAAGAAAAAGTTGACTGAAGTGTCTAAGGACAGTTCCAAGTTTGCAGGTATACAGGGAATCATCACAGGAAAAGCATTCATGGATGCTTTGCAGTTGGATATTAGTATCCAACATGAGATTAAACACATATTCATCATCAAGCCTACGTTTTCTAAGTACACAGACATGGATGAAGTATATCGGAGACTGCTTAAAGTCACAGTGCCAGGTCATATCAGATGGGAAGAATTGTGTGATCTACTAGATTAGCAGATGAGCTGTCACCATCCAGTCACCTGTCCAGTCAGAAGAGGTTGTGAAGGCACCTCGCCAACGACCTACCCCAGAAATTCAGCAGACAGTTGTATCGAGTCATCAAGCAGTTTTGATTAGTTAAGTTAGTTAGACTAAAAATAACATGAGCACATCCTTATCAATTATGACAGGAACGTTTGTATTTTTGAATTATAAATACTTCATCTTTCGATGAATTGAGGGTTGTTGATTCGCACACCCTATTTCTATCAAACTGTACTATTTTTGAAGAGATCTGCCATTAATAAAGAAGAGGCATTTTACAGGATTCTTGCGCATGTTCACTAGTGATGTGATTTTCTCAGTTAAATGTTTTCTTTCTCTGTAGTCATCTTGTTTTTCGATAAATAATCTTTATGAATAGCGTTATGTTGCAGGATTTACCTTTGATACCCTGTTTCCGATTCTAAAGATTTTAATGTTTATCTTCCAAATATATTCAATTAAGAAATTCTTAACTGCTTGTTAGTTGGAGCTACTTTCCTTATCTTTTCTTCTGTCCATCACTTTAATTACTAAAGATCCAGTGAATTTGTTATCTCGCCCGAAAGATTTCTTTAGTGTTTCTGGTTGTATCTCAGATTTGGTTAAATTCAGACCCCATAGCCCAATGGATGTGTAGTTTGTCTCAACCAAATTCAAAAACCCTTTACAACGAAAACCAACAGTTCCTTTAGCTAGCCTAATATATGATATTAAAACAAAGCTAAATCATATAGAGAGATCCCTCTCTGAAGCTGGAAGGGCTAGATCCCAGCTTTAAAAGCGGTTGGATAAGGTTACCTTTGTATATTTCTTCTTTTTCAACCTCTAAGAAATTTGTCAAGCGCTAACATAAATGGCGATTCCACTGGGGACGAACTAAAACTGAATACCTCACTTTTCTCTCCCCTAAAGAAAGTTTGACCCTGAGAAGAAAGTAATGATTAGAAGTTGATTAACTATGTACATATTATTTTCAGAATCTCCCTTTGAAACTTTTCCCACTCTTAATGTTCCTCTAATGATTGTCCCTGCAGTAGTACAACCTAATATTGATCCCGGACTAGCGAATCAAACGCATATTGCGTCAAACCTTTTTGACATAATCCTCAAAACTGCCAATAACCAGGAAGAACTCGAATTTTCATGGGAAGCCATTGAACGAGATATAGCTACTCAAGAACAATTGGAGGCTCGACGACATCAACGTAGAAATCGCCCCTAGTCTCCTTCACCAGGAAATAAAAAAGATAAAAAATAAAAAATATATATATATATATAAACCAAAAAAGAGTTATGGCTCCCAAGAAAGTTCACACTCGATCTCATCCAGACCCAGAACCCTCTACAGTGATAGATAATCCTGAGCAGTTGTTGAGGCGAAAGATCTTAGCTACCAGTTCAGCAAGTTATACTCTCCTTCACAAGTCTCCTTTTTCCGGAGAACCAGATACCTTTCAAAACCTTGATCTTGATATTTTTCCGCCACGAAACCTTGTTAGAACACGGTCTGAAACTTTTGTGTCCAATCTCATATTTGACCCAACTGCGTTGCCACCCCAAACCCCTGAAGTCTTGTCTCCTACGACTAAACTACAAATCACTTTCTCAGCACTGCCTAGTCCTTCGACATCCTCGTCTTCCGTCGTTACCTCTCCAACCACCCAGGTCGTCGTCCCACCTCTTTCGCCCGTCATGGCAGCTCGATATGCCCCTTTGGTGTTGGCTGCACCACTACATGCCATGCCCCAAGACTACCAGACTAGACTTCCACAGTTCGATGCAACCGGAACATTAAGCGCACAACAACATGTGGATAAAATGAACGACTATTTAGATTTACAAGAAGTTGACGAAGTCGACGTTCAAATGAGACTGTTTGCCCAGAGTCTGATAGGATACATCAAGAAATGGTTCAAAGATTTACCCGCTGCATCAATCCCTGACCTTGTCGCATTCCAAAGAATTTTTCTCGACAGATGGGAGGTAAAGAAAAACCCCCTTCAAATACTATCAGAGTACGAGAACATAAAAAGAAATCAAGGTGAAACTGTCCAAGATTATTGTACCCGTTTTAATAACTTGTATAATGCAATCCCAACTAAAATCAAACCTCCCTCGGGTTTGGAATTGATTAAATTCCCTGATGGATTTGATGCTGACATGTCTTACCAATTAAGAGAAAGAAATACTGCCACCCTGGAAGACATGCAGAAAAGTGCCATTAGTGTGGAGGCTAATCTGTTGGCGAAATGGGCACGTCAAAGGATAGAAAGGAGAGTCACGATCAAAGAAGAACCTTCCATGTCGACCACAGATTCCAAGCTAGATTCTTTATCCTGAACGGTGGAATTTATGATGGAAAGAATGAATTTATCCGACAGAAACCCTCCAAGGGACAACGCACCTGCTCCCCCGATTCGGAACCCCAATTTCAGGAGAAACCCTCCTCAGATTAGATAGAGAGATCTTAGGGATCAAAGAGAACAGAGAGGCCTAGATCAACCTATTAGACCTCCTCTACAGGAAAACTATGCTGATGAAGGGGCGGAAGTAATTGAGGAATTGGAGGACACTCATATCAACCTCATGGGAATTCACAACAATGAGGCCATTTTCCTTACTCAAGAAGAGCAGGAACTATTTCTGCTAAATCAAACAAAGATAAGTAAAGAAACCAAAGAAGCTGGACAACAAACCTTGGAGGATGTTATTCTGGAGGTACACCGGCAGTACAACTTGCAGAGTAAGAAGTCAGAAGGAAATTCCTCAAAAAAGACAACCAAAACGCAGAAGGTAGTTGAGACTGAGAAAACCCTTGAGCCAACCACTGCTGGAAAATCTTCTGAGAAGGGTAAAGATGATGCTCCGGTGAAGAAAAACATAACCTTACTGAAAAGACCAGCTCAGCCTGAATTTGCGCCCAGTTCTTCTGAGCAGAAGAATATGGGGGACCAACCAGAATTAGTAAGTCGTAACCAAACTCCTGCGCCTTTTATCCTGGAGGCAGAATTGGCCAAAACCAAAATTCATATCCCACTTACAGAGTTGATGTGCAGAGGCAGTTATCATTCACAGGTAATAAAAGAATTAGCCATTGAACCTGACATAGGCACCAAGGCCTTGACTATTGGATCAATGACTCATTCAGACACTGTAAACCTTGCTAACGATCACCCTGAACTCCTTTTCAGACTTGAAGTGAATGACCGAGACGATACTGGTGATGTAGCTCCCGTTTACATCAGTTTGAACATACATGATTTGATATTGCATAATGTTATGCTGGATTCAGGGGCCTCACATAATCTGATGCCTAAAGTCGTAATGGAAAAACTGGGATTGGAGGTTACTAGGCCTTACAAAGATCTGCATTCGTTTGACTCCAACAAAGTCAAATGTATTGGTCTGATTAAGGACCTCTACCTCACCATGATTCAGATCCCTTCAAAAAGCATGGTAATGGACGTGGTGGTTGCAGACATCTCGCCAAAGTATGGTATGTTGTTGTCCCAGTCTTGGGGAGCTAAGTTGAAAGGAACCCTGTAGCTGGATATGTATTACGCCACTATACCAGTGTTTGGACAACATAGGAGGTTATACAGAGAAACACTGATGAAGTATATGGTCAGCAGTCAAGAGAAACCTCACAATTACCCCCTTTACTCTGCTCATTCAGATTTAAATTCGTTCATCTTGTACAATTATGGTGATACTGAAGAGCCAGATGTTCAGCTGGTGGAAGAGGTAGCTAGTCAAGATGAAAGTCCAGAAAATAGTGAGGCAGCAAAGATGGAAAATGTAATCACGGAATATTTCCCTGCTGATTTTTGGAGTATGGATTTCGATGGAGCTGTGAGTAAAGAAGGAGCAGGAGCTGGAGTTTGCTTGCACAATCATCGAAAAAGGTATTCAGAAAACCATTCCTATAAGTTAAACTTCCACTGCACTAACAACGTTGCCGAGTATGAAGCTTTAATGCTCGGTCTGAAGCTGTTGAAAAAAGTTGGTGCTAAGCAAATAATGGTAAGGGGTGATTCTGAATTAATTATTAAACAAATTAAAGGTGAATATGCTGCTAAACATCCATGCCTGAGAGCATACAGGAATGCTATTCTTGATGCATTGAAGTGTTTTAACGAGGTAGACTTGCAGGTAATGCCGAGAGGACAGAATATTCTGGCCGACGGTTTAGCTACGTCAGCTGCGTCCTGCAAGATTCATTTCCGCCCAACTCGCTCATACACTGTTGAAGTGAAATGAAGACCGACCGTGCCCAATAATATCAGGTACTGGCAAGTGTTTGGGAATGACGATCAGATAGAAGACTTTCTGCAATGCAAGAATGATTTTGAATGTACAAACATAGATATAGAAAATGAAAACAAGAATGTAAATAATTATGAATTTGAAATAGATAGTGTTAATACTGTAAATACAGTAGATACAGAAGATACAGTAGATTCAGGAGAGTTAGGGGATGATGAAATGGATGTTGATGTTTTACAACTGAAAAGAAATGTTTTAACTAGAGGGCTTATCCCTTTAGAAGATCTGTTTGACAGTGATGACGTAGCTAAGAAACCAAAAATAGAAGCTCATGGGCAAGAGGTAGAGGACTGCAATATAGGAACTGACGAGAAGCCTGGGATGGTCAAACTATCCAAATCTTTACCCCTAGAACAAAAGCTTAAGTACATTGAACTATTCAAAGAATATTCAGAAGTTTTTGCCTAGGGCTATGAAGATTTGAAAGCCTATGACACCAGCATTATACAACACAGGATTCCCATAAAGGAAGATCAGAAACCGTTTAGGCAGAAACTTAGGAGGATAAATCCCAAGTTGCTTCCTTTGATAGAAAAGGAGATCAAGAAAATGTATGATGCCAAGATCATAGTCCCACTACGTTTCTTTAAGTGGGTTTCTAATTTAGTACCTACACGCAAGAAAACCAGTGAAATTAGACTCTGCATAGATTTCAGAAATCTGAACAAAGCATCCTTGAAGGATAATTACCCCTTGCCCAAAATGGATCACCTCCTGCAGAGTGTGGTCGGGTCCAGTCAAATTTCTCTATTAGATGGTTTCTCAGGCTACAACCAGGTCCTAGTTCACCCAGACGATCAGGAAAAAACCGCTTTCACCACACCATGGGGCACTTTCATGTATGTGAAGATGCCTTTTGGTCTGATGAACACAGGAGCAACCTTCCAGAGGGAAATGGACATCGCCTTCGTTGAAGAGTCAGGTAAGTTTATTGTCGTTTATTTAGATGATGTGACTGTATTTTCTCGATCTGATGATGAACACCTGCGGCACCTTAGGCGAGTTTTCGAAAAGTGTAGAAGGTTCGGGATTTCATTAAATCCAAAGAAATGTCTTTTTGGGTTAGAAGAGGGTAAACTGTTGGGACATATCATCTCTAAAGAGGGAATCAAAATTGATCCCAGCAGGATAGAGGCCATTCTAAAGATAGAACACCCCAGAAACCTCAAAGAACTACAGTCTTTTATAGGACAAATTAACTTTCTTCGAAGATTCATTCCGAATCTGGCTGAACTCCTCCGAAACATTACAAACATGCTAAAAAAGGAAGCTAAGATAAAATGGGACCCTGAGTCCAGATTATCCTTTGAACAAGTCAAACGAGCACTCACGGAAGCCCCAGTTTTGATTAGTCCCGATTTCACTAAAGATTTCTATCTTTTTTATTTCGCCTCTGAACATACGATAGCAGCTGTATTACTGCAGAAGAACAGTGAAGGGTATGAACAACCCATATCTTTCTTTATAAAATCTCTAAGAGATGCCGCATTGAACTACAATATCATGGAGAAACAGGCTTTTGCTTTGGTAAAGGCTATAAAGGACTTCAGGGTCTATATTCTTCATTCACACGTCATATCATATGTTCCAAACACAGTAGTGAAAGACATCTTGACACAAGACAACCCTGATGGGATAAGGGGAAAGTGGATTGCAGTTATTCTAGAATACGATATAGAAATTAAGCCCACAAAACTGATCAAAGGCCAAGGCCTTGCCAAACTGATGGCTGAATCTAACTTTCAGGCTCTTGACATTAATTTTCTAGACGTGGCAGATGAACAGGGCGAGATGGCGACTCCAAACGTTAAAGAGGTTTTTCTAAACTCTCTGTGGTATGCAGACCTTATTTTTGTTTTACAAAATTTACAAGCTCCCCCTGGTTTAACTAAAACTAAAGCTAGATTTTTAAAGATGGAAGCTTTGAAATTTTGTATTCTAGAAGGAAATTTGTATTGGAAAGATCCTGCAGGTATTCTTTTGAATTGTTTACTGAAAGATGAAGCTGATAAAGTGTTGCAGGAGTTTCATGCAGGTGAATGTGGTGGACATTTGAACTGGAAGGTTACAGCTAATAAAATACTCAGAGTTGGATTTTACTGGCCCACCCTGTTTGCAGATGTACATCAGAAAGTAACAGCATGTCACCAGTGTCAACTGTTTGAGGGTAAAAGGAAACTCCTTCCTCTAC
>JZKD02S2262940.1:303641-313771 GCA_000966675.3 Picea glauca
GGGGGGGGTCCGGAATGGGTGTTAAGGAGCACGCTGAGATCTGCGGCCATAAATCCAGTGCGCAGATCAATGGACCAGAATGAATTTCGGACCCCCCTTGGTGTCCTTCTTTTAATCAAAGGGGGCGGGTCCGAAATAGATATTTCCCGCAGGTGGGCCCATTGTCACAGGTGGCTCGAGTCTATTGGTTCCCGAGTCTCGTCCCTCACATGGTGTCTGACAGTCACCACTCATGGACGTCATTCTCCACTAAGTCCACTTGTCCCGCTCGTTTCTGGTTTTGAGTCCCATCCCATAACTATTGTCAGCTATGCTGTCAGACCTTTACCCTTCCACTCATGAACGACCCCTTTTGGAGACTTTTACCTCCAATCACCAGCCTCCACATCACCCTTCAGTATACTTTGGCCTTCTTCATCCACCAACTCATCCCAAGTGGCCCATTGTCCATTTATTACAGGATAACATACCCGTTATCCTGCTTGACCTATCTCCCACGCCCAATCAACCCCAATTTTTGAATAAAACTACCGTTTTCCCTTTTAGCCGTTAATTCATCCGTCGCGCCAGAAACCTCCTATTCCTCCATTGCTCCCGCATCGCTTTCACCTACAGTCAATCGACCCCACTAATGTATTGTTCTTTGCAGGTACAGTTGTTGAAATGGTGTCAAAGACAAAACAATCGAAAGAGGAAGAGAATTCTTTCCTTCCTCCTTCGGTTGACCTGGATAAAATTCCTTTAGTTGATAAAGATCGTTTGATAGCCGATACTATATGCAGTTTCAACTTTGCTAATCTTTAGTCATGGCTCCGGGAGGTTTTCCTGGAACAAAGCGACGAAATTGGACTCTGGGAGTCCAATTTGCCCCTGTATCTCTTCCCCCAGATTCATAATTTCCCCGAGTTTTCCCTCAAATGCCAGGCCCATTACCTCTCCGATCAGAAAGCCATCATTTCTTCATCTGGAGACGTCCTTTTCTTCATCACCCCCGAAGATATCGACCAGATGATGAAAATTACCCGTGCTGAATCTGCGTCCCCATTCAATCTAGAAATCCTCACTGAGCTATATCATAAATTACTTTCCCTCAGAGAGCTCAGATCTTCGAGCTTTTTCTCCCCACTTCCGCTCCACTCCCTACCACCAGTCCCCCTTACCCTTCTTCCATGTTCTCCGTCAAAGGAAATCAAATCATTTCTTCTCTGTGTGCCCTGCTTGGTTACTATTCTGATCAATGGGTAGATGAGCCCATCCTAGGTTTTCTGTCCATCTTCTCAAACGATGAATAGCCAACCACGCAGTTCGACTGCAGCACTTTCTTGGCCAATAATATCCATGAACAATTTGTGAATTTCACCATAGAAGGCATGTTTAGGTATTCATCCATTCTGGCTTACATGTTCATCTTTTTTCAAGCAGACAGGTTCAATTTCTCCATGCAGAAGATGGACATCGACGGGAGGCCCCAGCCAGTCACATCGTGGACTTCCCTTTTGAAATATAATTCTGTTGAATACAACTTCACAGCGTTCATTGACCAGTTTTACCACCCTGTGGTAAGTATGTTGAGTGGCATGCCTGAGCCACGATTAAATGACAAAGTCCAGAGAATTTTGCATCTCTCTGACAACGTTAAGACAGAAGACTGGTATTTATGTCAGAATCACACCGAAATCAGAGTGTTCAGGTGCGAATTGGCGCCTTACAAACTACCCCGATATGTGCCGGTAAGGATTTTTGCATTAGAATATATTAAGCAGATAATGAATTCAGATGAAATTTATTTTGTTTCTCTTAAGAAAAAACAGCAATTGAGGATCAAGGGACAAATTGGTTCTTTCATCTGCAATAACCAAGGCGCAGGGGAAGAAGCAGATAGAATGTTCAAGGAGATGAAATTATCTACGAGTTTCATCTGGAACTATGATCCATATGGGATCATTTCAGATATGAGGGTGAAAAACAAAAATGCCCCGTACGCTCACGAGTCCAAGCCAGAGATCGAGAAATTTGCAAATCAGGCAGTATGGTTGCCTGACACTTTGATGGACTTGGAACAGCAAGTGCCCTAGACAAGTGCGCTACCCGCTACCACACCTCAGGTCCTCAAGGAGAAGAGGCCCCGACAGGATTCATCTCCTCCTGTAATAGAGGTGTCATCAGAGGAATTCCAAATTCACTCCAAAAAGCCGAAGACAGTTTCAACACCAGGCACAACAGTAGAACAGGAAGTCCCAACTACCACAGTGACCACCACAGGGGTCAAGCCTATCACTCTAACTTTGGGCTCGAGTCAGCATAAGGGAATAACTACAGTATTAAAATCTACAGATTCTCCCTTAGATACCCCGCCAAGAAAGACTGGGCCCAAGTTGGGCATTTTTAAAAAATATGACTTGATCAAGAAGAAGAACCAGACACTCACTAGCAGCACTTATGCCCAATTCCAGAAGCAGTCTTCCACATCCCAGCATAGACTTCTATCGGCATTTGATACAGAAAAGGGTAGGATGCATATGGCTTACCTCCAAGCACAAGTGTCGGATCCCAAGGTGATATCAGATTACAAAAGGGTTGTCGTTGAGTTCCAGGTCAAGGACGTGCATCCAGTAGACCAGATGGATATGCATAAGCAAACTGGGGAGATGATTTTTCACACTTTATCCCACGCTTCTGCTTCTGCATCAAAATATCAGATAGCTTTGAACAATGCCCAGACCCAACTTAAGATGGAGAAAATATCATCTTTCGTGAAAGACAATAGAATAAAGACGTTGGAAGAGTTGGTCCTCAAGATCGGTTACGACCCCGTGAACGTCAAGGCGGTTGAAGAGATGATTAAAAATAAAAATGCTGACATCGCATCCTTAAGAAAACAGCTAAAGCTCCCTCCAACATAAGACCCACAGGCAAAGGAGATAGCTGAAAAGGAAGGTGAAAAGGATGAGATGCTGAAATTACTCATGGAGCAGAATGCTCAGTTAAAGGAGATGGAATCAGAGATGGAGAGACTGTTGAAGGAGAAAGAACAGTCAAAGCCAATGGAAGGCATTCCATTGAGTGCTATCCCAATTGCAGGATTAAGAACAACAACAGTGACAGTCATTCCATCTGCAACACTACCAGAAGGAACAACAGATCTTTCCAAGTCCATGGAAAGGATGAACCTGCAAGAATCAAAAATTAGCAGGCTTAATAAAGAGGTAGATAACCTCCAAGAGTTAAAGACTTCTTTCCAGGCAATCCTATCCAAAGAAAAACAGGTGAATGAGAAAATCAGGAAGGAGTTACAACAACTTCAAAAACAGACAATGGCAGGAAAGACTTTGGCTGAGGTCAAAGAGATTGTGTGGACAGATATTTCCAAGTCAATAAATGAAATATGGCCAATGGTTCAAATCATGTTTGAACAAAATGAGTTGCTCAAGAGGAGCAAGCAAGCTATTGAGAAAATCAGAACAGAGCTGGGAGACATGCCCGCGCAAGCCAATGAAATCATAAGGTTCCTGAACTCCAAGACCAGGGAGGAACTCGAAGAATTGAAGATTGAGGACAGGACAGAAACTATATTGGAGGTGAAACAGGTTCTAACCAAAAGAAGTCTCATGCTTCAGCTTGAAGAAAAGATTCAAGTCATGGATCAAGGAGTGCAGAAGTTTTTCAGCAAGATAGATGCTCTTTAAAGGAAGGGCCTGCCTGGTCTGAAGGTCATTAATGACAAATTAATGACACTCCCTGATTACAAGAAAACGTTGACTGAAGTGTCTAAGGACAGTTCCAAGTTTGCAGGTATACAGGGAAGCATCACAGGAAAAGCATTCATGGATGCTTTGCAGTTGGATATTAGTATCCAACATGAGATTAAACACATATTCATCATCAAGCCTACATTTGCTAAGTACACAGACATGGATGAAGTATATCGGAGACTGCTTAAAGTCACAGTGCCAGGTCATATCAGATGGGAAGAATTGTGTGATCTACTAGATTAGCAGATGAGATGTCACCATCCAGTCACCTGTCTAGTCAGAAGAGGTTGCGAAGGCACCTCGCCAACAACCTACCCTAGAAATTCAGCAGACAGTTGTATCGAGTCATCAAGCAGTTTTGATTAGTTAAGTTAGTTAGACTAAAAATAGCATGAGCACGTCCTGATCAGTTATGATAGGAACGTTTTTATTTTTGAATTATAAATACTTCATCTTTCGATGAATTGAGGGTTGTTGATTCGCACACCCTATTGCTATCAAACTGTACTATTTTTTAAGAGATCTGCCATTAATAAAGAAGAGGCATTTTACAGGATTCTTGCGCATGTTCACTAGTGATGTGATTTTCTCAGTTAAATGTTTTCTTGCTCTGTAGTCATCTTGTTTTTCGATAACTAATCTTTATGAATAGCGTTATGTTGCAGGATTTATCTTTGATACCCTGTTTCCGATTCTAAAGATTTTAATGTTTATCTTCCAAATATCTTCAATTAAGAAATTCTTAACTGCTTGTTAGTTGGAGCTACTTTCCTTATCTTTTCTTTTGTCCATCACTTTAATTACTAAAGATCCAGTGAATTTGTTATCTCTCCCTGTGAAAGATTACTTTAGCGTTTCTGGTTGTATCTCAGATTTGGTTAAATTCAGACCCCATAGCCCAATGGATGTGTAGTTTGTCTCAACCAAATTCAAAAACCCTTTACAACAAAAACCAACAGTTCATTTAGCTAGCCTAATATCTGATATTAAAACAAAGCTAAATCATATAGAGAGATCCATCTCTGAAGATGGAAGGGCTAGATCCCATCTTTAAAAGCGGTTGGATAAGGTTACCTTTGTAGATTTCTTCTTTTTCAACCTCTAAGAAATTTGCCAAGTGCTAACACCTAGAATTTTAATTTATCTCCATGAATGTGTTCTATGGTTCAATATGTTTCCATATACTGCTTATGTACCTCAATCGGATTTCAGAGCAGGAAGTTATGGCCTTCAGAAGTTAATTGGGGCTTAAATTTTACTCTCTATTGTTCAAATTGTAAATCACACATCCTAACTCTATTTGACAAATGGGATACACCGTTATAAATCTATCATTGATCTCTTTCATTTGAGTGCATAAATTGTAATGTAGGTGCACTGTTTTCGAGTAGCTAATAACGTTGTTCAGGGCCTCAAAAATTCCTTGCAAAAACATAACCTTCAAAAATACAAAATATTTCATGGAAAATCATTGGTTTTCTGTTGTTGTAGACTGCCAAATCAACTTCGCATGCACTAGTTCTAAATTATACACCCATATTTAGAATGCACAAATTATACATGTGCAACACCAAAATGTAGTGCATGCACCATGCACCCATATCCAGTGTGCACAATGTTTTTTCCGTGCACCACTATCTAGTGCACACAACTTTTGTGTTGCATGCCAATATCTAGTGCGCACAACTTTTGTGTCACACACCAATATTTTGTGCACATTGCAATTAAGTGCGACTCCACCAAGGAAGGAGAAGCTACTTAGAAACACTGGATTTGAGGTCAATTGTAACAAGGTTCAACTCCAAAGGACAGTTGGTAGCTCTGCTGCCTAACCCATATTTGATCTGGTGGAAAAAGCAAAAGTCCCCGAACATCGTTCCCGGTAGGCAACCCGATCTTTTCATTATAGTTTCTTCATCTGTTTGTGAGTTTGGAAATACTTCTGGTTTAGCCTTGCATACCCCCACCTTCCCAACTAGCCAATCTCCAAGGGCTACTTATAATTTTTCCTAACCACCGATTGACTTGTCCTAGGGGCCCCTCTCTTTTGACCTATGCACCACACAACCCCAAGGTTCAGTGCACTCACACCATGCACCAATACTCCATGCACACCATCAAATCTACTTCCATGCAGCATGAATATTTAACGTGCATGCAATATGCACTAACATTGTGCGTGCACCAACAAATTTTCACTGCACTCTTCCAACACTCAATGTGCACGCCTTGCACACCAATATTATGTGTGCGCCACAAGCTTAGCACTGTGCGATGCCAAATTCTAGTGTTCTCACCCGCACACCAATATGATGTGTGTGCCACCAATTCTTCATTGCACAGTGCCAAAATTTAATGTGCATACCATGTGCACCATTATTTTTCGCACATTACCAGATCAGCACCGTGTAGCGCCATATTTTAGTTTGCACATCCACGCACCATTATTTTTCCATGCATCACCATCTCTGCACCGCACAGCGCCAAAATTTAGTGCACACATCCATGCACCATTATTTTTCCATGCATCACCAGCTTTGCACCGCACAACACCAAATTTTAGTGCGCACATCTATGCACAATTATTTTTCTGTGCTTAGATGATTCTTTTATTTTTCAAAATTCTGACTCACAAACTTCATATTCATCTCTGGCCCATACAAGTATGGTTTTGAACGAGAATCTCTGTAGTTAAACTTCACATGATCATTTTTATCCTATAAAACCAATTTTATCTTTGCATAGGAATTTTGACCTTTCCCTGTCGAATTCCTCCATAATATTTGTTGCAAAAATTGGGGCTTTTTCCCAACTTCGCCCAATTTTTTCCTAGGCACCATGGTTTCTCTGTAAACTCAAAAATCCAGCCATTTACAAGCCTGAATATTCCCCATTAGAAATTGAAATTGATTATTTTTTATTTCTGGGTTCGATTCTTCACATTACCCATGAGATTTACCTCAATTTTACTGCAATAATTTAATCAACAAGTTGCATACATACTCCAGAAAATAATTCTCTATGAATTTTCATTTCAGCATTCTGTTAACTTGGCCCATCTAGGCTCAATGTTGAAAACTGGGCTCTGATACCACATTGTAGCATCCCCAGTCACCAACTGGGCTATGCCACTTAAAATTTCAAACTTTGATACTAATTTAAATCATAAAAATGCTCTTGAAATGCACATATTCATACAAAATAATAACAGAAATATGCATGCAACATACACATGAAAAACCCATGAAAAAAAATTCATAAATATTAACATAGAACATGAATTAACACACAATTGACACTTATCTTTGATTAGAAGAATATCTAATGTGTGCAGACCTTCCACATTCCTCCCAGCCTCAGTTTGCATTGTGCATAACTCTCAGCAGTAGGTCACCTATGAGATGGGGCTAAACTCCACCTAGGTAAAGGATTCCTAACCAGGATAAGGTATCTCAGATAGAAGGAAACTCAGTCATAGGTTCCAACTCAAACTAACAGCCTACAATCTCTCATTCCCCACATGCCTGTCCCACCCCAAGAATTGTGCCCCTTCTCTTTTGATCAATCCCTCGACTGCCCCACTTCCTTTTTTGGTTTCATTAATAGGCCATATAGGAAGTCTCAGATCCCTTTAGTTGTAGTTTGGCACCTTCAAAAATTAATTCGCAACAATTCTCTCACCTGGAGAGAATGCTCACGGGCCTGAAAACCCGCCTCTTCAATATCATATGGGCTTGACAACTCACATCTTTAGTCCAGCTCCAAACATAACCATGGTATAGGTATAGGTACAATAATAGTAGGGTACGAATGATAGTTGAGTGAGTGAAGGAATTATGATAGCATGATAGGAAAATGAACTAAGCCCAAACTATATGTGTGCATGTTCCCAACTTGACACTTGTCATGTTGAGAACTTCCTTGGGACCACTTTTTCCCATCCTTAGAATTTAGGATAAAATAATTATCCATACTTTATACTTTAAGGAATATTAATATAATATTCCTTTCGTCTTAATCCCCCCTAGCTTAGCCCCTTATCCTTAACTTTTATCCCCCCATACTTTTTTACATGGTTGGTATGTAGAAGTCATGAGTTTTCATTAATATTTTCACGTGACTACATATTATAATGATGGATTACTGACCATTTAACATCTGGCTCTCCATCCTAATAACCACACAGACACTCTGGCCTCAACATACATATACACAAAGGCACTCTAGCCCAAAAATCACACACTTACTCCATTGTATGCAAAACTTAATATGGAGAGAACCCTTCCTTTAGTGCACAATTATCGCACACTTACACAGGTATGAGATACATTATAAAATGTGCACACTCCTTTGGTATGATATTCCCACTATTGGTTCTTACTCTTTCTTTCTACTACTTGGGTTGACCCAGGTTCATATCTGAACATGTTTCCAGCAAAACCCTCTAAAACTATCGGCCCTTCTAGTAAACCAGAAGGCAACACAGCACACAGAAGGTCTTGCGCAGTCTCACCCAAGATATTTCTATGGGTGATTGCAATACTCAGGTGCTTGCAGTCTAGGAAAGAGTGAGGATCTGGCATTGGATTTTATCTTCTTCATGCCTTACACTGATTACTCAATCTATTATTCTTAAGGTCCATTCATCTGTTAAACCCATACAAGCCTTCTAATAAATCTAGCTAACCAATTATGTTTGAATCAATCATTAGCAGGAATTAAAGGTGATCAACCATTAACAGAAAGTAAACATGCATTCATTCATCAAACAATACATAGGTTTTACCATGGTTCTCCCCCTGTTGGGCTACATCCACAAAGATCTGCCTTCTTAGGATCTTTTATTTATAATTGTTGAAAAATATGGTGTTGCACGCACTACAATTCTAACCATACAACCAATACAGAGGTTCCACAACCTTTGTAAGGTGGACTAGATCACACCAGGCCCCTCAGCCTATGATCTCACCCTCAAGATCTAGTTACCTTACCCTTATATAGCTCAACAACTTACAAAAAGGTATTACAAAAGTTTCTTACAATTCGGAATTAACTTGGAACACACTTCAAACCGACAACAACCACTCGGAACCCCCAACCTAGACCTCCTAAGTTATTATTTATACTTGTTTTCTAGTTTACCATCCATTACAATATCTTATCAACACCCTAACCTTAACATGGTTATATTTTCCTTCTTGTGTGCCTTTCATTCTTTCCTCCTTTTCATGTGGCTTTCCCTTCCATGTGCTTCTTTTCTTACCAGCTATTCTTCTCCACAATTGGGACTTACCTTACCAAAATTGGGTATTTCCTCAAAATAGTATTGTGCCCAACAGGGCCCCAACACTGACATGTGGCTCGTCCTGAGCCACCTAGGTAGTGCATGCTCCCTAAACAACCTCTTTTAGGCTATGGAACTTGTCTGCAAGTTCCCTTCCTCTTTCCTAGACCTACACAGCTTTTCTTGTCAGTGCCTCTACTGACTGCATTGTGCTCTCCTCATGGATCAATGTTTCTCTCTCTATGTGTGCATGTTTAATGCTCATTTTCTCCTCCTCTAGTTGTGCGATCAACTACACTGCTTGTTCCTAGCGTGGTTCCACTTCCTCTTGTCTCTCTTGTTTTTTCCTCTACGCAGTTTTTAACTCCGCCTGCAGCATCTTTAAGTCCTGATAGCCTTTCAAGCGCTCTGTAATGCTCATTGTCTTCTTCTTTTGTTTAAGCTCTTGGATAGTTGTGCTTTCTCTTTCTTCTTCCTGGTCCCACTATTGGACATACTCATCCTCCTCCAACGTTGTCTAGAGTTGTGTTGCTCGATTGAACAATTTTTCTAATGCATCGACTTGTTTCTCCATCTCGCCTATTTGAAATCCATATTCTTGCTTCCTTTGTTCTCTCACCTCTAGAGGATTCGTGGGGTTCATTTTTTCCTTTATATCCTCATCGGAACCATTTTTTGGTTATTAATATCTCTAACCGATGCACTAGAGGTCCCAGCCTCCCCTTGCCTATGTTCTATGCCCGTATCTGGCTACCTAGTTATGTCTTTGACCATCCCTTCTTTCTGTTGCATGGACCCTACTTCAGGTTGTGGTCTTGGCGTGACATCCTTTGTGTGCTCGTTGGATTCGCCATTTTTTCTTTGAGCTTCTTTAGCCCTCTTAGGTTGTTGTAGGGTGACTGCATCATTTTTTTGTCGGTCCTGTGCACTATCATGTGAATTGATTTCCATGGAAGTCATTGTTACAGCTTGGGCTTCTTCTGTTGGACAACTGAGAGGGGGGGTGAATCAGTTGTTACCGTGCTTAAAAAATTATGCTTCTTTTAAAATCTTTACAAGGCACTCAATGATGATCACAATAATGCAGGGAAATA
>JZKD02S2262940.1:313821-324786 GCA_000966675.3 Picea glauca
CTAGAAGGAAGCACCAACTCCCTAAGTGTTTCTAGCACCAACTGGATGGAAGCACCAACTTCCAATCATACAGGCACCAACCTGTATAACAGAGAACAAGAGTTCTCCCTTGCACTACCCTACCACCCTCGATTATAAATATTTTCTACTGAAACTTATTACTGTGATATAATGTTCAACAATGGCTTACCAGACTCATCATTATTCTGCTACATTTCGTTGCTATGTCTGCCTCACTGCCTTCCTGCACACATGACTTGCACTATCTGTTCTTCTGCTTTTTATGCTCTGAGCACCATGTCCATTCACTGCACAGTTCCTCTTTTGTTCAATTCAGCTGCTGCACTCTCCTCCTTCTTCACACATGAATCACCTTCAACAATAGCAACCACAGAAACTCCAATATCAACTGCATCTCTTCTCTGTGTCGTGTACTTATAGCTTCTCTGCTACTTTTGCATGCAATGCACGCAATCCCTTTGCATACTCACACCACGCCGATCTCCTCCAAAACTCAAGTGTTCTATCTGATCATCATGGTAACTCTTCAGCTTCTCTGGCAGTTTTCCCATGCGTTCAGCATCACTGGGTGTTATGCTGAGATTCCTCAGCCTCTCTGGCAGTTGAGACTCTTCATCTTCTCTGGGATAGTCGATCTTATCCTTTTTGTTTTAGTTATAGGATCCGACCCTCATCCAACTATCAATTTCCTCCATGAATCGTCTTCATTCCACTGGCAGATTCCTTGTAACTCTTCAGCTCCTCTGGAAATCACATAGAAGTCTCTTCGCATCCTCTAGTAGAAACCATCAATGGTTTCTAGTAGTTACACTGTGAGGATCAACATTAGCCCTTCGATCATGCTCATGTTCACCTCCATCGTTGGATTAACTGTGAAGGGTATTGTCGTTATTTACCTATTTCAAACTTTCACAATTCGGAGATTCTGCGATGAGACATCTTGAGTCTCCATGTCACGAACTCTGAAAAGGATCTTGGCTGCTCTAGCTCTCTCCTCTACATGACCACCGGTTACACCGACAATTCACCTTTTCAGTATTGCATCATTCGTATGATCCAGTGTCTCGACACTCCCAAACGCGATCCCCGAAATTTCGAGGCGGAGCTCATCTACAGTAGGTCCTTCCTCCATGTGACCAAAGGCTGCACTAAAAGGCACTGTGAACTCATGATCTTCATCAACCCTGATCGATGTTCCACGATCTCGATGAATCAACGGTCTAGATCTTTTCACGATCTCTCATCTCGTTGTTCCAGTGATGGAGGTTCTTGTCCCTCCAAGTCACGGTAGGCGAAGCTCCGAGATGGAGCTCAGATCGACAGTCCACGTTCTTGGTGAATTGATGGTCCATATCTTATCGTGAATTCACATCTCGCGATTCCTGTGATGGAGGTTCTTGTCACTCCAAGTCACGATAGGTGAAGCTCTGAGATGGAGCTCAGATTGACAGTCCACGTTCTTGGTGAATTGATGGTCCAGATCTTATTGTGAATTTGCATCTCGCGATTCCTATGATGGAGTTTCTTGTCACTCCAAGTCACGATAGGCAAAGCTCTGAGATGGAGCTCAAATCGACGGTCCATGTTCTTGGTGAATTGATGGTCCATATCTTATCGTGAATTTGCATCTCATGATTCTTGTGATGGAGGTTCTTGTCACTCCAAGTCGTGATTCACGAAACCCCGAAATGGAGTCTTTGACATGCTCTGATTTTATACCACGCGTCCCTCTTGGATCAACGGTCAATATTTTATCGATACTTCACCACTCCCCGAGCCTTCATTGTGCCTGATCAATGGTTCAGATCAGTCCTTGATCTGACGATTAGGATTATTTTGTGATTTCGCATATCGCTAGTTTGAACCTATTTCCTTTGGATTTCCCGATCTGCAAAACTCCAAAATGGAGTCTTTGTGGTGCTCTGATCTTTCACCATGCGTCCTCTTGATCCAATAGTCCACGACTATCCTTTCTGATGTGGTCTGCCATATTCACCTCCTAGATCTGACGGCCCAGATCACACCTTTATCCAACAGCTAGGGTCATTTCACCACTTTGCGATTTCGCCACTTTGCAATTTTGCATTCTTGATGTGTAATTTCTCGACACCTTCAAGTCTCGATCTACGAAACTCTGAAATGGAGTCAAACCAACATATTTCAGCATTTCTCATTTTGCCTCTTCAACATTTTAATGAACGTGCAGGTTCTCCCTGATCCAATGATGGTCGGATCTTACGCTCAGATCTGACGCCTAAGATCTATCCTCCTCTTCTGCGCGTTCTTCTTGTCTGAATTCATATCTGACGATCATCAGGGATTCTGAATAAGATCCAACGTTCACTATTGATCCTCCTCTTCCATTATCATTGCGTTTTTTATCATGTTGATCTTTTCCATTGTTGTTCTTTCCATCAATGACAAGCTCACTCCCAACTGTAAACCTTCCAACAATCCTCTGCACTATCTCTTCTGAACTTATCGAGCTTGCTCTACAACATCTTCCTAAAATACTTCTGATACTTCTTCTTGTACTCATTCCATCTTCACTATTGTACTTGCCATCAATGACAAGCATATGTTGCATGTTAAACATTTTCCAACAATCTCCCCCTTTGGCATTGATGGCAACAAAGGCACCCAGATTCTTTTCTCCCCCTTTGACATCAATGTCAAAGAGAACATGCTCCCCCTGAGCTGTGGCAGTAATTTTAGGAGGTATCAGATATTAAGCCAACACAAACTTCCCCTGACGGGATGGGATCTCTTATTCGAGGCCTGCAAATGTTTGTATCCAAACCAGAGTTTTCTTTTTCTAATTCTTGGACCTGTTCATCTTCAGATTCCATTGTATCCTCTGTAGAAAACTCAAAAATGCTCACCTCTCTTACTCAGACTCCTTCATCAACCTTTTCTTCTTATGAGTGGATGACTCCCCCTATCACTGTTATCTCTCTACTGCTGACTCTTTTCCCCTTTTTTTCCAAAAGGTTAACTTTCCTTGAAAAGGCCTTTCCTCTTGTTATCTCTACAGAGTGTCATGTATATCATTTTATAAAACAAAATGTTATTGTTGAAGAGGTTGCTATCCCACTGACACTCTGCGTAATTATTGCTTGTTACTGTTCAAACAACCCTTGGATCTCCCCATTGATTCTCATCGATTTCTAATGCTACAATTTCATATTTCTTCCATGATGTATACAATCCAAGGTTTTATGTCCATATTCAATCACAAGAGAAAACTGCTACACCCACTCTCATACCTGCTTTCTTTCTCACAAATGAAAGACCTATTCCAGGTTTCTTAGGAGTACTGATTTTTTCTTTGTTATATCCAATACCATATTTGTCATTTGGTGATCTCTGACTATCCAAGATCTTATCCAGGGTCATGGAGTTGTTTAAGGACTTGCTTTGGGTGTCTGCCTTCTCAACCTTCAAGAATTATGCTTCCTATTTATGACATGGTTCTTCTCCTACTTCATCCATGGGGTTAATGCTAACTGAACATGCTTTTATTGTATCTAAATATTCTTCTTTACTTGCAGGGGAGGACTCAATTTCAACATCATTAATTTTCTTGATACTTTTATTCACCACTTGTCCTAAGTTTATATTTTCCTTACATTCTTTGGACGTGAGCACCTCTTCACTACCTCTGTCACATTTTTGACTTGTACTGAGCAAATTATGTTTCAGATCATCCATAAGCAGAATGTATTGGGCATCTCCTTTGTCATTACTCAAACTCATCATCCCTCTATCCTTGATTTTACCTGGTTCATCATTTTCAAGGATCACATTTTCTATTTTGCTTTTACTTATGGATAGAAGCTTATCCATGTCTCCAATCATGTGCTTGCAACATCCACTTTCTATATTCTCGGAGGCCTTTTGTTTTTGAATTGAAAGTGCTACACCACATTTTCCACTGTATTTCCTTTTCCATGTGCTAGCCTTTCTATCTAAGAACTTTATCCTTTGATATTCTTTGTAATTCTTCAGAGGGCAGTTTGCAGCTTTGTGGCCAAAGTTGTGAAAGTTATAGCATTCAGTCTCATTGTTCAATAGGTCAAAGTTGTTGTTGCAGCATTGTCTACTCATTGACTGTTTATTATTTCTTGACCTCCTTAGTTTAATGTATCTAGACTTAGTTTGGAAATTTGCAATCTGTGATGGTTTGTTACTTGGCTATATGATCCTTTGTTGAGGAAAATTTTTATTCCTTTGAAATCTTAATTGCTTATGTCTAAGTCTTAAGGAACAATTTACAGCTTTGTGACCAAAGTTAGAACAGTAGAAACAATATCCATAGAAAAATTATTTGTACCTGGAAAATGATTGTCTTCTTTGAGAAAATCGATTTATTTCATGCTGATGATGTCCTTGAGCAGGGAGTACACTATTTCTTTGTTCTATAGATTTAGTCCTGGCACCTCTTTCTTTACTCATCCTGGGTGGCTGATTGTCTTCCTTTGTTTCTGAAGGTTTGTGGTTGTAGATTTAACAAACTAGATGGGTTCTTTGTTCCTTGGCTGACCACTACTTGATCCCTCTTCAAACCCCAAACCAGTTTTCAGCTTTGGATTTCTTTGTTGATTCAGAATGGTGGTTAATCCTTCTGAGGCTTTGATACTAAACAGATTTTGATGATACAAGGTTTGAAACTTCTCCATCTCTTTCCTAGTTTTCACTACTTCTTCTTCCAAGGCTTCATATCTTGCCCTCTTTTATGATAGCTGATGTTTCAAAATATCCTCGATTTTCCTTGCCTCTTCTAATTCCACTTTCAGCAGGGAAAAGTCTTCATCAAGCTGTTTACTGTCTTTCTCAAACTGTATCAGCAATTGTTTTTTCTTTCTGTTCTTGATTCTCAGTATGTCAATCTCTTCCAGTGCACTGATCAGTTCTCCTTCCATATCAACCACAGCTTTTTCATCATTCTCTTCATTTCCTATGCTTTCAATATCATAATCCTCTTTGGCCATAAGCATGAAGTCATTTACTTTATCTTCACATGAAGAATCACTATCGGTGTCTTCTGAGGAGTCATCATTGTTTACATAGAAACTTTTCTTCTTATCAAATCTTCTTGATTTGTGGTTCTCTTCATCTTCAGAGTTTTGATCATGTTTCTTGTGTGGACATTTATTTGCAAAGTGACCTATCCTACCACAGTTGAAACATTTGAAGGGTAGCTTACCTTGGTACTTGCCTGATCCTTTCTTTAATCTTCTCATGATTTTTTCTTCAATTTCATCAGGCTCACAATCCTCATTCTTATATGCTTTAAATGATGATTCTCTAGAGGTGGTTTTATCTATAATTATCCTCATTTCATATGCAGTCAACGTTCCTAGAAGTTGATCAAAAGATAAGGTTTTTAGATCATTAAGTTCTTCTATAGAAGAGACCTTCGGGTTGAACCTATCTGGGAGAGATCTCAAGATTTTCTGAACTAAAGAAGATTCCCCAATTTTTTCACCAAGTGCTTTCATTGCATTCACCATTTCTTCTACTCTCAGAAAGTATTTACCAACAGTTTCATCTTCTTTCATCTTCAGTTGTTCAAACTGTATTCTGTAGGTTTGAAGCTTGGCGTCCTTTACCTTCTCATTATCTTCATAACTGCTAATGAGTTTGTCCCACATTTCTTTGGCAGTTCCTAGGTGCATGACCTTTACGAATTCTGCTTCTACACGCCCACTCAAGATAGCATTCATAGCCTTAGAGTTGAAGCTAAATTCTAGCTTGTCATCCTTATTAGCTAGTACAACTGGCTTTACATAACCAGTATCTACCACATCCCAGACATCTGCACCTAAAGCCATTATGTAGGTTCTCATTCTAACTTTCCAGAAGGCAAAGTTTGTTCCATTGAACAGAGGGACCTTGTTGGTTGAATTTCCTTCATGGATTGACATGTTTAAGCTCTAGGATCTACCCTTAGATGAAAGGGGTTGGATCTAATACCAATTGTTGGACAAATGAGAGTGGGGGGTGAATCATTTGTTACCGTGCTTAAACAATTATGCTTCTTTTAAAATCTTTACAAGGAACTCAATGATGATCACAATAATGTAGGGAAATAAACAATGGCACATTCAGCATCAGTCACATATATGAGAAACACAGAGACAGATATTTCCCGAGGAAACCCATACAGGGTAAAAACCTCTTTTTCTTTATATGATAAGTAATAGTTACATTCTTTACATTATCATACATATGAGCACTGTCTCATAATGAGGCTACAACCTCAGTTTTGCAAGCTGCTACTTGCTGAGAGCACCAACTCTCTATTTTCTCTAGCACCCACTAGAAGGAAGCACCAACTCCCTGGTTTCTCTAGCACCAACTATAAGGAAGCACCAACTCCCTGGTTTCTCTAGCACCAACTAGAAGGAAGCACCAACTCCCTACTTTCTCTAGCACCAACTAGAAGGAAGCACCAACTCCCTAAGTGTTTCCAGCACCAACTAGATGGAAGTACCAACTTCCAATCATACAGGCACCAACCTGTATAACAAAGAACAAGAGTTCTCCATTGCACCACCCTACCACCCTGGATTATAAATCTTTGCTACTGAAACTTATTACAGTGATATAATGTTCAACAATGGCTTACCAGACTCATCACTGTTATGCTGCATTTCATTGCTCTGTCTACCTCATTGCCTTCCTACACACATGACTTGTGCCGTCTGTTCTTCTGTTTTTTATGCTCTGTGCACCATGTCCATTCACTGCACAGTTCCTCTTTTGTTCAATTCAGCTGTTGCACTCTCCTCCTTCTTCACGCATGAATCACCTTCAACAACAGCAACCACAGAAACTCCAATAGCAACTGCATCTCTTCTCTATTCTGTGTACTTATAGCTTCTATGCTACTTGTGCATGCAATGCACGCAATCCCTTTGCATACTCACACCACACCGATCTCCTCCACAACTCAAGTGTTCTATCTAATCATCATGGTAACTCTTCAGCTTCTCTAGTGGTTTTCCCAAGTGTTTAGCATCATTGGGTGTTATGCTGATATTCCTCAACCTCTCTAGCAATTGAGACTCTTCATCTTCTCTGGCATAGTCGATCTTATCCTTTCTATTTCAGTTACAAGCTCCAACCCTCATCCAGCTATCAATTTCTTCCATGAATCGTCTTCATTCCACTGGAAGATTCCTTGTAACTCTTCAGCTCCTCTGGAAATCACACAGATGTCTCTTCGCATCCTCTGGTAGAAACCATCAATGGTTTCTAGTAGTTACACTGTGAGGATCAACATTAGCCCTCCGATCATGCTCATGTTCACCTCCATCATTGGATTAACTATGAAGGGTATTGTCGTTATTTACCCATTTTGAACTTTCGCAATTCGAAGATTCTGCGATGAGACATCTTGAGTCTCCATGTCACAAGCTCCGAAAAGGAGCTTGGCTGCTCTAGCTCCCTCCTCTACGTGACCACAGGCGGTGACCACCGGTTACACCGACAATTCACCTTTTCGATATTTCAGCATTCATATGATCTAGTGTCTCGACACTCCCAGACGCGATCCCCGAAATTCTGAGGCAGAGCTCATCTGCACTAGGTCCTTCCTCCATGTGACCACAGGCTGCGCTAAAAGGCACTACAAACTCATGACATTCACTGAACCTGATCGACGTTCCACGATCTCGATGAATCAACAGTCCAAATCTTTTCACGATCTCGCATCTCGTTGTTCCAGTGATGGAGGTTCTCGTCACTCCAAGTCGCGATAGGCGAAGCTCCGAGATGGAGCTCAAATCAACGATCCACATTCTTGGTGAATTGACGGTCCAGATCTTATCGTGAATTCGCATCTCACGATTCCTGTGATGGAGGTTCTTGTCACTCCAAGTCACGATAGGCGAAGCTCTGAGATGGAGCTCAGATCAATGGTCCACGTTCTTGGTGAATTGACGATCCAGATCTTATCGTGAATTCTCATCTCGCGATTCCTGTGATGGAGGTTCTTGTCACTCCAAGTCGCAATAGGTGAAGCTCCGAGATGGAGCTCGAATCGACGGTCCACATTCTTGGTGAATTGACGGTCCATATCTTATCATGAATTCACATCTCGCGATTCTTGTGATGGAGGTTCTTGTCACTCCAAGTTGTGATTCGCGAAACCCTGAAATGGAGTCTTTGACATGCTCTGATCTTCTGCCACGCATCCCTCTTGGATCAACGGTCAAGATTTTATCAAGACTTCGCCACTCCCCGAGCCTTCGTTGTGCCTGATCAATGGTTCATATCAGTCCTTGATCTGACGGTAAGGATTATTTTTTGATTTTGCATATCGCTAGTTTGAACCTCTTTCCTTTGGACTTCCCGATCTATGAAACTTCGAAATGGATTCTTTGTGGTGCTCTAATCTTTCACCATGCATCGTCTTGATCCAATGGTCCATGACTATCCTTTCTGATGTGGTCTTCCATATTCACCTCCTGGATCTGATGGCCCAGATCACACCTTGATCCAATGGCTAGGATCATTTCACCACTTCGCGATTTCACATTCTTGATGTGTAAGTTCTCAACACCTTCAAGTCCTGATCTACGAAAATCTGAAATGGAGTCAGACCAACATATTTCAGCATTTCACATTTTGCCTCTTTAGCATTTTAATGAACGTGTAGGTTCTCCCTAATCCAACGATGGTCGGATCTTACGCTCAGATCTGATGCCTAAGATATGTCCTCCTCTTCTGCATGTTCTTCTTGTCTGAATTCATATCTGACGGTCATCAGGGATTCAGAATAAGATCCAACATTCACTGTTGATCCTCCTCTTCCATTATCACTGCGCTGCTAATCATGATGATCTTTGCCATCACTATTCTTACCATCAATGACAAGCTCACTCCCAACTGTAAACCTTCCAACAATCCTTTGCACTATCTCTTCTGAACTTATCGAGCTTGCTCTACAGTGTCTTCCTAAAATACTTCTGATACTTCTTCTTGTACTCATGCCATCTTTTCTATTGTACTTGCCATCAATGACAAGCATACACTTCTTGTTAAACATTTTCCCACATCTTCCTCCACCAGTGTGGGGCTTGTCAGTTCGATGCGTGGTGAGGGAATTACGTCAACATCGATGAATCCCTCTCTCTGTGTGGTTTCTTGTTTGGCCTATGTAGTTTCATGAGGGATTCTTACATTGTTGCGGGTTTTCCTCATTGTTTGGCTCGATGCACCAATATTTGGTGGTGTCATCGTGGGTACTTCTCTCTTTTTACTGAATGGGCTTCAACTGGTTTGGACTTTGCACTCGTCTATATACCTCTAATATGCATGCTCTCTTTCTCTACAAGTTTGCAATTTCACAATAACTTGTATTGTGCCCATATTTCCCCTTTATATAGAAGGTGCCATCAATGCTGCGAAGCTTCTCGAAGAAGCTTCCCTGGATGTGATTAATACAATGAACCTTGTTGAGTACATTCCATTTAATTTCATAAATTCCACCAGTTGGCGCCTTTTTGTCGAAACCGTCATTTTTCACTTTTTTGTTTTCTGACCGTTGGTCCCTTTTCTAGTGCGCAGAGTTTTTTAAGTGCACCATGTATTTATTCTATGATTCCTCCTTAGTGTGCAATGTTTTGCTTTGTGTTACCCATCTATTGTGCGCATACATTTTTCCTTTTGCCGCACTAAGTCCACTTTTCTGCATGTTGGTGATGGAAGTCACTCCTGTATTGCAGCAGGAGTAGAGCCCGACGCCCATCAGTTAATGTCACGATTTGTTTATAAGAGGGATGATCAAATGGAAGTGAACTCAAAACAATATAGTTTCAACTCTGAAACTAGGTCTGGCATGCATGGGCAAGTGAGGTCTTAGATAAACTTCAAACAATGAGTTGTAATAAGGGTGAGTAGGGGGAAGACTTGTATAAGAAGAGTGCAAGGGTCTGTCGTAAATAATAGGTTTCTAACAAACTGGGGAAGAAAGCATCCAAACGCAAGATCCTCTTACATTCAAACATGGAAAACCAGAGAATACAACGATGCAATGATAAATCCTTTATCATAACACAAATGCAACAATTCATGTGAATCAATCGATCATGAACTCCCTTAGCATGAGACAAAACTTAGATGGAGTGGGAAAATTGTTTGTCATAAAATAAGAAATATCGCATACAGATGCATAACCAGAGAACTAGAATGGTTGTAAAAACTTTACAGTCGGGAGCTTCACTCTACCATCAATGGACACAAAAATGGCAAAAATGCCTACATATACTTAAAACAACAAGAGAAACAAAAACGAGACGTTGCATTAAAAGAATTGCATCTGCATGGTTTCTGACAATATGCACATGCAGTCTCTAAATGATCGTGCACCTATGGTAGACGCAATTGAACTCCTAACAGTCTTGTGGGCGAATTGACGTGTTTTTAATTCATCATTGGACCTTCCCTTTATAGCGGATATGATTTCTAACCACCACCAACTACCTTAATAACTACTTCCTTGGGATTGAGAACGGCCCGGCCAACTCGACACCTTTGGGGCGTGGAGGGCCCCTCGCGCTGCCACCTGGATTAGATTGAACGGCCTGATGAATAGACGTGGAGGCCAGCGCAGAGGCTGGGATGCATAATGGGTTGGTGGATAGGTAGAGGAGTCATGACTAAAGGAGGAGGAGAGGTGAGTTAGGAGATTAGGGGGGGAACACCTGGCAGGAGGTATCAGGCGAAAACGAGAAAAGGGAAAATGGGAGACACATGACCGCTGGTGATAGAACGATGGACTGAGGAGGGGCCATGTTATGAGGTGAAGTGGAAGATATGTTACAGGGGAGAGGTGGCTCAAGAGGTGACACGACTAGGGGAAGGACCCATGTTAATTAAAGGCAGAAAGGCGAGGGAGATCTGGAATGCCGGTGCATCATTGATCCGGGTGCTCTG
>JZKD02S2262940.1:332933-364475 GCA_000966675.3 Picea glauca
TTATTTTTCTCCTTTTCATTTCTTTTTGTCATTTTTCTATCCTATCTTCTACTATATTACACTATGTACATGTCCTTCTTACTACAATGTAACTTTCAAGCTTTAGGAGGTCAATTGTCCCTGTACAGTTTCATTCGACTACCATTGATCATTCCCTTGAGTTATGTTCCTGCCAGATCCTTTAGTTGTACATATCCCCCATCTATGATAGTATTTACTTCATATTTCCCTAGCCAATGCATTCTAAACTTACTAGGATTTTGAAAAAAATTATTGTCATAGAGAAAGAGTAGGTCTCCTTCCTTGAAACT
Organism: Picea glauca; assembly: GCA_000966675.3. Taxonomy (NCBI): domain Eukaryota; kingdom Viridiplantae; phylum Streptophyta; class Pinopsida; order Pinales; family Pinaceae; genus Picea; species Picea glauca. The sequence goes on from JZKD02S2262940.1 coordinate 333,245, forward strand.
CTTCCTATTGATATGTTTTTCATGCCAGGATTTGTCTCTGTCTTTATGTACTTCCTAGTGAAATCCTACCAGAATCTTATCCTCTTCCATTTCCATTAGTTGATTCAACCTCTCCTTCACTACGTCTCTTTCTGTCATGTTGGTAATTTCTTCTACGCATGGACTGGGTACCAAAAATTCTAATGGTACTATTGCTTCCTGTCTATACACCAATCTGAATGGTGTATGTATTGTTAGCTTCTTGAATGTATTCTTGTATTCCCATAGTACGGCTGGTATTTTCAAATCCCAATCATCCCTATTGACATTACAGATCTTTGTTAGAGCATTCTTCAAGACCTTATTGAAGGCTTCTACTATTCTGTTTGCCTGAGGATGGTAAGGTGTATTATTATTGTGATAGACTTCAAACTCCTCAGTCATAGCCCTGATAGTATTGTTGATAAAGTGAGTAACTTGATCACTCATCAAAATTCTTTGACATCCAAATATGGTGATCACTTGCTCAAACAAGAAGTTTGTTGTTGTCTGTGTGTTGTAGTATTTGACTCGTGTTGCTTCTTCACATATTGTTAAGTATTATGTCACAATAATGATATATATTTCTCCTGACCTTTTTTATGGTGGATTGATTGGTCCAACAAATTATATTTCCCATTTTTCAAATACTTGTAATGTTACTTGTGGTCTTAGGGGCATCTCATCCCTTCTGTTGGGTTTTCCCACCCTCTGACAAATATCACATGCCTATAAATATTCCTTGGCATCCATGTGAAGTGTTGGCCACCATAATCTTGCGTGCAATACCTTCTGCCTTGTAGCGTTTCCTTCATAATGTCCTCCAGTTATTCCCTCATGAGCTTCTGCCAAAATTCTAGTCCTTTCATGCTCTAGTACACATCTTCTCAAAATGTTGTCTATGCCCATTTTATATGTGTCCTACAATCAGTTCGTAGTTTGCAACTTTGAATACCAAATTTTATTCTGCGCAGTGTTAAATTCTTGTGGCATAATCTCTGTACTCAAATATTCAATAATATTGGAAAAATATTCATCAGCTATTTTTATTGAAAACAACTGCGCATCAGGGAATTTGTCTTCCAATTTGGTAATTTCCTCTCCATTAGTGGCCCTTGACATATGATCAGGTCTCGCATTCATCTTCCCTGGTTTGACTATTACTTGAAAATCAAATTCTTGAAATAACAATAGCCATCTACATATCCTCCCCGCAACATTGGCTTGTTGACTAAATATTTTAGGGAAGAATGATATGTGAACATCTTAAAGTGCTTACCCAATAAATAGTGCCTGAAATTTTGAAGTGCGTATACCATGTCTAAGCCTTCTCTTTCTATGGTATTTTAATTCTTCTCTAATTCTGACAATTCTATTCTTGCAAAGGCTATAGGATGGTCTAAATCCCATACTCCTGGTTGCGCTAGAATTGCTCCAAGTGCTATGGCTTACGCATCTACATGCACATGAAATGTATTTTCCCAGTCTGGGAATACTAGGATAGGTGTTGTGACCATTTTTTTTTTAAGGTTTCCAACCCTTGTTGACAGTATTCATTCCACTGAAATCCGATGTCCTTTAATAGTTTTTCCATTGGCACAGTGATTTGTGCATACCCTTTGATAAATTTCTTGTAATAGCATGTATGTCCCAATGTTTCTCTCAATTGGCGCACTGATTTTGGAGGTGGTAAATTAACAATGACTACAAGCTTAGAATGATCCACTAGTAACCCTTGTTTACAAACTATATGTCCCAACAGTATTCCAAAAAGTGTCCCAAAAATGCACTTATTGATATTCAATGATATCTGACATTGCCTGCATCTTTCCAACATCATCCTTAATACTTTTACATGATATTTTAACAGACTATATATAGTCCATTCATCTAGATATACTTCTAAAAACTGATGTATGAATTCCTTAAAATCAGCTATGACTACTCTTGAAAATATGGCCGGTGAATTCTTCAACCCAAAAGGCATGACTGTGTAATGGTAGGATCCCCATTCTGTAGAAAAATTAGTCGTATTCATGTCTTCTGGAGATATCTTTATCTGATGGTAACCTGAGAATCCATCTATAAATGAGTATGCTTCCTAGCCTCCCACATTATCTAATAGCTCATCTGTGAAAGGGGTGGGAAAAGGGTCATGTAAGCAAGCATCATTCAATTTTCTCAAATCTACATAGATCCTTATCCCCCCTTGTTTCTTCTCTTGTACTACCATAGGACTTATCCATTCAAATTCCTCTACTAGTTCTATGATACTAGCTTCCAACATTCTGTCAATCTCATCCTTCACTTTTTGCTTATATATTGGGTTCAGTTTGTAAGGTCTTTGTCTGACAGGTATTGCCTCAGGTTTGAGAGGTATTTTCATCTCCCCTAGCTCTCCTGCTATGCCTTTAATCTCTGTAAATGTTTTTGGGAATAGGTAAGTGTATTTGTGTAGTAACTTTGTTATTCTTTCCACTATTTGTTCATCCCAATAGTCTCCAACACTTTCCATTTTAGGGTTAACAGTTGTCCCAATGTTGACTTTGTTCACCTTAATTGGTGCAACAAATACTTTTGATTCCAAATATGGACCTTCCACCTCTCTTTCTCCTTCAATTTCTATAATCTGAATGTTGTGTGGGTCATCTTCATCTAACGCATCGTCTTCAACATGATAGCATGACAATAGTTCTTTGACTGTCTGTCTGTTCTATTGTTGATACTCTGTCATGATTTCAAACTCTAGTTCATCAATAAATATCACATGTTCAAATGAGAAGGTTACTACAAAATTATGTTGTAATGTTGTCCATTCAGTAGTACCTATGTGCATCTCCTGGCCTACATACTAGTTTTTTGAGATTCCTTCCAATGTATGGATGAAGTGATGCACCCATTCCTCTAGTGGTGTCATCCTCCATTGTGTCATGCACTTCTCCAATTTTTTTGTTGGTGTTCCCTACCCAACATACCTCTACATTTTATTGTTTTCATGTTTTTTGTCGAATCTTATGCACAGTAACCTCTTACATTAGTACCAGTCCTAAATTGTTTCTTTATGCCCACCCCACCATCTTGTATGTGTAGCCTTGATTGCAATATCTAGGGCTAAGATCCTATGACTTTCTCCTACTTCCTCTTCATATCTGGTCATAAATTCCTCTAGATCATTTATCCCATGAAAACTGGGAGGTTCTCTTATCTTTGTATAAACCCATCTTACTGTGCGGTCTATTCTTGCACACCTTCTTATGGGAACTTCATGTAATCTTTGCTTCCAATTCTCCATAACTATATCTAAGTCAGAAGCACATGATGTGATGCTTCTCCAGCTGAGTACCCCATCTACATTTGGTTTAACATAATCTTCTTCACGCACTGTAGTTTTGTATAATTGGTTGATTTCCTACAGATCTAAACAGGTGGGTTCTACAAAACTTTCTCCTTATGAAGGATCTAATGGAACAATGAGTCTATATTCACCTTAGTCAAATGTCATTCTCCTTGTCTTCAAGTTTATTATGGCCTGGTTATCAAATTCCCAATATATTCCAAGCAATGTTGGATATGGTGTTGTTCCATCTACAATATCTATTACTTCAAAGTTTGCCTTAGTGCGCACTCCATCCCAATCAACTGTCACACCCTTAAGCCTTCCAATTGATAAAACTTCGTGGTGATTTTCTAACTTCAATTGAACATGTGAATTTCCTAGTGTGGGTTGTCCCATACACTGACATGTCTTCTTGGGTAACAAATTTACTTCGGAGCCTAAATCCAGTATAATATCCCCCTTATTGAAATATCCAATGTTGGCATTCAGTCTAAATTCTCTACTTGTCCTCCTTGTATGGAGGTGATTGATTGTTTTGTGATCTAGCTTCCCCTCTACCTCTATGTTACATCTTTCTAACATATTTTTCAAAATTCTAATAGAGGATGGATCATTCAGTAGCTTAACATGAGATTGCAGAAAAGTCTGTATGGTACTTAATTTCCCTACAGGTTGTGCTTCATTGGTGCAGTTCATTGATGAAGGCATCTCACACATTGGTACGTTCTAAGTATGTTGTGCAGCTAATGTAGACATAGCATCTTGTTTGAGGAACTCCTATCTGGCCTCCTTGAATGTCTCCTTTTATTTATGTGCATCAAGATGCTTTTGTGTTTCAATATTTTTCTTCACCCATTGGTGTTGTGTTGGATCTTGACTGACTTCGTTAGGTACTATCTTAGCTCCCCCATGCGTGACTATGTTAATATTTCTTCCATAATCCCTAGCTTCTATAGAGATTCACTGAACATTCTGATTGTTATGGTTCCTCTTTTCTTCAATCTTTCCCAAAATTGTTGGGAATTCCTTAATATCATGGTCAGATGCTCGACAGTACATACATGTCGCTGGTGAAAGTGGGAATTCCCTTGCATAGTGTCATGGATGTTGGCAATTGTGGCATATTACTAGACCTATGCCTCTTCCAAATCCTCATCTACCTCATCTGAAACCTTTGTAGCCAATTCGATCTCCTTATGGTGCGTTGTACTGAGGAACCTAATTATACTACACAAGGCTATACTATGGTTGCACATTATTATATTGTGGTTGCGCAGTGTTGTATGGATATGATCCCTGGTTAAAATGAGGTGCAACTTTCAATGTCATCATTTCTTCCTGCACCCTATAGGTATCTAAAGTTATTTCCCTCATCATCTCCATTGTCCTACAAACTTTATCATCATGGCCCACTAACTTGCAAAAATTTCAATATGAACTCTTAGGTATTGTCTTATACTTATGCATCATGGGACAATGATATGGATCATTCCCATGTGTCTTATATATCTTGCACCATGGTCCTCATATTGGAAAATTGTTCGGTACTCCTGTTTCCATATACTACGCGAAATTTGGACATTCATTCTTGTGGTGACCTTTTGTCCTGCATGTGGTACACCAAATCGCTTCTCTTTTCTCTTTTCCTTTATTTTGTTTCAGTTGAAATGTAAGGTTCTTCATGTCCTCCTTCATCTCCTCTAGTGTTGGATCTATCTTCTGATATTGGTTCTCTTCCATTTTGACGCAAACGCGCCACCCAGGGCACGTCTTCTCTCACAGGACCTTCTCTTCCCTCGGCCCAAAGAGCTTAGATGCTCTTCAAATCCTTTATTGGGACTTTCCAACACCCACAAGACTCTCCTGATGATCTCCCTTTGTCTTATCGGGAAATCGTACCTCGCAATATCGCAAGTCCTGAACTCATGGGATCGGGTCATACAAATCTCCGAACCCCGATGAATATTCTCCAAATGCTTTCCTTGCTCCTATCAGGAATTTCCCCATCGGGAAATCGGTACTTACGAGGTCGTGAATCGCTCACATCATGGATCCCCAATTCCCGATTTTCGATGGCGCTCTCTGCACCTCTTAGCTCCCTCCGGCTAACTCTTCACGCATGTGACCTTCTAGTCCACAAGACCACAGTCCTTTCCCCTATCGGAATTTTGGAATTCGTGGAATTGAAATGCATAGAACTCACACCCGCGGGATCTCCGATCCTTCGATTCCTGATGACACATATCTTCCACTGAAGTGCTATGACTATGGGACCATCGCGTTTTGGGATTTCGCGACTTCTTCTACTATGAGTTTCTCGTCACCGAGAACCTCGATATGCCAATCCCCGATGCACGTGTGAATTCTCTCCTCCACGTCACCGCTTCCTCTTCGCTCTATCGGGTATCATGAAATCGTGGCTTCTAATGCAACGATTCATTTGTATGCAGAAACCCTGAAATGCCGAACCCCGACTCTTTCAGATCCTCGGACACATGTCCCTTAGATCTAACGGCTCCGACTGTGTCGAGAAATTGCGAATCGCAATTTCATTATGCAAGAGTTTCACGACTCCGAAAACCCCAATGCTCCAAACGCCGACTCGTCAGGATCGCCTGCCACGTGTCCTCGCCGATGGACGGTTCAAACCTCCCGTCGGGAAATCGCGGATCGCGATTCCAATATGCGAGAGTTCTATGTCCTCAGAAACCTCGATTCTCCGATGAAATGAACTCTGATGGCTCCCTGGCTCCTTGCCACATGTCCTGCCAGGATCAACGGCTAAGATCCTTCCTCGGGATTTCGAGAACCACAAGGTCCTGATTCTCTGCCTTAACAAAACCCCGATGACTCTGATATCCCGATGACTCCTCCGGGACTCCTCCTCTGCTTGTTGGGGCTTAAACCCTATGCAACTTTCCGAGATCTAACGGCTGACAGGATTTTGTCAATATCCTCTATGAGTCTTGACCGTCGATTCCTTTTCCTTGAAGATTTCCTGGGAATGGCTAAGTGTTCCTTCTCAGAACTTGCTCTCCAACGCCTGCACTTGCAAACCCTTACTTGAACATTCCACGGCACAAACCTCCTGTGCTCTCTTCTAATGATACCACGAAGGTGCTATACCTCCTGATATTTTCCACTCTTATTCCTTCAGAGGAACTTGTGCACACTCCTTTCGCTCAACCTTCAACAACTTCCCAAGTGTTGAATCCTTCCGACTCTGCGCACTCCTGCAGCAGCAGTCTTCAATTTCCTTGCTCAGATTCATGACTGAGACTTCCTCTTCATCCTGCACACTTCTTGCACGGCTTCAACAACCCACTTCTACTTCTGAGTGAATGAGGACAAGATTTAGACTATTGAACCTTCATCAATGCACTCCTTGCGGATGAATTCAACTGCACACCTTGCAGGAATCTCCTGGCTCAAATAGAGAAACAATTGAACCTCACTCTCTCTCCCTTTCAGACTTCAATTTGAAACATGAAATCACATGCACATCATATACAAAGCAAATGCATAACAAGAAAGCAAACATTCATGAGCACATAAACAATATACACAGAGAAACAACACCAGCCATGAGTTTGAATCAGAACTTTCTTCTATTAATTCAAATGCCTATACATGGGTGTTCTTCATACAATATTCTCTTCTTTCTCTTCTCTTCCCCTGAATTCTTCCATATCTTACAATGGTACAATGAGGGTGTCTATATTCGTTTTCCCTCTCGGACTCTAAACTATCAAATCTAGAATTAAATTCCTATCTACCAGCATTAACTAGATTAAATGCCTCCTATCTACTTCATACAAGAGCATATGGCTCGAGGTCTGATACAATATAAAAAAGGCGCTCCTTCATAAATGGTCCATTGAAGGTTTGGCACTTCATTTCCAAAAAGAAGTTTTAAAGAAATATGTCATGTGTTAAAAAAAACACATGCGCTGGCTCCACGCTCGCTTTGGTAATTGCGATGCTCCTGCATCACATTTGTAAGGTTTCTTGCAGAGCCTTTGCCTGAGTTTCAAACTTCTGTTGTCTCAATGGGTATTTCAAATGTGGTAACAGTGAATTCACAAAGTGATGTCTATGTTGCATGTCATTCATGACATACTTCAACTTACCCTTCAATCATTTGAACCTTTGATCAATCTCCCAAATAGACTCGCCTGGTTTCTATCTTATTTCAATCATCTCAGTCATGTACTGATCTTCTAAGATAGGCTTATAAAATTTATTTATCAGTAGCTTATTCACATCTGTAATAGTCCTTGTTGTTCCTAGTGGACTGTTTACAGCTAGGCTCATGTACCAATCCAATCCATGGTCTCTTAGTGTGATAGATAAGTGCGCAAGTTTTGTATCCTCATATGCGATCTTCTTTGCTTCCCAGATATTCTCGCATATGAATAAATTATTTTCAAGTTCCTCAGATGCCTCTCCCCGAAATTCTGGTAACCTAATGGTGGGATCATGTCCTGCCATATTGAAGTATGATAAACTAATACCTCCGCGTGGTGTAAATATTTTACTACTACTTCCTGAACTGGCTCCTCCAGTTGTTGTTCCTTGTTTGGATGTACCTCCTGCTAGATTTCTTCCACTAAAATTTGGTTTTCTAAATGGTGGTTTTCTAAATGGTGTATTAGTCACACATGGGGTTATGGGTTCCACACTGATACTGACATGGATGGGAGTTCTTCCTTCTATTATTTCCCTTGGACCACCTAAATTCCTTTCATATGTTGCGCGCAGGATTTCCTCAATCTTCTCCACAACCCGGAGATCCTCTACCTCTTCTTCATAACTTTCCAAGCCCTCTCTATATGTTATGGATATCTTCTTATTATTCATATTATATTGGTAGGGTACTCCATTACACATCCTTCTAGTTGTTTCCATTATCTTCTTTATCTGATCTTCCTCCATCATGATTGGGTTCATGGCCTCTTCCTTCTTTCACTTATCCATATCTTCCTCTATTTCTCCAACTTTGTCATTGATTCCCCCCCTTCCCCCATGCATGTAGGGAAGTTTATTTGTCTTATTCCATCGTCATCACATTGTTGTTATACAGTAAAATATTGATTGAAATTTACATCGATCTGACATACCTACCTCCAGGTACTTTTAGGAACTCCTACTCTGTTGCACTGTAAGACTTCGCGGTATCTACTGCAAATTTGTATTAAACCCTACAACAATATTTTCTAACTAGAACTCTATTGCGTGCATGAATTTATTGTTAACTTGTTGTAATTGCACGATCTCCACAGGATTCCACTCCAGTTGTCTGATCTGATTTTTTGGGTGGTTGTATTTTAACCTCAATAGCCGCTCCTGCAACATCTGTGGGAAATAACATAAAATTACCTAGCGCAAGTCACTAAGCATGTACTTGTCCAGATATTTTCATGGTGTTAAATTAGGGTTTATGTTATCTTTTTGCACAAACTCAATCTCCTTTTTTTTCAACCATCTTTCGATCTCATCCTTCGTTGGATTCCACGGTCTGAACAATCCCTTTTTATACCTTCATTCTCTACATGCTTCTTCTGTGGATCCCATTCACCCAATCCCATGTAGTTTTTCCTGGCAACAAAACCATTTGTTGGTTATTACTCTTTCTTTCTACTTCTTCGGTTGGCCCAGGTTCATATCTGAAAAGGTTTCCAACAAACCCATGTAAATCTATCGGCCCTTCTAGTAAATCAAAAGGAAACATAGCAAACAAAAGGTATTGTCCAGTCTCACTCGAGATAGTTTTATGGGTGACTACAATGCTCAGGTGCTTGCATTCTAGGAAAGAGTGGGGATCTGGGATTGGATTTTATCTTCTTCAGGCCTTACACTAATTAATCAATCTATTGTTCTTATGGTCCATTCATTTGTTAAACCCATACAATCCTTCTAATAAATCTAGCTAACCAATTATGTGTGAATCAATCATTGGTAGGAATTAAAGGTGATCAACCATTAACAGAAAGTAAACATGCATTCATTCATCAACCAATACACAGGTTTTACCGTGGTTCACCCCCTCCTGGGCTACGTCCATAAAGATCTGTATTCTTAGGCTCTTTTATTTATAATTGATACAAAATATGGTGTTGTGCACACTACAATTCTTACCAAAAAACCAAGACAGGTGTTCCACAACATTTGTGAGGCTGACTAGATCACACCAAGCCCCTCAGCCTATGATCTAACCCTCAATATCTAGATACCTTACCCTTCTACTTCCCAATATCTTGCAAAAAGATATTACAATAGTTTCTTACGATTCAAAATTAACTTGGAACACACTTTGAACCAACAAAAACCGCTCGGAACCCCTGACCTAGACCTCCTAGTTTTTTATTTATACTATTTTTCCAGTTTACCAACCACTACAATCTCTTATCAAAACCCTAACCCTAACATGGTTAGGTTTTACTTCTTGCATTCCTTGCATGATTTTATCCTTAGCATGTGGTTTTCCCTTGAATGTGTTTCTTTTCTTTATAGTTGTTCTTCTCCACAATTGGGCCTTACCTTACCAAAATTGGGTATTTCCTCAAAATAGGCATGCGCCCAACACCCACGCACTAACTCAATGCACGCAAAACTAAACCAAAGGCCTTGTACCATCATCTCACCATATTATATGTATATTTACATTTACATTTACAATCAGTACCAACAACTCACTAGTCTATATGTTCATTTACATTTATACGTACAATTGGGGTTCATCCTAGGGGTATTACAAGAGGTGTACAAATATAATCAAAATGACTATTTATCTTCCTTAACGGATGACTCTTCATATCACCTACGACTCTTCATATTTACATTATTAATACAATAACACAATCCCAAGGATTACATGTCTAACAGGAAGTGATCTTGAATGGAGGTTTAAATATGACCACAAACTATTGTCTAGCAAACGGTGATGTCTTCTACTAAATGAAGATTTAAGTAAAACCACAAACCAATCTAGTGGTTTTAGGATGACCACAAACCAGATCATGTTTGCTTGTTACTACTTGATTGATAGAACTTTGAAACTAGAGGCTCGACTATCAATCACTGATTTTGTTCCCCTCTATCGGGTACAAGGTGAGAAGATGAAAATATTTTCACTGCAAGATGTGTCAATACTCAAGAATGAAATTTTTGGTATGATTGATATATCTTCTTGACCATTGATGACCATTTCCAAGAAGTTATCCACCCATAGTGGTTATTTACTCTTGCATATTTATTGCATTTGGAATATCTCTTTGAAGGGAGATTGTGCTTTCCAAAATGCTCACAAGGATGAATATCAAAACATGGATCTTCCATGTGGCCAACTCGATGACAATGTTGGCATTTCAGAATCTATTCTTGAACTGGAGCAAGTGAATATGAACCTTCTTGAAGAAATCCAATACTTTAGAACAGATCATTTTGGTATAATATGGAATATGAAAGCTAACTTCCTTTTCATGTATGATATTTATTTCGTACTTATTTTTTTATTTCTTCCCAAAGTCTAATGATTGGCTAGGAAAGATAAAGTTGATATTCATCTACACTTACATATGAAGCTATCTCACCGAGATCCTCTTGCATTGGTTTTTTATTTGAATCATCTCCTTTGAAAAGAGGGTTTTTCTAAACAAGGAGAATTTCAAAATGTCGAAGATTCTTTCATTCATGTTCATCATGAAGAAGATGAGTTTGAGTTTGAATCAATTCTACTTTGGCCTATGAAAGTTGCAAACAAGTTAGAACATATTGAAGACTTGCTTTGTCAGTTGTGATTTTATTGTCCATGGAAGAGAGTATTAGAGTATCCAGTAACTCTAATAATTCAATTGATCAAGCCATCTAAAGACAAAATTATACCTTAGAGAGTTTCTTGCAACTCCACCCTTTAAAAATCATATTCTACAATGCAAACTCAACAAATGAAGGGTGTCGACTGCTACTGAAAATACATCCTTTCCAATGTAACTCAACTTAACTTACAAAAAGACTCTTTGCAAGTTTTTGGAGTTGAATGTGTCTTCATCCTGTGATTCTTCTTCACCATACAATGCTTCTTCTGAGCGTGATTATGATCCATATTTGATTACATATAGTTATTCTTATTTCTCCACCAAACTGGTTTTATGTGATTTCACTTGTTTGGATTCGTCAATGATATACGTCAATGAATTAATGTTTTGAAGTAATTCTTGAATGGAATTACAAGATATATATTGGCGTCATCAATATACTTGATGAACCCAGAAACTGCAAGCAATGAATGGATCGTTTCCCAAGAGGTTGTATATAAACCAAGACAAATCGATGAGGATTTGAATCATCGAGATTTGTTAAACCACCATATAATAAATTTTATGTTTGATCATCTTCAATACGAGCTTCTGCAATAGTAATCTCGGTACAATATGTATACAAAGTTTCTCAAAATTCTTCAAAGAATGCAAAATGCTAGAATCTATTCAAAATATGCATATCTTGTTAAAATTTACAACCAAATGATGTAGAAAAACTGCCATTTCGAATTTGGCGAGTTTATCTCCTACACAATGCTTCGATCCATTTCCAAAAAACTTGAAGGTGCTTCTCCTACATAATGGATCATGGCAAAGACTCTTACATATTATTAGCTAGTTTGCTTCATTTCATTTTGGTGATGTTACTGCTTCAGCTCTACAAAAGACTGTGGAGTGTGGACGGTCAAGGTTGTTGGCGTGTTTCTTTAGATTGTATCCATTCTAAACACATTAAAACTATGTGACTTAAGATCACGTAGATTCTCTCAACTACCCAACTAATCTTAGGTATTTTTTAGGCCTCCTCAATCCTATAAATTGAGAATCTCTCCTTGTCATTAATCATCAGATATAGAATACATTATCTGATGCAAACCCCCACCTTCTCCTGGGGCTCGTGCGACCTCTCGTCTTAGGATCATTCATGTAGGATTTGAATCAACTCTCGGATCCAGGTTGGATCCCTTGTTAATGTTCACAGGCCCTTAATTTCCTTGTGCAGGTTCCAACAAGACCCATGGGCACTTTCTCTAAGCCCTTTTTACCTTTAAAAAATCAAATTTGAGTGCTAGCCTTTTTTCTCCGGCAAAAATCGCATATGAATGTAAGCTAGAACGAGGTGCTAAAAAAATCACACTACTTTAGCGCTCTGGAGATTTAGGGATTTCCACGCCAAAGCAAACTTTACCAACAAGCTCCTGGATTGTTGAATTCTGAATAGTCGGTGATCTACTGACACATGCACCTAATGCCAATGGTCAATATTTGCTCTGGGACTTTGGAGCTTCAGTACTTTGTCCCTCACTTACAACCACAATTCAAATTTTCTGAAGCGATGAATTCTGAAGCACTTTGGTGCTTAATGACCACGCTTCTTACCTAGATCCAATGGTTCTAGGTCTTTGCTCTTAGATCCAATGGATGGGATATGTTATCCTTTCCTACATGCTCCTCCTCCTATCTAGGTTTGATCTAACAGATCAGATAAAATCCTACATCAATCCAATGGCTTTGTATCTCCTCCTCTACTGCAACTCCACTTTCGTTCGAACTTGGGGTACTTGAATGGGTTCAAAGGACATGATGTTTTTTATACATTCATTGTAACACTCTCCCTCCTGATCTTTTTGATTTCTAGGGTTTTCCAAGGGACTTGGCCCTTTGTTCCCTCAACAAATATTTTTTCCCTCCTGGAACCACAATGATTTTTCTCCTAAGATTTGGTACTCGAAATACATGGTTTCTTGCGCACTCTTGGTGCTTGCCTTCTTAAGCTTGGGACTTTGACAATATCTTTTGCACTCCTTGCGCTTACCCTCCTGAGCTTGTCCAACACTTAACAAAGTGTTTTCTCTATGCACTCCTTGCACCTCTGCTCTCTCCTCTAAACTTCTTCAATACTTAGTGAATTTTCGATCCTCTACACACTCTGTACTCGCTCTACGCAAACTTGTGTTGTCTCTCCTGAACTCTCAAACCCATAGATGGTTCGGCCTCCACACTCCTTGCGTTGGCACTATTCACACTAGAACTATCTCTCATGATCTTTAAATTGCTCAAATTTCAAAGGGTCCAGTCCCTTTGTTCTTTTCATATGACCTCTTGTTCCCTCTTGGCACTCTATGCTCTTCCTTTTGAGCTTAACCTTTAGGTGTGCCCACTTGGAAACCTTCTCACAGAACTCCTGAATGAGTTCTTGTGCACTCCTCACATTGGCTCTCAAAGTCTTTAGTAACTCTGGTGTGCACTCCTTGCACTATCCCTTCCTAGCTTGAAACTTGTTCTGGTGTGCCCACCTAGCATGCTCTTCACAGAAATCTTAACTCAGTCCTTGTGCACTCCTTGTGCAGGCCTTTTAGCGATTTCTAACAAATCTAATTTTCACTCCAAGCATAATTGTGAGATCCCAGAACACTCATAATATACAAACATATAATTCTATCTATTCCTCCAAAGGAAACATACATACATTCATGGAATTCATAAATATGAATAGTAAACACATTCATTCATTCACACAGAGAACACACACACACACACACATGAAAATTCATATGCAAGGAAATATGCCTTTGTATTAAAACGGAATGGTCTTTACAATGTGTACAAGACTGGACTGCAACAGAGTCTCATCTTTTTCTCTCCTCTCCTCTCATCTCTTCTCTTCTCTCATATTCCTAATGCTCTCTCTAATGAATCCTCAATACAATCGATCTTTTTACATAATAGGGGCTTCTCAATCCTTCCTCCACCCACTTACATTAAATTACATTTAATCGACATCTAGTCTGAATCAGATCTAGATATATCTACATGTCAGTGATTAAAGGCAACTTTACATGCATCTTGTACAAACACAATGACTAGGAATCCTTCAAGATTTACAATATCAAATTACATTAAAAATTGATATTTAAACACAAAAACGAGAAGGCATGCGCTTCTCTCTCCTTGGGATCCACTCCCTCCTAGTGCATTGTTGCACTGGTTGTTGATGCGCTACTGAGTTGGAGCGATGCTCCTACATCATACTCCAATTCTGAAAAAATCTTGAGCTCATGCTCATGGATCCTCTGTTGTTGTTTTTGATATCCTCATGGGTCCCAAACTTCATTCTAGAGTTGTCCACCTACTCCTCTTCTTTTTTCTTGTTGTTGTTTTTGTCATGTTGTTGTTGCAGGCTCTCTTCCTGGTTTCTAGATTTTATGTTGCATGGATTCATGTATCTTTCCATTACAATCTCCTCCTGTCAGCCTCCACCTGTTGTTGACTGTCTCTTTTCCTTACTTCAACATCAGCCTTCTTATTTCTTCAATCTTCTTATCCATCTCGTACATGGGATGGATTCTCTCCTACAATATGTTTTGTTGCTGCATCTCCTTTTCTTTGTTTCGATATCCCATGATGACTTCATCTCTGGTGGAATTGGCTTAGCACTCTACTACAGAATTCAATTCTACAAAAATACTACTGAGTTGTTGCTCAGCCATATCCTCTAACAATTCTTTTTCTACCATTTCATCTTCTCTTTTGTCATCTCCCTGTGCTAGTAAAAGTCCAATTGCTCCTCAAGATGGAATTCTTCTCCACTTTTCATGACCACATCCTTCTGGTAGTCTTCCTCTGTCTCTGGATTGCTTAACCAATCCTCCATCATATTCAACTCCTTCTCCCACTAAGTGAGCATTTTATCTTAATTCTCCTCTTCTTCTTATCTCCTTTCTTGGGAATATTTTAGTGTCTTCTCCTTCTCCTCCTTCATGAAAGTATCTGCTAGTTGTCTTGCTTCTTTTGTACCTAAAGTTTCATATAAACTATTAATTCTAAAAACATTTGGCCCAATGGCCTCTTCTCTATATGCCTCCTGCATCACTTCCTCATGTGCAACACATGCACTATCCTCTACTAGGTTGCTTGGAAGGAATATAACGATTCCCCCAATGATCAGGATGCACCTATGATCTTCCTCCTTGAGAGTTTAAGTATTCAACATCTCATCATATTCATTCACATGTTCTACAACCCCACATGAATCTTCATGTTGATGAGGCTTCTCTCCTACCTCTTCCTCCTACTCTTCTGTCAACACTCCTTGCTGAACTGAACTCTTTTCTGAGTTCTCGAGACTCTCAAACAGTCTCACCTCCTCTTTTCCCACCTGGAAACCTGAATTTTCATTTCTAACCTCTTGGAAATCTACGATATATTCTACTGATCTCTTCTCATTTACCTCCTAGAAATCTACGAGATATTCAGTTGATCTCTCTTCCTCCTCATCGAGGCTCTCTCCAATTTCTTGATCACATATGTAAACTATCTCCTCCTTTGTGTCACTGGGGTTTTCCACTTGCCTAAGCCACCTCCTCAGTATTTTCTTCTACTTCCTTACAGTCAACTATTGAATAGGACACTTTACCTTCCTCTTTATGGGCCACTCATACCCCCAGCTTCCTTTCTACATTTTTTTCCATTGCAACGTTAATCTGTTGAGATCCTCTCTGGTCTCACTAAGTTATTTACCCATCTCCTCTTTGCTCATTTTCTTGCGGTCTCTTCTCGAACCTTGTCGATGGACTTTAGTATCCATTTTTATCTTCTCCCTACCCTCCTGGAAAGTTTGTTGTCTATTTCTCACCTGCAAATATTCTTCACACACACAGCATCAGTACTCTATCTCTCCCTAACCATTTCTTCTCTCTATCTGCTATTTTCAAACAGAATCCCATTCTGATACCACCTGATGGTATCAGACAAATATCCTCCTTTTCCTGCTAGATGTAGACAAAATCAAGCTTCGATACCACCTGATGAAAACCCCCACCTTCTCCTAGGGATCGCACAACCTTCCGATCTAGGATCAGTCACATAGGAGCTTAATCAGCTCTCGAATCCCTGTTGGATCCTCTGCTAATGTTTACAGGCCCTTAATTTCCTTGTGCAAGTTCCAACAAGACCCGTGGATGCTTTCTCGAAGACCCTTTTACCTTTAAAAAATCAAATTCGAGCACTAGCCTTGTTTCTCCGTCGAAAATCGCATATGACTATGGGCTAGAACTAGGCGCTAAATAAAGCACACTACTTCGGCACTCCGAAGCTTTGGGGATTTCCACGCCAAAGAAAATTTTACCAACAAGCCCCTGGACTGTCGAATTCTGAATAGTCAGCAATCTGCTAACATGTGAACATGACGCCAATTGCCAGGATCTGCTACAGGACTTCGGAGCTTCAGGACTTTTGTCTTCACTTAAAACTACAATTAAAATTTTCCAAAGCAGGAAAGTCCGAAGGACTTCGGTGCTTAACGACCATTCTTTTTACCAATATCCAACGACTCTCAGTCTTTGCGCTTAGATCCAACAATTGGGATTTATTCTCCTTTCTTGCATTCTCCTCCTCTTTTATGGGGTTGATATAATGACCCAGATCAAATCCTACAGCCAATTCAATGGTTTTTGTAGCTCCTCCTCTACTGAAAATCTTCTTCACTTCGAACTTGGGGTACTTGAAGGGGTTCAAAGGATATGGCCTTTATTTGTGTTCACTGTAACACTCACCCTCCAGAGATTTCTGATTTCTCGGGATTTCCAAGGGACTTGGCCCTTTGTTCCATCAACAAATATTTTTTCCCTCCTGGTAACACAATGCTCTTTCTCCTGATCTTTGGTACTTGAAATACATGGCCTCTGGCACACTCCTGGCACTTGCGTTCTTAATCTTGGGACTTTGACAGTCACCTGTGCACTTCTTGTGCTTACCCTCTTGAGCTTGAACAACACTTAACAAAGTGTTGATCTAGATTTAGGAGCGGAACAAACTGATTAATAGATTGAATACAATAAACATAGAGATATGAATAATAACACAAATATCCAGTGAACAATATATTCTATTAAATAATGAAATAGGTTGAAACTATAAAACTGTAGAAATGAAACACTTGCTCGAATGGTGGTAGCTATCTCTGAGAAGAGATGTGGTTTCTACGCACATCCATATGAGCAGAATGGATTACAATGAGACTTCGAAGGCCTTTTTGATATTACTCATGAATGCCAAAAACCTATACATCCAAAAACCTAACCCTTGAAGGTGAAACGCCAAAAGTCATGTGCGCCCTATGGGTAAGTTGGTGTAATTTTGTACCTCAAATTCCAAGGGTCGTAATGTTTCCATACGACCTTCATTTTAGGCACGCGGTATCCCGTTGGAAAGGTATTTCAAAGAACTACACATCCCATCATCAAACTCTGACTCTGTCTATAGTTTAACTGTGGTGAGCCAAAAAAACAACATTTAGGGTCCCAAACGGCCTTGGAAGTACAGCAAGATGTGATGACATGAAAACATACAAAATAATCCAGTTGGATTAGGTGACAGGCCACTTGTATCTACCTAGAGGATGTGTGGGGATTCAAACAAACCCAGAAATGTAGAACCCACAATTACAAAGTAGTAAAGAAGAATGTGTTGAACAAAAAATGGACACGAGGAGCCAGTTGGAATAGGTGGGTGGCCACCAATTTCCACCGATAAATCCTCCCCCCTTAGGAATAAATGGTCTCCATTGCATTGAGCTCCCCCATTAGGTGAGGAATATTCTATTGTATTTGGCCCCGAGTGAGCCACTTTCCTTGGTGTAGGAGTTTCCCTACCTTGACAACCTGATAAAGTTGGATCTGTTGTTGGTGATTTCCCTTGACCTATGTGTCCACTATATGATTAGTGGATGCTTGTTCCTTGTAGTCAGGGTTGAGCTCTGTTGGTTTCATTTGTTTTGTGATCTCGGAGGTGTCCAATAATGGGGGAAAATATGGTCGAAGGAGGTCCACATTGAATACTAGATGTAGACCAAGGAAGGGTGGAGTGTTGAGCTAAAAAGTATTTCTACCCACATCCTTGGTGATAGTGTAAGGCCCATAATGAAGTGGGCGAAGATTCCAATGGGGCCCGGTGAGATGCTCCTTTTGAAAATGTAACCAGACTTTGTCGCCAACCTGAAACTAGTGTGGTATCATGTGTTGATCATGGCATTGCTTGTACTTAGCATTGGATTTCTGCAAAATCTCCTGGACCTGTTGGAAGATGTGTTGAATCTGCTCAATGAATCTGATGGCTTTGTCAATCGCAAACTAATTAGGGGAAGATTCTATCTATGCGGTGGAAAGAGGAAGTGAAACATCAATGGGTCCCAAGGGTTGGAATCCCAGACCCACCTAAAATGGGATATGGTCGGTGGAGCTATGGAGAGCCCTATTGTAACTGTGTTGGACATATGGGAGACTTGTGTCCCATGTACATGGATGCTTAGAATTTTACATGCGTAAGACGTGTACAATCATCCGATTGACGATATTTGTTTGGCCATCAGTTTGGGGGTGGAAAGCAATGGATTTTGTGAGCTTGGTGTCCAACAAAGACCAGAGACTCGACAAAAAGGTGTTGAGGAACCTGCTATCTTAGTTGGAGATGATGGTCTATGGTATCCCAAAGTGGACCCACATTCGTTTGAAGAAGAGATTAGTAGTATCTTCCGCTGTGACATTCTTATCACAGTCTGTGAGGATGGCCATCTTCGAAAACCGATCAATGACCAAAAACACATAGTCATTTCCTTGCTTGGTGGACAAGAAGATAGACATGTAATCCATTGATATGGATTCCCAAGGCTTCTCGGGAATAGGAAGATGGGTGTATAATCCTTACTTATTGATGTTTGGCTTGGCAATGGCACAACAAGTGGAATATCTAATATACTTTCTGACAGCATGTCAAAGTTTTGGCCAATAAATATTTTTCTGAAGAACGACCACATTTTTATCCACACCAAAATGTCCT
The DNA here is from genome assembly GCA_000966675.3 of Picea glauca. NCBI lineage: Eukaryota > Viridiplantae > Streptophyta > Pinopsida > Pinales > Pinaceae > Picea > Picea glauca. Next base: position 352,475 of record JZKD02S2262940.1, read on the forward strand.
GCCACCCGACTATAATGAGCTTCCCAAATCAGCTTTCCATACTTGCTTATAGGAACACAGAGATGGCCCAGGTTCCATAAGAGTCTGTTCTGAATGTGAAAATCAGTGACAGTTTTGCATGTACCCAAGAGTTGATATATGGTGGTGAAGTTTGGATCTTGCTGATAAAGTTGGGGCCAATAAGAAGCTTCATGTCCACAGGAATGGAGCACAGTGGTGAGTGCAGCCACCAAAGGCTGATTTAGGCAATCAGCAACATGATTGGAGATACATGTCTTATACTTTGTGTTGACATGGAATTGTTGCAGATAGGTGGACCACTTCTTATGGAATTCATTCTATAATTTCTCGTGTGCCTGTATGAACTACAGAGGCTTTTGAATAGTGTGTATGATCGTCTCTTTCCCCATAATGTAATGTTTCCATTGACAATAGGCTTGTACAATGGAATACATTTCCTTGTCATAAGTGGGGTATTTCCGGACAGTATCGTAGAGTGTCTCACTATGGTATGCCACTGGATGCCCGTGTTGAGTGATAAATGCACCCACAGCATATTCAGATGCATCAGTCTCAATCTCGAATGGTTGTTGCAGAATGGGAAAGGAGAGTACTAGAGATGAGCACAAGCAATGCTTCAAATCATCGAATTCTTATTGTTTCTCCTTTCCCCACACGAACTTTTCCCTACCACCACCTTTGGTCACCTGGCTGAGGGCCCATGCAATATGGAAGAATCCCAACATGAACCGTCGGTAGAATTTGGCTAGTCCCAAAAATATCTTAAGCTCGGTCAGTGTGGTCGGGGCTAGCCAGTCACGAATGACTAGGATTTTAGTTGGATCAACATGTACCCCATGCACATCAACAAAGTAGCCCAAGTATTGGAACATGTTCATGCCAAAAGAGAATTTTTCCAAGTTGGAATAAAGCTTGTGTTGCTGAAGAGTGCGCAAAACCTGTTTTCTAGCTGCTTGACAACCTCTACTGAAATCAGGTTCTTCTAAATATCGTTATCAAAAATTAAATGAAGCAGAGCCCCCTTGACCCACATTTGTGAGTGAAAGAGGTGTTCCCCCTCCTCTGGTTCTTCTGGTTCGTTTGGTCAGACTTTGGTGGTAGTGACAGTGGCACTAGGTTGAGAATCAATAATCCCCTTCCCTCCTTCAGGATTTGACTCAAAATCAGAATCGGCCTCTGACTCGGAAGCCTTCAGCTTGGCCACGAGGGACTGCTTGGAGCGTCATTCTTCGATGTTGTGCCAAGGACTTTTATGGTACTCAAACAATTTTCACGTGTCCTTCTTTGTCTTCTCAATGCCCTTCTTTTGTTTCATCTTGGACCAGTTGTCATGAGGGCATCCATATCAACTTGGTCCCTTGTTGTGTGGGTTGGGGTTGCCTTTTCCTTTCTTCGGATGTGAGGTTTTTGCAGATCCAAACTCTCTCCTTTTATTCTTATATTTCTACTCGATCTTGACAACGTATCTATAATTCGTGCCCAATGAGGCGATGTCCAGGAGATCCATTTTTTTTTGAGAATATATATGAAAACAGATGCAATATTTGAGCACTAGATGACGCTCAGAGTCTTTGATACCCAATTTGGTGCGTAGGGTATGGAAAATATTGGTGAAATATAGTACTCTCTGGTCCCTTTCTTGACATAGGGTGGTCCATCTGGTGTACTGGTCCTCGTAGCTTCCAACAGGTAGTATTTTTCTTTATTGGCGTCCCAAAAGGAATCCCATGTAGGGTCCACCACAAACATTGTAGATTCTTCCATGAACCTTTTCTCAGAGTAAGTATCCCACCAATATTTAACATGGGGAATGACCTTGAGGAGTGCAAAAGTGATCTTTTCCCTATCGAAAAAATTGTGGACCGAAAAATTTCCTTCAACAGATTCAACCATTTATCTACAGCATCTGCATCTATCAGTCCTTCAAATAATGGAATATCAAAATTTACCTATACCTTGAAGGGGGTTGCATGGCCGCTTGATGAATATGCTTCTTCAGTGGACAGTTGTTGAAGGATCTACACGAAGTTGTCCATCATTTTGTTCATTTTTCATGCGAGGGATTCCTCGAGCAACATTTTAATAGGATCTCCTGCTCCATCATCTTTCTTTTCATCCCCCATGGGTTGTTTTTAGGCTCGGTGCAGCCGATCTTATAATGGCTCTATTGGTTTGAGTCCCGACTTCTTGTACCCATATCTTGTCGAGGACATGCATGAAGAAAAATAAATGAAGAGAAAACCACTATGATACCACTGATCCAGATTTAGGAGCAGAACAAACTGATTAACAGAATGAATATGATAAACACAGAGATATAAAGAATAATACAAATATCCAATGAACAATATCTTCTATTAAATAATGAAATAGGCTAAAACTGTCAAACTACAGAACTAAAACACTTGCTCAAATAGTGGTAGCTATCTCTGAGAAGAGATGTGGCTACTACATGCATCTGTCTGAGAAGAAAGGATTAAAATGAGGCTGCAGAGGACTTTTTCATATTACTCATGAATTCCAAAACCCTAGACATCCCAAAACCTAACCCTAGAAGGTGAAACGACAAAAGTCATGTGGGCCCTATGGGTAAGTTGGTGTAATTTGGTACTTCAACTTCCAAGGGTCGTAACATTTTCATACGACCTTCGTTTTAGGTGTATGATAGCCCGTTGGAAAGGTATTTAAGAGAGATACACATTCCACCATAAAACTTTGACTATGTCTATAGTTGTATTTTGGAAAGCCAAAAAAACAACATTTAGGTCCCCAAAACGGCCCCGGAAGTACAACAAGATGTGCTGACATGAAAACATACAAAATAAGCCAGTTGGATTAGGCAAGAGGCCACCATTATCCACCTATAGGCTGTGTGGGGATTCAGACACCCTAGAATTGTAGAAAACAAAATTACAAATCAATACAAAAGAATGTGTTGAACCAAAATTGGACACGAGGAGCCAGTTGGAATAGGTGGGTGGCCACCAATATCCACCTGGATCAAGTGTTGTCTCTATGCACTCCTTGCACCTCTTCTCTCTCCACTGAGCTTCTTCAATACTTGGTGAATTTATGACTCTGTTCACACTCTGTACTCGCTCTACACAAACTTGTGTTTTCTATCCTAAACTCTCGAACACGTAGATGGTTTGGCCTCCACACTCCTTGCATTGGAACTGTGCACACTGGCACTATCTCTCCTGAGATTTCAATTGCTCAAATTTCAAAGGCTTCAGTCCCTTTGTTATTTTCAAATGGCCTCTTTTTCCCTCCTGACACTCTGTGCTCTTCCTCTTGAGATGACACTCTGTGCTCTTCCTCTTGAGATTAACCTTCAGGTGTTCCCACTTGGAAACCTTCTCATACAAATCTTAAATGAGTTCTTGTGCACTCCTTATGCTTTCTCTCAGAGTCTTTAGTAACTCTAGTGTGTGCTCCTTGCACTATCCCTTCTGAGCTTGCAACTTGTTCTAGTGTGCCCACCTAGCATGCTCTTCATAGAAACCTTAATTGAGTCCTTGCAAGGGCCTTTTAGATTTTTCTAACAACTTTAATGTGCACTCCTAGCACAGTCATGAGATCCCAGAACACTCAGAATCTACAGACAGAGGATTTATCTATTCCTGTAAAGGAAACATACATACATTCATGGAATTCAGAAATATACATACTAAACACATTCAGAAGACACATTCATTCATTCACACAGAGAACACACACACACACAGAAACTACCTTTATATTAAAATTGAATCGTCTTTACAATGTGTACAAGATTGGACTGCAACAGAGTCTCATTTCTTTCTCTCCTCTCTTCTCTTCTCTTCTCTCATCTTCCTAATGCTCTCTCTAATGAATCCTCAATACAATCGATCTTTTTACATAAGAGTGGATTATCAATCCTTCCTCCACCTACTTATATTATATTACATTTAATTGACATCTATTTTGAATCAGATCTAGATCTATCTATTTGTCATCCATTAAAGGATAATTTACATGCAGCCTATACAAACACAATGAATCGACCTCCTTCAAGTCTTAAATTATTAAATTAAATTAAAAATTGAAATTTAAACTCAAAAACGAGAAGGCAGATGCTTCTCTCTCCTTGGGATCTACTCCCTCCTATTTCGTTTTTGCATTGGCTACTAATGAACTGCTAAGTTGGAGTGATGCTCCTACATCATTATCTTTCTATTGTTGGTCGTGTATGGAGTTTAATCTCATGTATGATCCTGATTAGTCTTGATTTATGATATGGTATTAGAGAAAGACATAGAGATTTCTCCAGTGCTTATTTTTTGTTTTCATTGGTGGTGAGGAGAGGATTGTAGTTTCCATCACCATCTGTGTGCTCGATTTGTTGCAGCAAGAGCCTCTTTGCCCAAATATTTGAATCCATGCCTCCCAATACTAAATAAGGTGACGCTGCCATCATGGGTCTGTCAATTTCGTCACACTTGAACTGATCATGGCTGCCAACATTCAAGTCCAATTGTACAGCTCTCAGATATAAAGGATCCCCAGATCTTCGCATGGTGATCACTGAGATTTGTAGGTTGTGGGTTCGATTCTTGATATGTTAGGTCAGTTGCATGAGACTTAATTTCTGAGGATAATTTTATTTGTCGGTGTATTTGGAGTTATGGTTGTTGATGAATGCATCGTAGGTTGCCTCAGAATGATATCATATATCAGAGCATAATCTATTCAAGCACCAGTCAGATAATATTCCAAAGAGCTCATGTTCGAGCGTTCCATCAGATTCACTCCCAGTGGGGACTACTAGAAAATGTCGAGGAAAATATTGACCATGCACCTATTTGTGCCTCACAAAGTCTTGGCCCATGAGACCATCCATCAGGTCAATGCTCTAAAAATGATGGAAGGCATACATGATGAGTTTTATGTTGATGAATTTTTCCAGCTCTACCCGCATCTACAGGTAGTTGTGTTGAATAACATCATGGGGACTGTGTTTGACAAGTGGTTTGATGTGGCAAGTGGAAATGTGGTGGAGCTGAGGAATATGGTCAAGGAGGGATTTCGACTACTAGGCGAGTTCAACTAGGCTAACTATTTACCATGCCTTCAGCCTCTGGATCTGCTAAGGATCCACCGTCGATGTTACAAACTCGTCCCCCGTGAGGATTCAGATAAATTGCAAGGTGAGAACATGATTATTGTGTTCTAAGAAATGATATTTCGAGGAACCGACACCACAACTCTGCTCACAGAATAGACCATGGCGAAAGTGGTATTGAACGATCAAGTGAAATCCAAATTCCAAGAGGAACTCAATGCAGTATGTTAGCACTAGAAGTTTCTCTTAGAATTATAAATAGCAAGCCTAATACCCATCAATAAATTCCATAATTTGGTAAATTTTTGTAGAAGTTAAGCTCAAGTGCAAAAAATATTCAGGGAATTACATTTAAATATCAGCACAAAATCTCCACAAGGTATACGCCAGCAAGAAAATATCGTATAACTTCATATCAGTGTTTTTGAAACATAGGTGGAAGATGGAATACTAAAGAAACATGTAATACATGCCTGAGATCACAGAACAAATTCTAAGACACATATAGCATAAATTGTCATCAAAAGGAACCTCCTAAATAATGAGAAATAAACCTCTAATAGCACTTGCACCAATAGATAATAGCAAATCCTTTACTGCAACATTTGAACAAGTAATGGATATGAATCATTCACCAATAATGCACATCAAAGAAAGATTGAATACAGAATATGGTAATAAGAAAAGAGATTGATATTTGATTTACCAAGAGTCTTAAATCTGATATATACAGTCATGGAGACTTTACACATTTGGCTTCAAAATTAGTAAAAGTTCCCCTCTATAGAATCACTTGAACCCCTCTCTTGATTCCTCTCACCCATTAAATAGAAAATAACATACAAAATATGCTTAGGAGGTATAAACCCATCTCTTCCATTGGATTCTAGGCCTTGGAGATAGGTGGCAACAATCAAAGAGACGAGGATCCAACAAATTGCTAATTTTCAGGAAGTTGTTGGAATTCATTAATAAATATGTTTCCAACTCACTTCATGAGGTTTTAATGGAGCTGAATCTTAGGTGAAGGTGTCCTTTAGCATCCAAATGATCTCTGAGAATTCATTTGAACCCTCCTTGATAGGTGGCAACCTCCAAACAAGGTGAATATCTAAAAAATATGCAAAACAGAGAGTTTGCAGCACCAATTTGCAGCACACTGGAGTTTTAATTTTATCTCTCAAAGGCCAAACTGGGTCAGGTTGAATTTGGGTCAACAAGTCAACAAGGCTATCATGCTCCTCCATAAAAACCTTTAGAAAAACCCACATCATTGTTTTAGAGTTATGATCAAATATTTAGAAGCAGATGCAAATTAATAATCATTTTATTCTAACTTTTTAAACTATGATATTTGTATTTTGGATCATATACCATTCCCCCCTATGATCCAAAGATACATTACAAAAAATACCAATTTCATCCCTGAACTTTGTAAATTTTATTCTACCCAGAGGTTTTGTGAAAATTTCGAAGATCTGATCTTCTAAAGGACAATAAATTGGCTTAATGACATCCTTTGCAATGAGTGATCTGATATGATGATACTTGGTGTCCACATGCTTTGTCTTTGAATGAAAAAMTAKATTCTTRGMAAGCTTAATGGMTGACTGGTTGTYGYTGAATAATGATGTAGCTTTTGTTTGAGAAATGYCCAAGTCTTGCAAAACTMTGCGTAACCAAACAATTTYGCATGTTGCTTCCMATGCTGAGATGTATTCTRCTTATGTTGTAGAAGTGGMAATTGTAGCTTGTTTCTTACAAMTCCAAGACAYTGTTGTTGAACCCTTGTTCATTAAATAACMTGATGTTGATGCTCGATCATCAATACTTCYGAMAAAGTCGRCATCTGAAAATCCACCAAGTACAAAAATTTTAGTMTTTTTSTAAAGAATACCAAAATATTTCGTTCCTTGGATATATYGAAGAAATMTTTTGGATGCATTCCAGTGGTTGTCCCATGGYTGTTGCATAAARYGTGAAAGAATATTGACTRCATAAGATAGATCTGGTCGAGTGTTTGTCAAATAAATCAAGCTGCCAATCAACTGTCTATAAATAGTGTTGTCTACCACTTCCCCCCCTTCAAATTTTGAAAGTTTCAAGTGTTGTTCCATAGGGGTAAGAGATGGTTTGCAATCCTTCATTCCAAATCACTGAATAATTTTTGTTGCATACTTACTCTGAGAAATGAAAATATGATGTGGACGTTGGAATACTTCAATTCCAATATAGTAGTGAAGTAGTCCCAAATCATTCATCTTAAAACCTGCATGTAACTCCTTTTTCACCTATGCAATATGATCATCATTGTTTCCTGTAATGATAAAATCATCTACATACATAACAATAATCACCAGATATGGACCCTATTGACGGATATACAAAGTATCATCAGACTCACTTCATTGAAAACCAAATTTCTGAAGGTATTCATCCATTTTGGTATACCAAGCTCGAGGAGCTTGCTTTAACCCATATAAAGCCTTAATTAATTTACAAACTTTATGTTCCTTCCCTGCAATTTCAAAACCTGGTGGTTGTTGCATATATACATCTTTATGTAAGTCTCCTTTGAGAAAAGCACTTTTTACATCCATTTGATAAACTTTCCAACCTTTATGAGTGGCCAATGAAAGTGTTAATCAGATGGTATTCCATTTAGTTGTAGGAGAAAAAGTTTCCTCATAATCAATGCCTTCCTCCTACGCAAAACCTTTAGCCACAAGTCGTGCTTTATACTTATCAATTTCTCCATGTTGGTTGTATTTAATTCTGTAAATCCATTTGCATCCGATGGGTTTAACACTTGTAGGACAATCAACATGTTTCCAAGTGTTGTTATCAATTACTGCTTGATACTCTTCAACCATAACATATTTCCATTATTTATGTTTTACTGCTTCTTTGTATGTGGAAGGTTCAGTAAAAGCATTTTCTACCAAGGAAAAATTTCCTTCACTGTTGTGTGATCCCCTTGTTCATGTTTTATTCTGCTCATCAAGCCTTACATCTTTCAAAAGTTGAACTGCCCATTTTGGTAGTTGATGTTCACTTGTTTGGAGATCTGAATTTCCATTATTGTAAATTGGATTAATGTAAACTAATGTTCGTTGATCATTTGAAGATTCTAGAGGTGGAGAATCATTGTCAGATTAACTATCGCTGCTAGGAGAGTCTGATCAACTACTAGAAGATCCAGATGATGTTGTTGAAGTAAATGGACTAGATGTATCATCTTTAGATGAAGGAAAATCAAGTTCATACCAATTATGTGAATTTGGTTGACTTTGATTTTTCCTTTTCTTTGATTTCCTTTAATTTCTAACTTTTGAAGAAGAATTTCTATTTCTTCAGCACGCTTACTTTCGGTTTCATCAAAAATTACATCCCTTCTTACAATAAATTTTCCATTGGACAAAAGGCGGTACCCTTTCTTCTCATCAGAATACCCAATCATTGTGCATTTTAAGCTTCTTGTGTCAAGCTTAGTTATTTTTTCTTTCGGAACTAAGTCATAACATATTGATCCAAAAACTCTAAGATGTTTAAATCGAGGTTTGAAACCAAACCATGCTTCATAAGGTGTGATTTCATCCAAAGAAGAAGTTGGATATATGTTCCTTAAGTAGATAGTTGTATGGATTGCTTCTGCCCAATATGTAGGACTTAAATTTTTAAAGGTTAACATGGATTTTGCCATTCCTAACAAAGTGCAATTCATTCTTTCTACAACTCCATTTTGCTGAGGAGTGTAGAAATTTGTAAGATCTCTTATTATCCCATTGTCTGTGCAATAATTTTTGAATTCATTATAAGTGAATTCCCCTCCATTATCTGTCTTGAGAGTGTCGATATTTTCTTTAACTTCGTTTTCAACAAGTTGACGAAAAATCTTAAACTTTTCAAATGATTCTGACTTTTGCTTCAAAAAGTAAACCCGGGTCATTCTACTGAAATCATCAATAAAGAGTAAAAAATATTTGCAACCACCGAAATAAGTTTGTAGTGGTCCACAAACATCACTGTGAACTAGTTTCAACCTCCTATTTGCACGCCATGAACTTGTTGAAAACTCTCTTGACTTTTTTTTCCATAAATGCAAGATTCACATTTTGTATTTTTCTTTTTGAAAGTTGGAAGTCCCTTAACCATCCCTTGTTTTTTCAATTGAGAGAGACTTTCAAAGCTAATATGTCCATATCTCACATGCCACAATCTTATAGGTGAAATACCTATACTTACTGCTCCTGCAAAGTTAGAATGCCTTGGAATAATTGTCCCTTTCATCCTTAACAATTTTCCATCTTCATAACCTGCCATCATTGTTTTCATATTTAGTTTGACTGAATTAATCTTAACTAAGCCATCTTCCATAATCACATGATGTCCTTCTTGTCGAATCATAACTAAAGACAACAAATTATTTTTAAAGTTTGGTACATACCATACATTTGAAATCATTATTTCTCCAATAATACGTAAATAAAATTTAACTACACCTTTTCCATAAGGAGTATGTTTGGTATTATCTGCAAGAAAGATGAAATTAAGATGTCATTCTTGAAAATTCCAAAAGAAGTCACATCTGAAAGTCATGTGTTGAGATGCTCCAGAATCTAGAATCCAAGCATCTTCATAATCACTTTGAAAATCAGTGGAAATATGTAATGATGAAGATGAAGTAAAGACATATTCTGAACCATCATCATATCGATCATTTGCAAATTGTGTTGTGTTTTGATGAAACTTGGAAATTTTATCAATGGAAGTTCAACAATCTTCTGCATAATGACCAACTTTGTTACATCTTCTACAAACAATTTGACTTAAATCTCTTCCTCTACCTGAATTTTGTCCTCTGCCTCTATTCTGACCTCTGTGTGGATTTTTCCCTCTGTCTTGATTGTTTCCTTGAAAATAGTCTTTGCCTTGACTATTTCCTCTTCCTTGAAAACACCCTCTGTCTTGACTGTTTCCTCTACCTTGAAAATACCCTCTACCTTGATTGTTTCCTCTGACTTGAAAATTTCTCCTGTCTGAAAAAGTGTTTTCTCTACTTTGGATTCGAACACGATCGTGTACAAAATGTCCTCTTCCTCTGCTTCTAGAACTGTCAGTCGAAGATTTACTTGTGTTGGCTTCTGTGAAAAAAACATCTTCCCCAACTTGATTTTTCTTTTCAAAAGTTTTTTTGTGTTGAGATAACATTTCACTTAGCTCATCAAATTTAAGCTTGTCTAACTTTCCAGTTACTTGTAAGGTTTCCAAAAAATATGTATAGGAAGAAGGAAATCCAGCAATTAAAATTGTGGTTATGAAACTATCATCTACTTCTTGAAAACCAACATTTATTATTTCCTACTTAATGTTCTTAAGTCTGGAAATATATTCATGTACATCACCTCCTTCAGTCAATTTCTGTTGGAGCAACTTTAATTGAATATCAAATTTCTTTGAGTCAGGCTGAGTATCAAATAAATCCTTAAAAAATTTCAAAGCAAACCATGCATCAGTAGTATTTCCAATGTGAACATACATCTCATCATTAACTAAAGATTTAATGAGTGCTAATGCTTTGGCATTTTTAACTTCCCATTTTTCTAATGTAGCTGCATCTGTAGGCTTATTTGGCTTAGTATCTTCATTATATATATCACGCCAAAGTTCATTATAAATGAGAGTGCTTTCAATAAGACGTTTCCATGTCTTGTATGATTTTGTGCCTTCAAGTTTATCAAAGTCAAAGAACAAATTAATTAACTTCGACATTGTAGTGTTGAATCTTCTCACCAAAAAAAAATCAAGCAAAAGATATCAAGATGAGAAACACACCAGACGTATCACACAAAAAAACTCTCTATCGGGGCTTGGCCTTGACCCTCGTATAGTCGTTGAAATAGGAGAAAAAACGACTGAGCTTGGCACTTGGCTCTAGTCAAATTCCAAGTAACTTTCAAAATTTTACTCCTTACAATGCTCTTGCAAATTAAAAAAATTCACCCCCCCTCAAAGTAAAAATAGTTTGAGTTACAAAACATTGTTACCCAACATTGTAGCAGGCTCTTCTCTGCTCTTAATATCTCATCAGTGTAGTGGCTCCCAACATTCCTGCGATATTGATGGTAATGTATCACAGCAAATATTGGTAAGATTTTCCTTTAGTCTGTACAGAATTGTTAATAGAATGAAAGTTCAAAGCCAAGATTGATGCTGAAGAAATGTTCTACATCGACAATTCCTTTCCCTACAAATTAACTGTAATAGTCAGAACAATTTACATGTGCCGCTAGTTACTATTTTCATTATCCAATTCCACTAGAAGTATACCCCAAAATAGAGCGATATACCACAGAGACCAACGTACAGTATTCTTTGGAGGCATAGGTGTTGTTGGGAAAAACACCCTACGGACTAGAAAACTAGGGTCAGACTTGCATGCAGATTTTGACCGAATAGAAATTACTCTTTTACCTACAACCCAATATTTAAACCCCTTTTTCACAGTAAATGCATGGAAAAGGACCACCAACCTTATTACCGGCATTCGATGTAGATCCTCCGTTGCTCTTCGATTACTTGCTTGCGCTGCTCCTTCCATAGATGACCTGCACTCAAGACAAATAACTACTATGCATGCATGCTATTTATATACTCAAGGGTTAGAAATCAAGCATAAATTAATCAAACCATAGACAATTCATGCATTAGGATGGGAAAAGTATTCTTTTTATTACTGAAAGTGAATCAACTTACGAAAAATCTGAGACCGGCCACCGCTCCTTGAACCTGATCCTGGGCACCTCTTCTTCTGTCCTTCAACTGCTTTGCGTTAAATCTCCTTTGGCATGAGGAAAGGCTAAAGGGTTGGGACAATGGATTATGTAAATGGGC
>JZKD02S2262940.1:364525-387780 GCA_000966675.3 Picea glauca
ACTGCTTTGCGTTAAATCTCCTTTGGCATGAGGAAAGGCTAAAGGGTTGGGACAATGGATTATGTAAATGGGCAAAGTTTCTTCGCTATATTTTTTCCTCTTCCAAATGGTACCCTTACCCCTTCTTTTATAGGCTAGAAGGAGCTAGGGTTTTGGACAAACCCTCGTCCATGCATGGCCGGGAGTTTCAGTTAACTCACCCATAGCTTTTTGTTCCATCGGAAACTTTCCTTTTTTCGTGCTTTGTTAGGTACACGCGGGCTGTTGTGAGTCAGCCAGCGTGTACACGCGTGCAGTAATGGGATAAGGCGCCTGGCCTTGACACAAGAGGATTTTCAAAGAGTTTGTTCAGCAGAGTTTTGGCAAAGAAGGGATATGAGTTGGCCTAATTCCAAGTAAGCATGTGTGGTGCAATTTAGGGTTATAAAAGATGCCCCCTAATGTGTGAGGTCAGAAGAGCATCTGATGGCCGAAATACATTACCAATCTTTACTGATGTGCCAAACGATCGAGCCCAAGGATCAGGAACCAGGAGGTGTCATCTACAAAATAACAAATGTCTCACTGAGGTGGGCATACCCATGCTCGGGATAAAAGAGAACCATGGCTACCAATCAAATACACTGTAGATCCATGTCAAATAACTATAAAGAGTAGCCACGAATAATACACAGTGGAGCTACATCTCGAAATCAGAAAGATATACATATAGAGTATCCATCTTCCAGAAGCTAATTCGGCCTGATGGCTGGACTTCAGAGCTCGAGGAACAACTTCAAAATCTTCTTAAACTTGGGTAGGAGTGTAATATGAGTGTACGACCGCACTACCCAGAGGTCTTCGACGGCTCGTCAGTTATGGACTTGATAATCTTGATGATCATACTGAAGGCTTCAGTGATTTCGAACAAGGACTTGATTGGACGTTCAAGATGGCTGGGTATGCGGACAAGAGACATATAGAAAAGGGCCTGACTCAGGCTTAGTGACAAGCTTCCCTTGGACAATAGCACGACAAGTGATAAGACTTAGGCAGCATATATGTTAATCATAAGTCTATGAAGCAGGAGGCAATGCAAACTCTCCATATGTTTGGAAGAATAACCAAACGGTGGAGGACACAACTCTATATAGCGAGGAAATATTCCTAAGGTCGTACTACATCCCATAGTATGATGATCAAATGGACAGATGTGCTTTATCCAAGGGCGACTCATTATGCTGCCAATAAAGAAAATACTTTTCCCATCCTCTTTTTGGGGTATATTTGATTTTTTTGTTCTTTTTGATAATTGTGGAAAAATAATAAAGGAATATTACGTTACAATGGAGGAATGAGTATTGCAAACATACAATCTCAAGGCACAAGGACAAGACTGATGTTCCGGTAAAATGATACTCGAGGAAAATCCTCCGGCGGCCAAAGGTGTTAAGACGCAGAAGCAAACTGTCACAAGGCTGGTGGATAAGGTATGCAAATGCGGTTGATAGAACACACAATGGTAATGTCCTTCGATGTAATTTTAATGAGCCCAGAGAAGGGAAGCTCCGTGGTTTTTCATATTTAGAGAGTCTGAAAAAGCGTAAAAGGAGACTTCGCTGGGGTACCTTTTTCGACAATAGTCTAGTCGGTTCGAAAAAGGGATAAACTAGCACTAATTAGACGTCAATTCAAAACCATTTTAATGAGTGTGACAAGGACAAGATCACTCGGCCATTTTTTCACTTTTAAGGAGTCTGAAAAAAGCTTAACTATGGACTCCGACAGGAATATTCTTCTGGACCAATTTAACGAGTGTGAAAGAATAAGGTCACTCGGTGATCTTTTCAATTTTAGGGAGTCTGAAAAGAGCTTAACTATGGACTCCACGGGGGTTTCTTTTTCGTAAGTTTAGTCCCTCAGTCCTGAAAAAGGGATAAAATCATACCTGAGAGTACTCTTCTAAAGAACGGAAGTTCTATAGAGTATACCTTTGTTCGTACAGTTGACCGTCTGGACCGAAAAAGGGGTAAACTACCGCTGGACAGATGTGACTTCAAATTTCATTTTAACGAGCGTGAAAGGCCACAAGATCGCTCGGCAATCTTTTCATGTTTAAAGGGTCTGAAAAGAGCTTAAAAGGAGACCCGTTATTTTTGGGAGTCCTGAGGGTGAGACAAAGAGTAAAAAAGAATCATGCAAATGAGGCTCAAACTCATATTCAGGAAATACTACATGGACTCCCAAGCCTACAGTGTTCTTAGAAACAGCATGGACACCATAATGCAACCAGGACCTACCTAGGGCATCCATGTTCTGGTAAGCTCTACCACCAAGTTGTGACACTTCTAAATAAAATATGATGGTTATGTGTCACAACCTGATGGGATCGATCCTATAGTAGAGGAAAAAGACAATGAGGCACAAAAATCAGGGTGGTAACCTAACCTATATGCTCAAGTTGATTTTCAAAAAAAAAATATTTTTTATGTACCGTCAATATTTTCTCAAAACTCAAAAAAAAAACTTGTCCCAATACCCGATCAAATCCCTCTCATATTACTCCTGAATCACTCTAAATGGTTTTTGGTATAAAGAAACTAATAAGGGAGGCCAAAAAAGTGACAAAAAGAGGCCAAAAAGTCTATAAATAGAAGCTGGCATCTCATTATCACCATTGCTGATTTAGAAATTGACTATGGAGCCAAAAGACCCCCTTTGCCAAAAATAGTGATTCTGGGAGCTACAGTGGACAAAACGAACTTCTGCTTGGACCAAGTAAGTACAAACTCCCTTATCTAGCTATTCAATACTTCACTTTTGTGTTTTAGTTTGTTTTTTGGGTGGGCGTCGACCTTAAAAAGGTTGGCCCTAGGTACATGCGGGTTGTCTGCCTACGTGTACACGTGACTGTCGCCTCTACAGCTCGTGTGTACCCCCCCATTTGTAGTGAAAAGAAAACCAAAAGAAAGTATTGACCCTCCTTTACCTTGTTGTGTTGGCAAGATGTATGTCCAGTGGAGGTAAAGGGAGCATGAGGCAATCAGTGAGTTGGTTGCACCAGATCCAAATGTCGTGGCCGTGTTAATGCAATGCGGTTTACTCAATTTTTTTCTATGTCCATTTATGCGCGCACAACCAAGGCTACTGAATGCCTTGATTGATTACTGGCATCCTGACGCAGAGGCTTTTATGCTAGAGGGGCAATCACTGGTGCCCACCACCAAGGATATCTACTTTCTAACTGGCCTCTCAAGGAGAGGGGAACCAGTCAACTTTCGGATGTTTCCTGCGGGGCCGAGTAAGATCTCGGAACTGGTAGTCGAGCATTGTGAGGCTGGGAATGACCGTAGGGGTTCCCAGGTACCCATCAGTAAGACCACTAACCTAGCACTGCAAACTATATTGTTATTGATTGGGCGAATTACCGGCTCATCAGCCTTGCATCAGGCATCTCATGCACAGATGAACTATGCCATCCAGTGCATGAATGCACAAATTTTTTACTGGAGTACCACACTGCTCGAGTGCATGAAGAGGCAATTGACAGATTGTTGACAGTGGACACAGAGGAACTTTAGGTTCAGGACGATCTTGTGTTCGTTCTTTTTTGAGAGAGTTTTGAGTTTTAGTCCTCAGGTTGTAGTATGAGGACATCGGGCCTCTTTCCCTGCAGTGTGTAGATGGGCAGTCTTACTACTGCGACAGGGTGGTGGAAGGACCGTTGAGTCCTTCGACGATGATTTCTTTGCATGGTTTTCACGACAGATCCCTCTGATTGAGGACTACCCATATGCAGGGATCAATTTTTCTAGAGAACCTGAGATACCCGTGCCTCCTAGTGAGGAGCGAGGGGAGATGGGTAAGTCTCCACCTTTGTATTTTTTTGTTTTCATATGTAATTTTTATGTCTTTTTTGTTATATATATTATTTTTTTGTATGCCATATTTTTTGACAGATAAACGTTTTGCTGCATGCAGATGTGGGACCCGTGCGACCTGCTGATTATGCACGGAACAGGCATTGTCCACGGCCAGAAGCCGCTGCTGCCGCCGCTGGAGGAGAAGCAGTAGAAGGGAACCTCCTAGCCGGAGAGGCTGAGAGGGTCCTTAGATGAGTTGAGCAGAACTTCACTGCGCTCACTCACATAGTCCTGATGGTAGAGATATAGGACCTGCCGCCATCTATGCAGCCTCATGTAGTGGGGGCACCTCGGACATGGGTCCGATTGTTTAGGCGTTTAGCCCATGATGTGGATGATTATAATAGGTCCCATAGGCCCTGAACTGACTTAGACTTTTTATGTGCCACGAGCACCTTCTTGTATATATTTTTGAGGGCATAAGCCCGATGACTCGTTACTATTCCCATTTTTTAGGCGCTTGCGTCCATCTATGTACTCTGGTTATTTTATGATGTTATATATGGTTTTTATCTTTTGTGTCTTATGGATTATGTGTGGAAAAATGTATTTACATGTTTATGTCAATGTTCTTTCATATGTGTGCAAGATGCCAATCTAAAATTTGATTAGCTAGAGTATCTGTAATTTGGTTTAATCTCCTAAGAACATGAAAATATGTAATATAATCAAAGTTTTGTTCTAAGAGACGTAACCTAAGGAATCGTCGGTGTAAAGTTGGATCATGAACCCAGTATACTCTGTTTAGCTGCGACAAAACCAGTTGAGCGTCGAGATAGACCCAGAGATGAGAGATACCCAATGACAAGGCGTCACGAAGCAACTCAATAACTGAACTATACTCGGCGACATTATTTGTGGTGTCACCTAAGCATATACCTCCGGAAGATAACAACTGGCCCTGAGGTGTAAAGATTACCCAAGCTGCGGAGGCAAGCCTCCGCGTGTGTCGACTAGCATCGTCTGCATACCCAACGAACACCTCGGACTCACTTGACATCTGCCATATTGATGAAAGATAACATCAATGACACGTCCATAACACTTAAAAGAAACTTAAAAAGTAATAGTACAAAGACTCTACATATGTTACAAAAAGTTACCCACAATGACCTATCTATGAGTAATACTTCTTGAGGTAGAGCCCATTTCTAGGCTCTGCCAAAGAATTCCCTTCAAAATCAACCAAACAATAAGTGCCCTTTTTTAATACATCTTTTATAATGAAGGGTCCGAACCACATGGGTTTAAACTTTCCTGCCCCCAGGGGGTCCTTGTCTTTGTCGTAGACCAGGACAAGGTCACCTTCAAAGAAAATCCAAGGATGAACGGACCTATCATATTGACACTTTACCTTATGTTTGTGAGCCTCGTTGGCCAGGGCCGCATCGCGACGCTGCTCATCGAGTTGCTCAAGGTGTACTAACCATTATTCAAGTGGAGAAGTGTCTGGCAATAACTGTACTGCCAATTTCAGAGATGGGATTTGACATTCGATGGGAAAGACTGCCTCCAGCCCGTAAATGAGTTGAAAAGGTGAGAAACCTGTTGCAGTCTTAACAAATGTTCGGTAAGCCCATAATGTCGAGTATAACATCAAATGCCAATTTGACTTGGCTGAGTTGATAGTTCGCTGTAGAATAACCTTAAGAGTTTTGTTTACAGCTTCCACCTACCCATTGGCTTGGGGGTGGTAAGGTGATGAATTTTCCTACCATAACCTAAGCTTTGATGTTAATTCGGTCATCATTTGGTTCTGAAAGTGACTGCCATGGTCAGTGACAATCTCTCTCGGGACGCCGAACCTTGCTATGATCTAGTTGAATAAGAAGAGAGTTGCAGTCTCTCCATCATCTTTAAACGTTGGCATAGCTTCGACCCACTTAGTGAAGGGACCAACTGTGATGACAGGGAACATAGGAGTGGGATGTTCCCTCATCTTCCGAGAGAAGATTTGGCACGGATGGCACTTCTTGACCGATTCGATACAATCTTTGATAAGTGTCGGCCAGAAGTAACCTGCTCATAGAATCTTTTGGGTTGTTTTCAACCCAGATAAATGACCACCACAAGCTCTAGTATGGAAATCATTGAGCATGATGACGGCTTCCTCATGTGTGAGACATTGACGTAAAATACAGTCTACACCTCTCCAATACAACGTATCATCGAGTATGAGATAATTCTTAGCCTGATGGCGTATCCGCCGATGCTCGTCACGAGAAGCAGAAGTGGGGCACTTCAAAGTCTGGAGATATATAAGTATATCTCTGTACCAGGGATCTGAAGATGCAATCAAAAACATATCTCCCCGGATAGGTGATTCCTCAGGCACAACGTCACCTGACTCAACCGAAAGTTTTGAAATAAGCTCTGCGAAGACCAATGACTTCTTGGACTTTGCTGAAACGAAGTCTAAGTCAAATTCTTGGAGGATGACTATCCATCTACTGATTTTTCGGCCTATAACTCGTCGTGTCAACATGTACTAGAATGGATTCACGACAACAATTATGGTGGTCTTGCGAAACAGAACATAGTGATGGAACCGTTGAACAGCATGAACTGCTGCCAATGCAAGTTTTTCGATATGAGAATACTTGAGTTCCGGTCCTACGAGGCCTCGTCTCAGGTAATAGATCACGTATTCTGAAAATGAATCGTCTTCCTGAACTAAAACAATGCCTATGGTTGACTCTGTGGCAGCCAAATATAATAAGAAATCTTTGTTATAGTTAGTTGGCCATAGAAGAGGTGCGGTTGTGAGGGCATGTTTTAATGTGTCGAAAGAGCGTTGAGCGGCTTCATCCCAGAAAAAAGGAATGTATTTCTTTAGTAAATGCATAAAGCCCTTGGTGATTTCGGCATAGTTGGCGATGAAGTGTCGTAAGAAGTTCGCCTTGCCTTGTAGACTCTGAAGTTGTAAGATTGTGTGTGGGGGGGGGCAACTAGATTATTGCCTCCACCGTAAGAGGATCGACCATGATCCCTATGGTCGATACGATGAAACCTAACAAACATCCTGACATTACGCAGAAGCTGCACTTGTTTGGATTCAAGCGAATCCTGAAGTAGCAACAACGTTCAAAGATTAGTCTAAGGTGCGTGGGATGATCCATTCGCTTGCGAGAGCATGATGCTAAATCATCTAGATAGGCCTCGACTATATATTTGAGTTCATGAAAAGCAAAAGACATGGCCCGCTGGAATGTGGCTCCAGCATTTTTAAGGCCAAAAGGCATCTTACGATATGCGAATGTACCCCACGGACAAATGAATGGCATTTTGTGTTGCTCCTTGGGTTTGATTTGGATTTGATTATATCCCAAAAAACCATCCATGAACGAAAAGGCTTCACAACTGGCACATTCATCAATGATCTGGTCAATGAATGGTGTTGTAAAATTATCTTTGGTACATGCCTTGTTCAAATCATGGAAATCAGTACATACACGAATCGTGCCTTGTTTTTTATTAACCGGCACAGGGTTTGACACCCATTGAGTCAAATGAATAGGATAAATGAAACCTGCCTTTAGCAATTTATCAACCTCAATCTTGATGGCTGCTGCTTTCTTAGGATTGACTGGATGAAGCTTTTGTCGAACAGGCTTGGCATCAGGATACGTTGTGATTTCATGTTCAACTATTTTCAGATCGTTACCTGGCATTTCCTCATAATACCAGGAAAAAACGTCGTGGAATTCTTTGAAAAGATCTGTGTAAATTTGAATCTCTTCGGGGGAGCAATCCGCTCCAACGAAGACATTCTCCATGACGCCAGGGTTTCGGGAGATGTTGATGGGTATAGTTTCAGCGACAGTTTCCATATTATCCTCGGCATTAATTTCCTGCGTAGCTAAGAGACTAATAGGACATCGTTGATCTCCCATCATGGTAATGGTGAATTCTCCTGCTTCGATTCAACTTAACTCTGGGAGGAAATATGATATGTGATGAAGATCTTCCCAAGGTCTGTCCGGACTAGTCATTACTTCGATTACTGCTTCGTCAGAAGGCGATACTAAGTCTAATGAATCGACGTTAGCGAGAGAACCCTGAGCCCAAATAGGCTCTAGAAGTGGATCTAACTCTTGTGCAGGAGTCGGATCAGGGTTAGCTAAAGTTTGTTGGACTAAAGAGTACGCTACCCCAGTGGCAGACAAGGGCATGGACACGCCGGGGTGCCCTGTCTCATCCATCGTGGCTGATGGGGAAGGAAGAATCCAAGGATCCTCAAAGTAATTCGTGCAGAACGATGAAACTTGAAAAATATCAGCCTTATGGTGATTAGATATAAATTTGATATTGTTCTGAGGAGGTGGGTAATCGAAGGTACCCATCAAGGATGGGCACAAGCCAACTCCTACATTAACGACACCTGGTTGAGGATTATCAATCATTGGGACCGTGGATGCCCCCAAAGCTGGGTCAGGTCTAGAGAAAGACAGTTGATCAATGGTCACTATCCGGCCCTGGTGTGCAAATAACAAGAATCGGAAAATTGTAGCAACCACAGCTTGCATAGCATAAGTACAACTCCGTCCTAACAAGATATTATATTCGAGGGGAGCGTCGACTACCTCTACTTCGACACACATGATTTTCCCTCCTAACTGCACAGGGAAAGAAGGAACAATTCTATGTGGTCAGAACGAACGACCGTTGAAAGCAGTGAGAAGAGTAGGTGATGGAGACAAAGTGGGCTGGCCAATGGCCTTCCAGCATGCTAACAACATAACGCATGTTGATGCGCCCTCGTCGACCACCGTGCGGAAGATATTTCGAGTAAAAACATTTCATGGGATGAGCCACTACTATATGAAATGCTACATGGTAAGGAAGATGAGGTTTCAAGTCGGTTATATCTAACATGACTGTACCTGGATTACAAGTCTTAGTAGAGCCCAAAGCAATTAACAAGGCTTTCCTCTGAGCAGGGCAGCTTTGTAGGACCTCCAAAGCAGACATTGCACAAGGGGTTTGTGATAAATCCTCCACCACAGAGTAATTCTGGGTGGCACTTGCGTTTGGGTTGTGAGAAGCTTTTTTAAAAGCACCCTTTGGAATGCGTGTCATTATTTCTCCCAACGTCTTCTCAATCTGTAGAGGAAGAGATGGGAGATCAGCTTCTTTACCCTTCTCAGAAGCTCTTGGTTTACTATAGTCGTGCGCTCTAGTTGATATGAAAGAATCACCCCTAACCATATATACGTTCACAGATGAGGGATTGTTTGGAGGCGAGCAGGTTTCTTGGCTACCCCCTTCTGTGCTTGTAGAGGCTTGAGTTAGATTTTGCCCATGTTGAAAGGGGTTAGTTAATATTGTTTGTTGTTGCTTTGTGATGAACTTTTGGGCCTCTGCAAGTCAAGGACAAAGATGGGTCGGCTGGTCTTCTGTGCACAATTTGCATGGATACCTCACCTTCCATTTTTCCATGTTGTCCCCGCCAGCATTATCAGTGGGTTTTTTATCCCCCTTACCCTTCTTTCGTTGTTTTCTATTCCCTTCAGGCTGCTGGGTGGCCTTTGGGTTATTCGACTGCACGGAGTGTACTTCCGATGTTTGGGTAAGGGGAGCAGCCAAAGCAGTAGTTTGGCTGGCTGCTGTGTGTTGTATGGATAACTGTTGCAACTGTTTTTTCAATTGCTTAGCGGGCTTGGTTCGTGCTGAACCAATAATACCATCGACATGTGGTCCAGCTCTCTGTCTAGTTTTATCCAGTATCGAATGTGGCACATCTGGCAAGATGTTGTATAATAAACTATACTAAGAATAGATGAGCTCAAACTATTGAGCCCTCGTGATGGCATCTTCCTCGGAGAAAAATTTGGATGTCGCGACGTCTTTGGATAACTGTGGGACAAAAGACTTAAGGAACCACTCAAGTAGGAATGTTGGTGGGACTGGTACTTTGATTAAACTCTTCTGGCATCTCCACTCTCAGATATGATCAGAGATATGGTCCGTTGTCGTCTGTTCGAAATTGGCGAGCAGCTCTATGCCAGTGTCATATCTCACAGGTAATTGGAAATGATTAAGGAAGGCCATCGCCAGTTTGCCAAAAGAAGAGTATCTTGAGTGATCAAGCTCGATGTACCATGTCGCGGCACTCCCAATGAGAGTACGTTGAAACAATCGCAACTGTATGGAGTCATCTTTCAATGAGTTAGATGAGCACCAAAGATGAAAGGTAGTCACATGATCACCTGGATCTTCATTAGGCTTGGCCTCGAACTTTGGAATGTCCGAAGGCAACTTCGTTGGCATAGGAGGCCAACGTGGATCGTGACAAATAGGATCATTTAACAACCTTATCAAATCTAGCAAGTGTAAAGTCGCCAGGAATGGTAGTTTGGGTTGCTGCTGATAACCTAGGAAAAAGGGTCCTGGAGTTTGACTAGCATCAGTTTGCTAGGAAAAGTTTGGCTGCTGGCCCGGATTCTGGTAGAAACCATGGCCCTGACTAGTGTAAGGATTTTTCATTTGTGGAGACATCATCAGTTGATTTCCCATAAAGGACATAGAATGTTGGGCATGCATTGTATTCGGAGGACTTTGGGAAGGATTACCCCATGCCGGTCCTACGGGGATAGGCATGGTATTATGTCCGAGGTTCCATTGACTGTTGAAAGAATTACCCTAGAACGACATTCCAGAGGAGGGAACGGATCCTTGTCCTGAGTTCCAAGGTCCTGCTATATGTTCCCCCTACGCAGGAATAGTACCCTGCGCAGGAGTAGATTGTCCAAAAATGGGATTTCCCCCAGACGGGAAAGTGGTTGATGAGAAAGTGTTGTGACCAAACATCTCATTCCAAGAAAACGGTGTCGAACCTACTGGCATACTGTGCACAGGTGTTCCTCGACTCCCTGCTCCAAATAAACTAGTGTGTGTAGGTTGCCCGGTGGACTGCTAATGCGGACCACCAAGCGAAGGGGACGAAGGAGGGATATGACCTCATGCGTAAGGAAAAGCATTAAAAGGGATAGGAGTGCCCCCAAGTTGACCTTGCAGAGGAGCATTAGAGCTCCCTGCCCCCAGACCCAAAGTCTATAAAGTGGAGTAGTTTAGTGCATGACTTGTACCCGAACTAGGCATACCGTATGAGAACGGAGGGCCTGTCGCATTGGGTATGAAGGGGGTTGTGGCCGCCATCATAGATGGGTTCAGTCCACTATGCGACATAGTTGCGACCGAGACCATGGTGGCTCAAACTGACAATGGTAAGTTAGGATATGATTCTCCTGTGGTAGCAACTATGGTGGGAATTGAAGAATTCCTAGTAGAAGTAACAGTGTTTGTTTCCATAGCTGTGTGAGGCACTGTCTGGCATTCATGAAATTGGATTGGTACAATAAATGGTGCCAAGATATCAGTGGTTGGGGTTTCAATCGAGCCAAGAGTGGCAGTTGATTCCTCTGGGAGTTGCTTAGGCACAAAGGTTTGTAACCCAGTCTCTTCGAAAGACCCTTGTTGTTCTAGCTTCCGCCTTAATGGTGGTGGGGGTGGCTCCAGTGTAACCGGCAGCAGGCCAAGAATCCTTCGTGACCGGCGGAGCTCGGGATCCTCCACTTTGTGAGAAGATACAAGACACGCTAAGGTATTCTAAACATTCAAAAGTAACACACACTAAAAACAATCCCCTAAGAGATAAGACAAGCAATCACTAATATATTTGGAAGAACAGTTACAACAACCAACACTAGAGCAACTTACCGGTTCAAGTGTAACTCAAACACAGAAGCACCCTCCGGGTATACTCTGTAAAGCGTGGCCCGATGTCTGTCCTAGGTACCGTGGTATACCCCCGCAGTCAACTATGTATGTCCCTAAAAAGATTGGCAACTAGGTTTCCAGCACGCGAACAGTCACCAGGCAGGTACAGTCGAAAGTCGGGTAGACCACAATGAGCAGGGTATCAAGCCTGAAACTTGTCAAGGGTATTGAGAGAAAATTTTTTGGAATACAACTAAGGACCCCGAATAGATTCGAGACCCATGAAGCCCCGTGGAAAATGCAAACAACGGAATCCCAAAACAAGCCCTCGATATGTGTTCTCCACTACGATTGGTCCGGCTTTGGAGGGGTTATCTCCGCTACCTTTCCGCATGCGACCTCCTGTTTATCCCCTGTGTTAGAGGGGGGTCCCGGATAACTTCCACAAAACTGGACTTAGACACTCCCTACCTCAGACTCTAATGTTTGGTTTTGAGTGGCCTTGAAGAGTTTCCTCTCCAACCGAATTCAAGGCCCTAATCCTGAACTAGTTTGTGAACCCTACAAACATAAAAGTCTAGTAGATTTTAAAATTAGCGTTGCTTTTATGCCTTTATATTACGTCAAGGGGTATGAGGGTGAAACTGATGATGTGTAAAGACGAAAGCAAAAATGAATGAAAAAATATGGAAACAAAAGACTTTTACTAAATGCAAAATTTCAACAACTTTTCACAAAAAAAGATTTCTTTTTTTTTTTTTTTCTAAGATTTTATACAGCAAACTCAAAGGGATTTCACTCGACTACGAGCTACTTATGATCTAATTGCACTGCAAAAACGTATGAAATAAAAGACTTCTCCCTAGCTAATGATGTAGAAACACACTCTTCAACCAAAGAAGAAAATGAAAAGAGATTTTTTATTTATTTATTTAAGTGCTAGTAAAGCAAAAATGGGAAAATACCAACAAGCAAAAAACCAAAAAAAAAAAAATCTGTCTTAAAGCGCAAATTGCAAAGAATCAGAGTAAATAATCACACAATGGAAAAAACAAAGACTCTCACGCTTTTCTAAAAACCATAAAAAAAATAAAATATTTTCTGTAAACTTATTAACTGAGAAAAAGCAGGCTAAGGGTAAGATGACCTAACCTACTGACTGTTCAAACCTAGACTCAAACACCTGAGAGGAATACTTCTTATCAAAGGAGGGGATGACTACCCCACCCTGAACAAAAAGTATCCTATCCAAGCACGCGATTGTCACTAAAACAGCACGCGTGCAAACACGTGCTGAGCATAGACAGAAGGCATGTACACGTGGGATGACCTTGTACAGGCCGCGTGTATATCTAAATTCTAAGGAAAAAAATGAGAACAGGCATTCCAGACCAGGAAGAGGCCTCTGGTATTGATAACCAGGGTCTCTTGAAGGCTTGGATGCTCTTTCTAACAGAAAAGACAAATAATGTAAGGAAAATGATAAGGCAAAGAAAAAACAATCTGAGATAGGACTGGATGCAAACAAGACTCAGACAGAATTCCAGAAAACCCCTTGAGAATGTGTAATTCTGATAGGGAAGAGGAGGACTACCTCTAAGGTTCTCTGAACCCCTACACACTACTGCTATCTCTACAGCTAGAGTTCACATGTGGGCTGTCAGAGGATTGGGTGTGGATACACGCGTGCAGGCCTTCTCCAGGCCGCGTGTACCTCTGTGTGTCCCGAAAAATACAGTCAAGCAAAAGTCAGGGAAAGCTGGTATGGAAAACTAGACTCCCTGCTAGCTCAAACCTTATAGAAAAAGACAGGCAAAGAAAAACAGAAAACCTAATCTCTTAAACTACCCAAAAACTTAAATAAATCCAGGAACCCTAAAGAGTATTCTCCCTAGTATGGTCACCAATTCTGTTGTTGGGAAAAACACCCTATGGAATAGCAAACTAGGGTCAGACTTGCATGCAAATTTTGACCGAATAGAAATTAATCTTTTACCTACAACCCAAGATTTAAACCCCTTTTTCACAATAAATGCATGGAAAAGGACCACCAACCTTATTACCAGCGTTCGATGTAGATCCTCCGTTGCTCTTCAATTACTTGCTTGCGTTGCTCCTTCCACAGATGACCTGCACTCAAGACAAACAACAACTATGCATGCATGCTACTTCTATACTCAAGGGTTAGAAATCAAGCATAAATTAATCAAACCATAGACAATTCATGCATTGGGATGGGAAAAGTATTCTTTTTATTACTGAAAGTGAATCAACTTACGAAAAGGCTGAGACCGGCCACCGCTCCTTGAACCTGATCTTGGGCACCTCTTCTTATGTCCTTCAATTCCTTTGTGCTAAATCTCCTTTGGCATGAGGAAAGGCTAAAGGGTTGGGACAATGGATTACGTAAATGGGCAGAGTTTCTTCACTATATTTTTTCCTCTTCGAAATGGTACCCCTACCCCTTCTTTTATAGGCTAGAAGGAGCTAGGGTTTTGGACGAACCCTCGGCCATGCATGGCCGGGAGTTTCAGTTAACTCAACCATATATTTTTGTTCCATCGGCAACTTTCCTTTTTTTGTGCTTTGTTAGGTACACGCGGGTTGTTGTGAGTCAGCCAACGTGTACACGCATGTAGTAATGGGATAGGGCGCGTGGGCCTTGACACAAGAGGATTTTCAAAGATTTTGTTCAGCAGAGTTTTGGCAAAGAAGGGATATGAGTTGGCCTGATGCCAGGTAAGCATGTGTGGTGCAATTTAGGGTTATAACAATAGGAGGCCAAAACCCTAAATGTGTCGCAACATAAATATCATGCATGCACGGGCTTAGTGATTGGTGTTTTATTAATTAGATATAGATATGTGATAATGTCAAATCCCATATAGAACGAAACTTTATTTTTAGGAGGCCCAAGACGTGAAAGTCGTTTACCGGATATTTATGGAAAACAGTAATGGCAGAAGTGTCCTCAGACACACACTTTTATTAAATAGGAAAACAATATCATGTATGAACTGGTAGACAAAATAGTAACTGATACGTAGCAAGATAATTTCTGAATGAGTTGACAAAATAGTAGCAGATGAAGGGTGGAGAGTCAGCGTTGATACGCACAAAATAAATGGCAAGTTGTTATTGTTTGATGTCTACAACGAAGCACAATTTTTGTGGGCAAAAGAGAACTTGTTTCGAACAAGATCATAGGCTATTGCTGAAAATTTTCAAATTATTTGACGGCGAACCTACAGACAGATAAATTGGGACTATCCACTTGACAAAATCTCTCAAAAATGAGGTATGAAGACATGTTCTGGAAGAGACAGTAAGTGATAAAACTTGGTTGCAGGTTCAGTGAGGTCACCTTATAGAATTACTGACTTGAAATACAGTGAAATGTTACATTCCAGGAAGAAGAATGATTGATCATCTATAATTGAGAAGGATCGATGATGATCCACTCACAAATTCTATGACAGAGAACCAGACTTGCATTATCATAATCTTACGTTGTGAATTAGAGCCTTGATGAGATCCAAGTTACTGAGCCCTTTTTTTTTTTTTAATTACAGTCACTATAGAACACATTGACTAGCTATTGAGGACTAGATATCATAATAAAAATACGACACATATGCAGAACCGAGGATCTATCAGCTATGATCCAAAGATTTAATTGCAGCAACAATAAAAAATGATTTAATTGCAGAACAAATGACTGACCAAATAATCTGATGGAGTGCACGTGGGACAGAATTTTTCCTTGGCCTATAAAGCTAGAATCGCCTCCTCACATCCGCTACATTCCTAGAGATCTGATGCCACAATAATGGTAGAAGTGTCCTCAGACACACACACTTTTATTAAATAGGAAAAGAAATTACATATGATAATTTGAAAGAGTTTACACCCGAACACCACAACACTCTTGCAATGAGCTATATATAAGCTAAATGTCTTAACTAAATCTAGTTATGGATCACTTATTAAATAAACAAGTGTCCATTTACAATAAATGTTATCTTAACAATCTTCTAACTATACTCCTAATTTAGAGCCTAAGATACGACACCTTTCTAGAG
Organism: Picea glauca; assembly: GCA_000966675.3. NCBI lineage: Eukaryota > Viridiplantae > Streptophyta > Pinopsida > Pinales > Pinaceae > Picea > Picea glauca. Next base: position 380,229 of record JZKD02S2262940.1, read on the forward strand.
TCATATCTTTTACAAAAATACTCTATTTCTAAATGTCTCCATTTATTAATCAAATATTCTAGATTATTAATCTAATATTCTAAAATAATAATCATTTTATTCTAACTTTTTAAACGACGATATTTGTATTTTGGATCATCTAACATCCTAGTGAGTTGGCAGCGCAAAAACTTGACTTGACTTGACACTTGAGCGGATAGATAGTGACAAAGGGAAATATTAGGTACAAGTTGTAGGTGTAACATGTCAAGGCCATGATAAAAAATCAAAAGTGTGACTTGTGAGGGTTTATACCTTGTCATGACAACAATCACATGACTCAAACTTTAGAACAAGGCTAAACATAGCCTTATTCATTTTGGAACCAAAATTACTTTTATGAATACAACCTAAAGACTTCAAGACTTATGTTCTATGAACGTTGTGACTAAAAAAATCAAAACAAAGAAGACTTGTTGACCCATACAACCTTATGTGTTAACATCTGGCTCCACAGGGGATGGCATGCTCCCTGTGAGCTTCCAAGAACATGCAATTCCAGTGCCTTATCCATTGGGATATGGAGTCATCTATGCAACCAACCTCTGTAACACTGCCAAAATATGCCACTTATTCAAGAAAACTGATAAACCTAGTGCAAAATAACCTCATACTACAAATTTGATCACACTGTGAAAACTTGAAGAAAATCAAATGCTCAGGAAGCGAGCTTATTACCTATTCTACCCTACTCTATCCTGATCTCTAATTTTCTCAAGTAAATGAAAATTCCACAACAACCATTCAAGTACATGCATGACTTAAATAATCCCATATGTGCCACTAATTGATTGATAATAACATAAATATAATAGCAGATATAGAAACTCCTTCATAGAATCATACTCACCAACAAGTGTCGGTGAAATGATGAAATTTGAAATCTTCAAAAAATTTGAAAGATATGACTCCAATAAAGCTGCTACTAGATCCTTAAAACCAAGATCACAAACATTGTGATTTAGAAAAGATGACTGCCAATACATACATTCCCCTTTGTTGGGAAAGAGGTGACCTCCTTGTTCTTTTGATATCATCTCTTGATCATCAAGAGTAACAGTTTCTTCTTCAGAAAAATGATCATATGATAATTGTATAGTAGGAGTTAAAAAAAAATTATTGTGATCAGCTATAAATATATAATTATCTATACAATTATCCTTTACTACATGCTCAAAATGATTTGGAAAATGATCATAAGCATGATGTACATTCGTGTCCATGAAAAAATCTGAAAACAATGAATAATTATGGTCCAAATCTGAATCATACTTACACTCTTCTTGTTCTTCCTGTGCATGCAAATCTTCAGGGTAAGCCTGATCTCAAATCCTTTTGCAAACTCAAATTTTCTCCTCAACTTCTTTAGCATCCTCAAATAATCGTCTTAATGACGAAGATTTCCTTTCTCTCGGGAAAAGGACAAGATTAGGATGTTGAGTTGCTATGTAATAAACCATAGTTGCAGTTTCTGAAGGTTGGATCTCCAATGGCATACTATGATAAAAATTGTGAAACCTCTTGTTGAAGATAGCCATAGCTTCATATTCTTTTCTCCTCAAAGTACAAAAATCAGTTAAGTGTTGATCGAAAGACGTGTTCTCTCCCCAGTATTGTAAAAATGCATTATATAACTCAATCCATGAACCAATGGAATCATCTCCCAAACTCTTAAACCACAAAGAAGCATCCCCAAACAAGGATTTGGAAAATAACCTCATGGTAACATCTTCATATACTATCTCAAACTGATCGACAAATTTCTCAAAGGCTCCCAAATGCTTCTTGGCAGTGATATGATCTTCTCCAGAAAAATGAGGAAGATACTCAAAAAAATTAAGAGGGTAAGGATGAAGGTGAGATGGAAGCCTTAAATGTTTAAACATTTTCTCTCTGATTCTAGTTTGAATGGAAGTGGGCTGAAAACGAGGTTTAACAAGCTCACTGCAATGTATAACAAAGACCTTAGAAGGTAAAACAGCCTCACGATTCCCATGACTATAATGTTGCTCAATTTCAAGAGGGATTGAGATACGAACTCCATCTTTCTCAATAGGCTAATATGAAGAGACATGAGAAACATCTACAACACAAGAAGAATGGAGACCTTCTTATTCCAAATAGGGATATACAAATGAATGTTGATGATCATCAGAGTAAACAAAGAAAAGGATAATCCTTATTATGTGTAAATGGAAAGACAGGAATGAACTCATGAAAAAGAACAAAAGTTCATGAAGAAAACTAATGAACGGATACCTAGATTTTCCCTTCCGTATTTTCATCTTTCTGTCAGTAGGATCCTTCCTCCACTAGAGTCTTTGATTTTGGAGTCATTGGGTAGATGATTGCAGTCAATTTTATGTGTCCCTCTCTTGTCTACCATCAAGAGTTGGATCTATGTCGTTCTCCTAGACAACATTTCTTCACTTTCATCCCCGAAAACAACACCAAAAATGTTAGCACTAGGAGTTTCTCTTAGATTTCTAAAGAGAAAGCCTAATACCCATCAATAGATTCCATAATTTGGTAAAAATTTTGTAGAATTTAAGCTCAAGTGCAACAAATATTCAGGGAATTATATTTAAATATCAGCACAAAATATCCACAAGTTATACACTAGCAAGCAAGGCTTGAATAAATTTAGATCAGTGTTTTTGAAACATAAATGAAAGATGGGAGACTAAAGAAACATGTAATACATGCATCAGATCACAATAGGAAATTATAAGACACATATAATAGAAGTTTTCATCAAAATGAACCTCCTAAATAATGAGAAATAAAGCTCTGATGGCACTTGCACCAGTAGATAATAGCAAATCCTTTACTTCAAGATTTGAACAAGTAATGGAGATGAATCATTCACCAATAATCCACATCAAAGAAATATTGAATATAGAATATGGTAATAAGAAAAGAGATTGATCTTTGATTAACCAAGAGTCTTAAATATTATATATACACTCGTGGATATTTTACACAGTTAGCTGCAACAATAGTATAAGTTCCCCTCTCTAGAATCACTTGAACCCCTCTCTTGATTCCTCTCACCCATTAAATAGAAAATAACATAGAAAATATGTTAGTATTTCAAAACCCATCTCTTCCATTGGATTCTAGGCCTTGGAAATAGGTGGCAACAGTCAAAGAGACAAGGATCCAACAAATTGCTAATTTTCAGGAAGTTGTTGGAATTCATTAATAAATTTGTTTCCAAATCACTGCATGAAGTTTTAATGGAGCTAAATATTAGGTGCATGTGTCCTTTAGCATCTAATTGATCTATGAGAAATCATTCGAACCCTCCTTGAGAGGTGGAAACCTACAAACAAGGAGAATATCCAAAAAATATGCAAAACATAGAGTTTGCAGCGCCAATTTGCAGTGTACTGGTCTTTTAATTTTATCTCTCAAAGTCCAAATTGGTATATCTCAAATTCCAAATCGGGTCAGGCTAAATTTTGGTTAGCAAGTCAACAAGGCTATCATGCTCCTCCACAAAATATTTTAGAAAAACCCACATCACCATTTTAGAGTTATGATCAAATCTTTAGAAGTAGTTGCTATAGGAAATGAGTTTGTAGCGCCCGTGTCTGCCAGTTCACAATGCCAATGATAAAACATCAAAAACCCTTCTCTCAGACTTTAAAATGGTATGAAAAACCTCATGGAGTACCTGGTAACCATGATCTTGATGTGGATGTCATCCAAATTGAATAGATGTGCCTGCAGGTTATCCAAGCTTCAACCCTTCTCTTTTGCCAGTTCGCAACACCAATTTCAAACATGGATTACACACTTCAAGGAGTTTTTTAGAATATATGATGACATAACTCCTAAATAATGGTTAAAATTTAGGCTCTGAAAACAATAAAATCCTTTTGAAATGATCCTTTAATGCAATGATGATAAATGAGAGCAAAAGGTAGTTGGAGTATGATGCGAAATCTCCTAGTGAGTTGGCAGCACACAAACTTGACTTGACTTGACACTTGAGCGGATAGATAGTGAAAAAGGGAAATATTAGGTACAATATGGAGGTGAGATATGTCAAGGCCATGTTTAAAAATAAAAAGTGTGACTTGTGAGGGTTTATACCTTGTTATGACAACAATCACATGACTCAAATTTTATAGCAAGGCTAAACATATCCTTATTCATTTTGGAACCAAAATTACTTTTATGAACACAACCTAAAGACTTCAAGACTTATGTTCTATGAACCTTGTGACTAAAAAAATCAAAACAAAGAATACTTGTTGACCCATACAACCTTATGTGTTAACACATTAATTGGAAGAGGCATTAGTGTGAGGGATGAATACATTCCCAAATTTTTGTATCTATAGGTTGTGGTTAAAGAAAAGCTTCAGATGCATCTATCGTGTCCACTCCTTTCTTGGGCTTGTCTCACCACTCGAGACGTGAAGATCACTATCGTCTTTGATTTGCAGCATGGAGGACCTCTCCCAATCACCAAATTCCTCTGCGGATATGCCTCTTCTTGACTATTGGAAACAGTTGAAATGAGGGTGTTAAGCTTCCCAAAATATGCTTGAGTTGTGGCCCAAGTAGGGCTCCAATGGACATGCAGAATCAATATCGTTATCTACCTATAAATGTATTATTTTGTGGGTGAAACAAGTGGATTATGGTTTTTTTTCTACAAAATGTCCCAAACTCTCTCTATCTGTGCATTTATACATGTCCAAACAAGTATCACCACGATTTACATTGATTCTTTATAGATCTGATATGCTACAACAATAGAAATTCTAAACTCTGTCATTGTGGGTCGTCGTTTGTACCACCTAGTTGTGTATCATACATAGTTCATAAGTCACCCAATCCTCTATTATGACAGGGTTTCATATTTCAACGTGCAAAATCATTTCATTATTGCTCATTGGAGTTTATTTGTGCAGGAGTTGATCCAATTAGCATCTCCCACATGCAACAATAATAATTGTATAGCTATCTCTTTTAATCTATAATTTCCATGGTGGAGGATCCCTTTTGATGGATATTTGAATTTAGATATGGAATTAATTTTATGTTTTGTGTCAATTGATGAAGGCCTGGGATTTATTCCCTTGGTTATAAACTCTCATTACATGTACAGAGTTTGTATTTTGGAGGTAATTGGCATTCTTGTTTGCCAATTTATTGTATTTTGAAGGTTATTGGTAGATTTTTTTCCTTAACTCTTCAATGAAGTATCCATTTTATGTCTTGTTTGAGACATCGAGAAGATCATTTCGCTCACTTTCCGACAATTGGTTGCATGCCACATTTAATGCCTTTTTCGATTCTTTTTTTTTTTCTCATGGGATAGATAAATTAAGAGAAATTGATTCCTCACTTGTAAATGAGTACCTAACATGGCCTTGTTTTTTAGGACCCATATCAAGGATTGTTGTCCATGATGGATTTTATTTTTGGTACCTCTCATTTTGCACCTTTGAGTAGTGGATTATTTTCCACTCGTGCACATAGTTTTAGGAGTGCAGCTAGGCATTTGTCTCCATGTACTTCCTTGTTTCACAGTCTCTTGGAGATCGCCACTTTGGAGTGTTTATTTTTTAGGTTCTTTTCCATATTTTCCACCTTTAGGTCATACTCCATAATTTAGTCATCAGTTGTGACATCCATTGTCATCATCTTTTCCACTCGGTTCAATTTTGTGGGGGAGTTTTTTGCAATGCTTCCTCAAGTGAGTCTTCATGCTTCACCATTTTTGTTCAACATCAATTATTTTTAAGAATGATCCTTGTATCGAGCATTATTCTTATTTTGAATCAGTGGTTACAGGGACTAGTGACCCATGCACTCTGGTGAGATGGATTGGCATCCATAAGGACACTTTTTTTATGATGTTTTTGTCGACTATACATGAGTACCTCATCTTGATTTCTGAGTTAGAACTCATTTCATAGGATTGGTCTCTTTGCTTGAGAAGCTTGAAATTTGGATTTCTACATGGATATTTGATGGCATTGAAAGATTGGGGTTTTTGGCCCTCCTCTTTAGAGTTTCGGTCATACTTCCTGTTTGGAGTTTGAAACCTCCACGAACCTCATTGATCTTTTGATAGTTTATGGTGTTTTATTCTATTCGAAGGCTTTGTTTTGGTTCTTCGCCAGCACCTATTTTTTGAAGCATTTATGTGATGTTTTTTAGTGTTTGTCATTATCGTGCCTCTGCAACCAATCTTATTCTACTTCAGAATTCAACCATATTATTTGAGGTTACTTGTCCCTCTTCTTAAAAGTTTGGTCATACTTTCTGATTGGAGCTTTCAACCTTCACATGCCTCATAATCCTGCCTTCCAATGAATCTTTGTGGGATCTTCTTTAGTTTCATCTCCAACTCCATTTTCAACACTAGTATTTGTCTCTCTTTTGGAGAGGAGTTTTGTCTTGTGATTTTTTCTCCTTTTCTCCAGTTATGAGAGCTTATACATGAGTACCTCATTAGGCCTTGTTTCCAAGACCCATGTTTGTTATTGTTTGTTCCTCCCTATGTTTCACTTATGGGGGGTTGTTTGTGTGTTTGTTTAGATTGTATCTATTCTAAACACATGATGACCCATCCTAAAAATTGAGGAGCTCTCCTTGTAATTAATCATCAGATATAGAAAAAATTGTATTTTTTTAGCTGGTCCTGTATGGATTTTAAGATTGTGTATGATCCTGGTTAATCTCGATTTACAATAATGGCTATAATTTTCCTCCTTATTTTAGAGGGAAGTTCGCAGCTCTGCAGGTCGTCATGATCTTTTTGGAGATCTATAAACCCCGGGAACATCAGGATTAACAATGAAAACACCATCATGCTGAGACCCATAACCCCCAAGCCCAAGTGCACTCCATACATCCCTACTAATCCAGGAAAGCTATGAAAAAATGGAGAAAATGTAGCCACTTTAAATCACTTCAAGGTCGTGGGTGCGGCGTAGTGGTAAGGTCGGTCATGTAATGACGGTCAGGTCTCGGGTTCAAACCCGAACATGGCCATTGCTCGCTGCCTAATTAACCGTTCTGAGCCAAGCTCACCACCTTTTGGGCTTGGTCTACCCCAGTTAATGGATCCCCCAATTTTGTCTGGGAACAAAAACTAAAAATAACAAAAAAATCCCTCAAGGAGTGGAGCAAACTCCCGGAAAGCAACCCCAACACCCAAAGAAAGGAGTCAGTGCAGCAGCTGGGACAGCTACAACTCGAGATGGAAACAATAGACATTGCCAGATCAGAATTGGAAAAGGAGCAACAAGCTCAATGCAGAACTTGCCGTGACTTCAGAAAGGAAGAAGAGTACTGGAGGCTAAAATCCCGTAGCCTTTGGCTGAAAGCTGGCGACAGGAACACATCCTAATTCCATCACCAGTTCAAAGATCGTCTCTCCAGGAACCATATCTCCGAGATCACGACCAACGAAGGGAAGCTATGCAAAGGAATAGATCAAATAAAGGACGTTGTTGTCTCACACTTTCAACAACTTTACAGCAAA
>JZKD02S2262940.1:390589-406254 GCA_000966675.3 Picea glauca
GGGACACAGAAGCTGAAACACAGTGCTGAAACAGTTCTGGAGACTATGCTGAAACACGGTGTTGCAGCAGCTGAAATAAAGTTGTTGTTACATATGCTGAAACACAGTGCTGGAATAGTTGCTGAAACATAGTTTGTTACATATGTTGAAACACAGTTTTGCCACATATGCTGAAACACAGTTTGCTACTTATGCTGAAACACAACGGTGGAACAGATGCTGAAACACAGTGCTGGAAATTATGCTGAAACAACGATGGATATTATGCTGAAACAGTGATGCATCACAATTTGTAACTGAATTTGTGGCTTTGCCACCCCTCTAATAAAAACTATAACCATTTTCGTTAAAAAAAAAAAAAAAATCACTTCCAATGTGCCAAATAAAGGCTACAATCAAGGCTTGGAAAATACCATAAGTGGAATTTGCAATCTTGTTGAAGAAAAACAATAGGCATGATTTTTCTAGAGGGTTTCCATTGATTGGATAATCCTGCATCTTCTTCAGGTTATTATCATTATCATTGATTATTGATTCCCATACCCATGATGAGCGTCATGGTTTACATCAACATATAGCACACTCCAAACCACCCAACTTCAAGAAAATATCATGTCTTCAAGAAAATCATTCATATCGAGTAGGATAGCAAGAGTTACTCTTCTTCAACCAACCACCAATATTCATTACATGGATATTCGGAGGCTTTGGATAGGGAAATGAATCACCATTAACCTTGTTGAAATGAAAGAAACTCCTTGGTCCTCAATGACGAGTTTCTTATGCACAAGCTCGACTTGATTCCCCTTGTCAGTATCCTTTTCCTTCCAAATCTCATGCAAGAGACTCTCCACCTCTGCAAATATTGATTACTTGCATAACTTCATACTAGGGTATTTTCATGTAGAGAGAGAGAGAGAGAGAAATTAAAAAAAAAACACACAGAATGGCATTCTAGAAAACCTAACACCTACTAACAAAAGAGGATGGAAGATGGGAAAAGAGAATCCACCAAATGGATAGACTTGTAGAGTTAGAAAAGGGGAATTTTCTGCACATGAGAATGAAAATACCCAAGGGAATGAGCATTTCTGGACACATGGAGGTTGCCCAGATGTTATGGACAAATACCATAGTAAATTTCAGTCCCTAAGAACTAGGCACTTTGATACCACTATTAGAATTTGTTGTGGGAGATAAGCATGAATTGTATTATTCATTGATATGATACATCTATAAATACATTATCTTGACCTTTGGATTTGTCTTCCAAGAGGTCTCTTGGATTCCCGATGATGTTTCCTATTACTTAATATTTATATTATGTCAAGTGACTAACCCTAATGGATTTGGTTTATGGTCATCCCAAAACCACCAGATTGGTTTGTGATTTTCCTTAAACCTCCATTTAGTAGAAGCTAGTGAGTAACCCTAATAGATTTGGTTTGTGTTCATCCCAAAACCACCAGATTGTTTTGTGATTTTCCTTAAACCTCCATTTAGCAGACGCTTTTCGTTTTCCTTAAACCTCCATTTAGCATATGGTTTGTGGTTTAGTTACTTCTTCTAAATGGAGGTTTAAGGAAAAACTGTTGTGAGTGGGAATCCCTCCTACAGACTTAGCATTTAAGGGCTCTAATCATGCATGCAGAAAATGACCATTTCAAAGGCCTCTACTCTTTCCTATTCTCCCAACACAAAACCCCACAGTCATGCAATAGAAAGGTGTAAATGAGATTCAGTAACTCTACCTCAAGTCCTTTGTTTGATTTTGATCCCTTTTCTTTCACTCACTCTTTGATTGCAAGCCTTCTCCCAAAGCTAACCTGAATTCACACATGAACAAACAAAAAGATGCAAACATGCATTTCATATACTAATTGTTGGGTTAGTTGTGACAATTTCATAATATAAACATTCAACTCAAACACATGATATGGCGGGACGGGAAAAGTATTCCTTTTTGTATTAATATTCACAAGAGTAAACTTACAATATGTGGTCGGCACTGCTCCTCGAAACTGGTCCTGGGCTCCTCTTCAACTGTCCTCCAACTGCTTTGCTCTATACTTATTTTTGCACAATGATGGCTAAAGGTTGGGACAAGGGGAATTCTCAATTGGGTATAGTCTCTTTACTATGATTTTCCTCCTTTCAAATGGGACCCTTACCCCTTCTTTTATAGGCTAGAAGGAGCTAGGTATTTGGTCTAATGATTGGCCATGCATGGCCAAAAGGTTTAGTTAACTTGCCCAAAGTTGTGTGTTCTGTCAGAAACTTTCCTTTTTCCGTGCTTTTGTAGGTACACGCGGGCTATATTGGGGTAGCTAGCGTGTACACGCATGCAGTAATGGAGAAGGGTGTGTGGGCCTTTATAAAGGGGGTTTTTAAGGAGAGTTGTTCAGTAGTGTTTTGGCAAAGAAGGATTCTGAGATGGCCTGATGCCAGGTAAGTATGTCTAGTGAAAATTAGGGTTATAACAGATGCCCCCTAATGTGTGAGGTCAAAATAGCATCTAATGGCCGAAACACATTATCAATCTTTATCAACGTACCAAACCAGTGAGCCCAGGGGCCAGAATTCGGGAGGTGCCATTTGCAAAATAAAAATTGTCTCACCGAGGCGGGAATACCCATGCTCGGGATGAAATAACATCATGGCTACCAATCCAATACACTGTAGATCCATGTCATATAACTATAGAAAGTGCATCCGCAAGCACTACATAGTGGATCTACATCTCAAAATCAAAAAGATATACAAGTATAGTACCCATCTTCGTAGAAGTTGATAAGGTATGATGGTTGGAGATGAGGTCTTCAGAGCTCGAGCAACAACTTCAAAATATTCAAAACTAGGGTAGGAGTGTAATATGAGTGTACAAATTCACTACCCAGAGGTCTTCGACGGCTCATTGATCATTTTCTAGAGAATCTTTGATGATCAGACTGAAGGCTTCATTGATTTCGAACAAAGACTTGATTGGACTTTCAAGATGGTCGGGCATGAGGGCAAGAGACAAACGGCAGAGGGGATGACTCAGTCTTGGTAAAAAATTCCCTTAGACAATAGCACGACAAATGATGAGACTCAGTTAGCATGGCATTAACATAAGTTCACGAGGCAAGAGGCAATGCAAACTCTCCATATGTTTGGAAGGATAACCAAACGGAGGAGGACACAACTCAATGTAGTGGGAACAACTTCCTAAGGCCATATGAAATCCCAGGGCTTGATGGACAAATGGAAGGATGTGATTTATCCAAGGGTGACTCATTATGCTACCAAAAAGAAAATACTTTTCCCTTCCTCTTTTTGGGGTATATTTGATTTTATTTTGTCTTTTTCAATAATTTTGGAAAAAGAATAAAAGAATGCTATGTTACAAAGGAGGAATGAGTGTCACAAACATATGAGTTCGAGGTGCAAGGACAAGACTGATGTTCAAAGAAAGGACACTCGAAAAAAATCCCTCCTGGGGTCAAAGGTGTCAAGACGCAAAGGCAAAGTGCTAGAGGGCTTGCGTATAAGGCATGTTTCAGATGGTTCGGTTGAGAGAAACATGGATCCGGCATTAGGCCAAAGACGTGGGTATGCAAATGCAATTAATAAGACACGCAATGGTAACGTCCTTCGATGTAAGTTTAATGAGCCCAGAGAAGGTAAGCTCATAGGTTTTTCATATTTAGAGAGTCTGAAAAAAGCATAAAAGGAGACTCTAATGGGGTACCTTTTTCAAAGGTAGTCTAGTCGGTTCGAAAAAGGGGTAAACTAGCACCGACAAGACGTCTATTCAAAACCATTTTAACGAGTGTGATAAAGACAAGATCACTCAGCCATTTTTTCACTTTTAAGGAGTCTAAAAAAAGCTTAACTATGGATTCCATCAAGAATGTTATTCTGGACCATTTTAACGAGTGTGAAAGAATAAGGTCACTCGGTGATATTTTCAATTTTAGGGACTCTGAAAAGAGCTTAATTATGGACTCCGTGGGGGTTCATTTTTCGTAAAGTTAGTCCCTCAGGCCCGAAAAAGGGTTAAAATTATACCTGAGGGTACTCTTCTAGAGATCCAAGGCCTCTAGAGTATACCTTTGTTTGTACAGTTGACCATCCAAACCGAAAAAGGGGTAAACTACCACCGGAAAGACGTGACTTCAAATTTCAGTTTAACGAGCGTGAAAGGCCTCAAGATCGCTCGGCAATCTTTTCATGTTTAGAGGGTCTGAAAAGGTCTTAAAAGAATACCCGTTAAGTTTTGGGAGTCCCGAGGGTGAGGTCAAGAGTGATAAGGAATCATGCAAATGAGGCTCAAACTTGTAATCAGGAAAAATTAAAAGGGACTCTCGAGCCTATAGTCTTTAGTGACAGCATGGACACCATAATGCAACCAGGATCTACCTAGGGCATCCATGTGACGGTAAGCTCTACCACCAAATTACGACACATCTTAAGAAAAATGGTTTTGTGTCGCAACTTGGTGGGATCGATCCTATGGCAAAGCGAAAATGACAACAAGATGCAGAAAGTGGAATCCTAACTTAAATGCAACGAGTTGGAAAAAATGACTTTTTACCAAAGGACCATCAAAACGCCCCAAATCTCAAAACAAAATCCCAATAACCAAAGTAATACTTCTCGTGAACATCCAAAGAAGACTCCTTAACCATCTTAAATGATTTTCAGTTTATAAAAAATGACAAAAGGGTCCGAAAAATTGACAAAAAGAGGCCAAAACCTCTATAAATAGAAGTTGGCAGCTCATTATCACCATTGTTAATTCAAAAATTGACTAAAAGCCAAAACGGCCCCTTTGTGAAAAGAATTTATTCCAAGAGCCTCGGTGGACAAAACAACCATCCACTTGGACCAAGTAAGTATAAACTAATTCATATTGCAATCTAATTCTGTATTTATGTATTTAATTTCATTTGGGGGGAGGGGGGCATCGACCTTCAAAAGGTCGGACCTACATCCATGAAGGTTGTCCTATGAAATCCCACGTGTACACTCGCTATGTCTTATGTCAGACCGCGTGTACACACGACTGTCATCACAACAACCCATATGGACCCTCTATTTAGTGAAAAAAAATTAAAAAAGAAAGAGTTAACCCTCCTAAAATTTTCCCATGTGTAGGATGTATGTGCACTGGAGAGAAAGAGAGCATGAGGATATCAGTGTGCTGGTTGGGAAAGACCCAAATGTTGTTGTTTCATTAATGCAATGTGGATTGTTGAAATTTTTTTATGTCCGTTCATGCAAGCACAACCTAGGCTACTGAATGCCTTGGTTGACTATTGGCATCCCAATGCAGAGGCCTTTATGCTAGAGGGGCAGTCGTTGGTTCCAACAACAGAGGACATATACTTTCTGACTGGCCTCTCCAAGAGAGGGGAAACAGTCAACATCCGTACGTTTCCCTCTGGGCCTCACAATATATTGGAGTTGATTGGACTCCATTGTGAGGTGGGTACAGACCGGACGAGCTCGCAAGTGCCGATAAGCAAGATCTCAGACTTAGGGCTGCAGGCGATCGTGTTGCTCATCGGGTGGATTACTGGGTTTGTGGCTTTGCATCATGCATCCCGTGCACAAATGAACTATGCAGTTCAGTTATTAAATGCACAGATTGTTTATTGGAGAACCACATTACTGGATTGTATGAAGAGGCAGCTAATAGACTGTCGTTTGTGGACTCAGAGGAACTTCAGGTTTGGAATGATTCTTTGCTCTTTCTTCTTTGAAAGAGTTCCCAGTTTCAGCCCTCGAGAGGTGGTATGAGGGCATCAGGTTTTTTTTATACCAGAGAAGTTGACAGATATGTGTTTATTATGTGCAGATGTGGGGCTAGTGTGACCAGTGGATTATGCGAGGAACAAGCGACATCCTCGGCTAGGGGCCGCACCCGCCACCGCAGGGGGACCAGCAGTAGCAGGAGGGCTTCCAGCCGGTGAGGCTAAGAGGGTTCTGAGACGAGTAGAGAAAAATTTTACCTCACTCACTCGCATAGTCCCCATGGCAGAGATTGAGGATCTTTCACCATCTATGCAGCCTCACGTAGTGGGGGCGCCACGGACATGGGTTTGACTTTTTTGGTGTTTGGAAAACGTCGTTGATTATTACAACAGGGCCCACAGGCCCCGTCCTTAGTTAGGCTGGACTTTTCACGTGCTGAGGGAACTACTTGTATATTGTTTGAGGGAATAATCCCCATGACTCATTACTGTTCGTATTTTTTAGGCACATGCGCCCACCTATGTACTCTGATGATTTTGATATTATATATGGATTTTTATGTCTTTTTATGTCTTATGGATTATATTTTCCTTTAAAAATGTATTTACATGTGCAAGTGTATGTCTTTCTTATATGTGTGTGAGATGCCAATCTAATATTTGATTAGCTAGAGTATCTGTGACTTGATTTAATCTCCTAGGAACATGAAAATATGTAATATAATCAAAGCTTCGTTCTAAGAGACGTACCCTAAGGAATCGTTGGTGTAAAGTAGGATCATGAACACGGTAGACTCTATTTAACTGAGACACAACCAGTTGAGCATCTAAATAGACCCGGAGGTGAGAGATACCAAATGACAGAGCATCATGAAGAAACTCAATAACTACGTTTTATTCGGTGACATTGTTTGTGGTGTCGCCTAAACTTATACCTCCTGAGGATAATAATTGGCCCTAAGGTGTAAAAATTACCCAAGTTGTGGAGGCAACCCTCCAAGTGTGTTGGATAGTGTTGTCTGTGTACCCAACAAACACCTCTGATTCACTTGACATCTTCCACAGTGACAAAAGATAACATAAAAAATGACACGTCCATAAAACCAAAAGAAACCAGAAAGTGATAGTACAAAGACTATGCATATGTTACAAAAAGTTACCCAAGGTGACCTACCTATGAGTAATACTTCTTGAGGTAGAGCCCATTTCTAGGCTCTGCCAAATCATTTCCCTCAAAGTCTACCAGACAATAAGTGCCCTTTTTTAGAATCTCTTTTACGATGAAAGGTCCGAAGCACATGGGTTTGAATTTGCCTGCCCCCAGGGAGTCCTTATCCTGGTCCTAGACCAGGACAAGGTTGCCTTCAAATAAAATCTAAGGACAAACGGATTGATCATACTAACAATTGACTTTTTGTTTGTGAGCCTCATTGGCCAGGGCTGCATCACGATGTTTCTCATTGAGCTTCTCAAGGTATAATAACCACTCTCCAAGTAGAGAAGTGTCTGGAAGTAACTGTACTGCCAATTTTAGGGACAGGATCTGACATTCTATAGGCAAGACTGCTTCCAGCCCGTAAACAAGTTGAAAAGGTGAGAAACTAGTTGCAGTCTTAACAGACATTCGATAAGCCCATAGTGTTGAGTATAACATCAAATTCCAATTTGACTTGGCCGAATTGATTGTTCATTGTAGGATGGCCTTAAGAGATTTATTTACAGCTTCCACCTGACCATTCGCTTGGGGGTAGTAGGGTGACAAATGTTCTTGCCGCAACCCAAGATTTGATGTTAATTCAATCATCATTTGGTTCTGAAAGTGACTTCCATGGTTAGTGACAATTTCTCTCGGGACGTCAAACCTTGTGATTATCTTGTTGAACAAAAAGAGAGCTATAGTCTCTCCATCATCTTTAAACATTGGCATAGCTTCAACCCACTTCATGAAGTAGTGTACGGCTACAATGATATAACGGTGCCCCCTTACTAAAGGAGGTTTGAATGTAGTGTAATCAATCCCCCACTTGGTGAAGGGACCAACTATGATGACAGGAAACATGGGAGCAGGATGTGCCCTCATCTTCCGAGAGAATATCTGACATGGGTGGCACTTCTTGATCAATTCGATAAAATATTTGATTAACATTGGCTAGAAGTAATCAGCTCATAAAATATTTTGGGCTATTGCCAAACCAGACAAATGACTGCCACATGCTCTAGTATGGCAGTCGTTAAG
Source organism: Picea glauca (assembly GCA_000966675.3). Classification (NCBI taxonomy): domain Eukaryota; kingdom Viridiplantae; phylum Streptophyta; class Pinopsida; order Pinales; family Pinaceae; genus Picea; species Picea glauca. Next base: position 398,564 of record JZKD02S2262940.1, read on the forward strand.
CACGATAACTGCTTCTTCATGAGTGAGACATTGGCGAAGGATGCATCTACGCCTCGGCGGTACAAAGTGTCATCGAGTATGAGATAGTTCTTAGCATGATGGCGTATATGGGGACTCTCATCGCGAGAAGCAGAGGTGAGGCACTTCAAAGTCTAGAGATAGACAAGTATATCTCCATACCATGGATCCGAAGATGCGATCAAAAACATGTCTCCTCTAATAGGCGAATCTTCGGACATAACCTCACCGGATTCAATCGGAAGTTCCGAGATGAGTTCCGCAAAGACCAGTGACTTTTTGGATTTCACCAAAACAAAATCTAAGTCAAGTTCCTGGAGCACAACTATCCATCAACTGATCTTCCCGCCAATGATGCATCGTGTTAATACGTATTGAAATGGATTCACAACGGCAATGACGGTGGGCTTGCGAAACAAAATATAATGACGGAACCGTTGAACAGCATGAACGACTGCCAACACTAGTTTTTCAATATGGGAATAATTGATTTCCGGTCCAACCAGGCCTCGGCTCAGGTAATAAATTACATATTCTGAGAGGAAGTCATCCTCCTAAACTAAGACCATACCGATAGTCAACTCTTTCATAGCCAAGTACAATAAGAAATATTTGTTATAATTAGGTGGTTGGAGCAGAGGGGCAGTCATGAGGGCATGTTTCAATGTGTTGAAAGAGTGTTGAGTGGCTTCATCCCAATGAAAAGGGATGTCTTTATTTAGAAAATGCATAAATCCCTTTGTGATCTCGGCATAGTTGGCTATGAAACGCCTCAAAAAGTTCACTTTTCCCTGTAAACTTTGAAGTTGAAGGATTGTACACAGGGGAGGCAACTAAATTATTGCCTCCACCTTGAGAGGATCGACCATGATCCCTGTTGTTGGGACTATGAAACCGAGCAGTCATCCTGACGTTACGCAAAAGCTACATTTTTTTGGATTCAAGCGAATCTGGAAGTAGCAACATCGCTCAAAGATAAGTCAGAGGTGTGTGGGATGATCATTCTCTTGTGAGATCATGATGTTAAATCATGTAAATAGGCTTTGACTATATTCTTGAGATCATGGAAAGCAAAAGACATGGCCCGCTGGAAGGTAGCTCCATCTTTTTTTAGACCAAAAGGAATCTTACGATAGCAAAATGTACCCCATGGACAGATGAAAGTTGTTTTGTGTTGGTCTTCGGGTTTGATCTGTATCTAATTATATCCTAAAAAACCATCCATGAAAGAAAAATCCTCGCAACTAGTGCATTCATTAATTATCTGGTCAATGAATGGTGTGGGAAAATTATCTTTTGGATAGGCTTTGTTCAAATCACGAAAATCCATACATACTTGAATCGTGCCCTGTTTCTTATTGACCGGCACAGGATTTGACACCCATTGGGTCAAATGGACAGGATAGATAAAACCTGCTTTGATAAGTTTCTCTACTTCAACCTTAATAGTTGTTGCTTTCCTGGGATTAACTGGACGAAGATTTTGCCGAACTGGCTTGGCATCAGGATACATTGTGATTTCATGTTCGACTATTTTTGGATCAATGCCTGGCATTTCCTCGTAAGACCAGGTGAAAACATCACAAAATTATTTAACTAAGTCTGTGTATATTTGAATCTCTTCGAGGGAACAGTCAGCTCCGACGAAAACATTCTCCACGATGCCAGGGGTTCTAGAGATATTAATCGGTATAGTTTCATGGATAGTTGCCATATTACCCTTGGCATAAACCTCATGTGTAGCCAAGGGATTGATAGGACAAGACCTATCTCCAATCATAGTCTAGGTGAATTCCCCTACTTTGATTCTTCTTAACTCTGGGAGGAAGAATGATCTGTGATGGATATTGTCCCAGGGTTTTTCCAGACTAGTCATTGCTTCAATGATTTCTTCTTCTGAGGGAAAGACTAAGTCTAACGAATCAGTATCAGTGAGGGAACCTTCAGCCCAAATAGGGTCTGGAATCGAATCTAACTCTTGTGAAGGAGTTGGATCGGTGTCGGCTGAAGCTTGCTGGACTAAAGAGTACGATGCTTCTACAGTGGACAAGGGCATGGACATACCATGGTGCCCTATCCCTTCCATCATGGCTTATGGGGAAGGAAGAATCCATGGATCGTTGAAGTAAGTCGTGCGAAATGACGAAACTTGGAAAATATCAACCTTATGGTGTTCTGATATGAACTTGACATCACCTTGAGGAGGTGGGTAATAAAAAGTACCCATCAAAGGTGGGCACAAACCAACCCCTATGTTGACGATTCCTGGTTGAGGATTATCAATCATCGGAACCGCGGATGCCCCCAATGAAGGGTCAGGTTGGGAGAAGGACAATTGATCAATGGTCATGATATGACCCTCATGTGGAAACAATAAGACCCAGAAAACTGTAGTGACCAGTGTCTACATGGCATAGGTCCAACTCCTACCTAACAAGAAATTGTAGTCGAGGGATGCGTCGACTACTTCTACATCGACACACACGGTCTTCACTCCTAAACATATGGGGAAAGAGGGGATGATGCCATGTGGTCGAAATGAACGACCGTCGAAAGCGGTAAGAAGAGTATGTGACGGAGACAAACCCGACTGGCCAATGGCCTTCCAACATGCCAATGACATGGCGCATGTTGAGGCGCCCTCATCAACCATCGTGCGGAAAATGTTCTGAGTAAACATTTTCGTGGGGTAAGCCACTACTATATGAAATGCTACATGGTAAGGGAGACAAGGTTTTAAGTCAGTTGTATCCAGCATGATTGTACCCGGATTACAAGTCTCGATAGATCCTAAAGCGGCTAACAAAGCTTTCCTCTAGGAAGGGAAGCTTTGGAGGACCTCCAAGGTGGGCATCACACAAGGGGTTTGAGACAAATCCTCCACCACAGAATAGTTCTGGGAGGCCCTTGCGTTTGGGTTGTGAGAAGTTTTCTTGAACGCACCTTTTGGGATGAGTGTCATCATTTCGCCCAAAGTCTTCTCGATCTGGAGAGGAAGACATGGGATTTCAACTTCTTTACCTTTCTCAAAGGTGCTTGGATTATTGTAGTCATGTGCTCTAGTCGACATAAAATCATCACCTTTCATCATATACACATTCACGAATGAAGGATTGTTCAAAGACGGAGAGGGTCCTTGACTGCCCCCTTCCGCGCTTGTAGAGGCTTGGGTTAGGTTTTTCCCATGTTGAAATGGATTCGTTAATATAGAAGGTTGTTGTTGTGACACAAACTTTTGGGCCTCTGCAAGCCGAGGGCACTGGTGGGTCGGGTGGTCTTCCGTGCACAAGTTACACAGATACTTCGCCTTCCATTTCTCGGTGTTGACCCCGCTAGCATTATTAGTGGTTTTCTTATCCCCCTTACCCTTCTTATGTTGTTTTTTCTTTCCATTAGGCTGCTGGGTGGCCTTCAGATTTGTTGATTGCACACTATGTACATACGACAGTTGGGTAGGGGGAGCAGCCGAAATAGTAGTTTGGTTGGCCGCTGAGTGCTGTATAGACAATTGCTGCAATTTTTTTGTCATTTGTTCAGCGGGCTTTGTTTGTGCTGAACCTACAATACCATCGACATGTGGTCCATCTCTCTGTTTGGTTTTATCAAGTATGGATCGTGGTGCATCCGACAAAATCTCATACAGTAAACCAGACTGAGAATAAATTAGCTCAAGCTGTTGATCTCTCATGATAGCATCTTCTTCGGAAAACATTCCTGACGTTGCGACATCTTTGGATAGTTGTGGGACCAAAGACTTAAGGAACCACTCAAGCAGAATGCTGGTGGGACTGGTACCTTAATCAAACTCTTTCGGTGTCTCCATTCTTAGATGTGATCAGAGATATGGTCCTATTTTATTTGTTCGAAATTGGCCAGAAATTATGTGTCGACATCGTATCTCACAAGTAATCGGAAATGGTTTAGGAATGCCATTTCCAATTCATCGAAGGAAGAATATATTAAGTGGTCGAGCTCGATGTACCATTTCGTAGCACTCCCAATGAGAGTGCATTGAAACAATCGCAATTGTACGGTGTCGTCTTTCAACGAATTAGATGAGCACCAAATATGGAAGGTGGTCACATGATCCCCTGGATCTTCGTTAGGCTTGGATTCGAAATTTGGTATGTCCGAAGGCAATTTCGTCAGCATAGGGGGCCAACGTGGATTGTGACAGATAGGGTCATTCAACAACCTTGTCAAGTCTGGAAAATGTAAGGTTGCTAAGAAAGGTAGTTTTGGTTGTTGTTGATGATAACCATGGAAAAAGGGGCCTAGAGTTTGACTGGCACCAGGTTGCCAGGAAAATTTGGGTTGTTGGCCAGGGTTCTGGTAAAAACCATGGCCATGAACAACGTACGGATTTTTCGTTTGAGGAGACATCATCGGCTGATTACCAAAATAGGACATAGATGTTTTGGCATGCATTACATTCGGAGGACTTTGGGAAGGGTTGCCCCATGTCGATCCCATGGGCATAGGTATTGCACCTTACCCGGGGTTCCACTGGTTGTGAAACAAATTTCCCCAGATCAGCATTCCTGACGAGGGAACTGATCCTTGCCAATAATTCCAAGGTCCTAATGCGGAAGAAGTTCCTGGGTTTTCCCCCTGTGCAGGAATAGTACCCTACATAGGATTAGGTTTTCCATAACCAGGGTTACCCCCAGTCGAGAAAGCGTTGTTACCAAACGCACCGAACAAAGAAAATGGTGTCAACCCTTCTGGCATATTATGAGAAGGTGGTCCTACTCCAAGTGAACTATGGTGTGTGTTTGGCCCGGTGGATTGTTGGTGGGTACCGCCAAGCGAAGGGGACAAAGGAGGTATATGACCTCCCCCGTAAGGGAAAGCGTTAAAGGGAGCTGAATTGCCCCCCATGGGCCCTTGTAGAGGAGCATTAGAACTCCCTGCCCCCAGACCTAAAGTCTGTAAAGTAGAGTAGGATAGTACATGGATTGTACCTGAGCTAGGCATCCCGTATGAGAATGGAGGGCCTGTCGCACTCTATGTGATAGGAGCAACGGTCACCGCCAAAGACGGGATCGGACCACTACTCGAGGTAGAGGCAGCCGAGACCATGGTGGCTCGGACTGGCGATGGTGGGTTACGAGGTGGAACACCCCCTGTGGTGATAATCATAGTGGGAATAGACAAATTCCTAGAAGAAGTGGCAACATTTGTTTCCATTACTGTGTGTGACATTGTCTGGCGCCCATAAGGATAAATTTGTATGATGATGGGCTCCAAAAGATCAGTGGTTGGAGTTTCAGGTGGATCGATAGCTTCCGCTCTAAGGTCTGAAATAGTTGGTTCCTCCAGATGTTGGTCAGGCACAGTTTCCTGTGACCTAATCGCTTCAAAAGACCCTTGTTGGTCGAGCTTTCGCCTTAGCAGTGGTGGGGGTGGCTCTAGTGTAACCGGCAGCAGGCCAAGAAGCCTTGGTGACCAGCGGATCTTGTGATCCTCCACTGTGTGAGAATATCAAAGCCACACTAGGGCTTTATATTCATTCAAAAACCACATACACTAGAAAAAAGTCCCTACAAGATAAAACAAGAAAACACTAAACTAGTTGGAAGAACAGTTACAACAACCAACACTAGAGCAACTTACCGGTGCAAGTGTAAATAGAACACGGAAGAACCCTCCAGGTATACTCTGCAAAGTGTGGCCTGATGTCTGTCCTAGGTACCGTGGTATACCCCCACAGTCACCTGTGTATGTCTCTAAAAAAGATAGGCAACTAGGTTTCCAGCGCACGAACAGTCATCAGGTGGGTACAGTCGATAGTCGGGTAGATCACAATGAGCAGGGTATCGAGCCCGAAGCCTGTCAAGGGTATTGAAAGAAAGTAGTCTGGAAGAAAACTGAGGACCTCGAATGGATTCGAGACCCATGAAGCTCTGTGGCAAATGCAATCGACAGAATCCCAAGACAATCCCTCCATATGTGTTCCCCACTACGATTGGTTCGGCTTTGGAGGGGTTATCTCCACTACCTTTCTGCACGCGACCTCGTGTTTAGCCCCTGTGTTAGAGGGGGGTCCCGGATAAATTTCATGATACTGGACGTTTAACACTCCCTAGCACAGACTCTTATGTATGTTTTGCAGCCTTGAAGAGTTTCCTCTCCAACCTAAATCAAGGCTCTAGCCTAGACTAATTGATGGACCCTACAAACATAAAGTCTAGTTGATTTTAATTAATCGTTAATTTTTTATGGATTTTCTTAAGTCAAAGGCTATGAAAGTGAAACTAGTGAAGTTTTGAGAGATGAAAAGAAAGATAAACAGAAAGATGGAAACAAAATAACTTTTTCTTGACAAATTCAGATTGCTCTTTTTAAATTCTTTAACCAACTTTTCAAAATAAAATTTCCTAAGATCTTTGAACAGTAAACTCAAAAAAAAAAATCACTCGACTACGAGCTACTTATCGTCTAAGTGACCGTCAAGAACTTATGAAAGCCAAGACTTTTCCTGGTTACTAATGCACACCAACAACTATTTAACCAATCAAAGAAATACAAGATTGTTTTTTTATTTGAAAGCTCACAAAGCAAAAAGGAAAAATAGCGACAAGTAAAGACCAAGAAAACTTTTGGCTTAAGTGCAGATCGCAAAAAGTCACTTTAAAAATAACACACGAGATGATTAAAATGGACTCTCACACTTGTCTAAAAACCCTATAAAAGGAAAATTTTGAGGAAAACTTCTTAATGAAAAAGAAAGCTATTGTTGTGATCAAAACTAAGTTACTGACCGCTATGATAGAGACCAAAAAACCTAAGAGGTATAAACTCTTGTCAAAGAAAAGGATGACTTCCTCTCCTAAAACAAAAAATTTCTCCACAGGCACGCTGCTGATAGTTCAACAGCCAGTATGTGCACGCGAGATGTGTAAAGTCAGGGCGTGTGTACACACGTGCAGACCTTATGCAGGCCACGTGTACATCTGAAAGTCTTCAAAAATGAAAAGACAAGAAATCAAGCACTGGAAGAGGTCTCTTGGATTCACGATGATGTTTCCTATTACTTACTATTTATATTCTGTCAAGTGACTAACCCTAATGGATTTGGTTTATGGTCATCCCAAAACCACCAGATTGGTTTGTGATTTTCCTTAAACCTCCATTTAGTAGAAGCTAGTGAGTAACCCTAACATATTTGGTTTGTGATAATCCCAAAACCACCAGATTGTTTTGTGATTTTCCTTAAACCTCCATTTAGCAGACGCTTTCTGTTTTCCTTAAACCTCCATTTATCATATGGTTTTTGGTTTAGCTACTTCTGCTAAATGGAGGTTTAAGGAAAAAATGTTGTGGGTGGGAATCCCTCCTACGGACTTAGCATTTAAGGGCTCTAATCATGCATGCAGAAAATGACCATTTCAAAGGCCTCTACTCTTTCCTATTCTCCCAACACAAAACCCCACATTCATGCAATACAAAGGTGTAAATGAGATTTGGTAACTCTACCTTAAGTTCGTTGTTTTATGTCAATCCCTTTGCTTTCACTTGCTCTTTGATCGCAAGCCTCCTCCCAAAGCTGACATGCATTCACACATGAACAAACAAAAAGCTGCGAACATGCATTTCATATACTAATTGTTGGGTTAGTTGTGACAATATCATAAGATAAACATTCAACTCAAACACATGATATGGCGGGA
>JZKD02S2262941.1:9408-20235 GCA_000966675.3 Picea glauca
GGACGACTCTATCCCCCATGGAGCCAAATGTTAGCGATATTTCTTGCTAAGGGGATTAGATATCAAAAGAATGGGTTAAAACCCACCTGTCCTAAGTTTTGGTGCGAATGCGCCCATGATTAAATGAGAATCAAGTTTGAGCGGCCAGGAATCGCGCGCCCAGATCAACGATGCACGTTGGATTCCGGACCCCCCTTACCTTTCTACCTTTAAGCGGACGGGGGGGTCCAGAATCGCGGGCGCAACTCTCCGACGGTTCAGATTAGCGTGCTCGGATCAATGGCGATGAAGAGCATTCCGGACCCCCCCCACCTTTCTACCTTTAAACGGAGGGGGGGGGTCCGGAATCCCATGTGCAGCTTCCCGACGGCCACGATCGTAGCGCCCAGATCAACGACGCTTGTGCAGCCCCACCCCTCTCAGCTGCCCTATGCTTAACCAGTGGGGGCCCTCCTATCATTTCATTCTTCCTTCCGCCTTTCCCCTACTGTCGTGTGTCATCCATTCACCTCTTCTCTTTGGTCTGCGTGGCTCTCCTTTCTTCCCACCATCCGCTCATTAACTACCACGCATCCCTTTCCTTTCCACATCAGTCTCTCACCTGAAGGTGAGCCCATCACCTCCCATTTTCCTCCTCCACCTGATGTCTGCTGCCATGCATCATCCTCTGTCATCCTTCTCTCATTCCATCTCTCCTTCCGCACCCTATAACCCGGCACCGTCATCCCTGTCGTGCACTCATCCTCCGCGATGGCCCCCAGGCCCATCACTTAAACTATTCAGTTATTCCAGGTGGTAGCGCGAGAAGTCTTCCGTTCCGAAATGCTGAGTTGGCCAGGCCGTTCTCAAATCCCAAGAAGCAGTTATTGATGCAGTTGGTGGTGGTTAGATACCGCCCCCGCATTAATGGGAAAGCACGACCATGAATTTAAGGCACGTCGATTCATCGTTGGATCTGTCAAGCAATTAAGATTGCGTCTGACATAAGTTGCATGATCTTTCAGATGTTGACTGTCAGAAGCCATGCAGACGCAAAGATTTTAATGCATCTTCTTGGTTCCACTGCTGTTGTTGTTTTGAGTATATGTAGGCATTTTTGCCATTTTTGTATCTATCGATGGTAGAGCTAAGCTCCCGACTGTAAAGTTTCAGCAAAGACTCCGGTTTCCTGGTTATGCCTCTGTGTATGAGATTTCTTGGTTTATAACAAACAGTTCTCCTTTTTCCATCTTTCTTTCGTCTCATGCTTGAGGATTCACAGTTGAGCATCTTGTTACAATAAAGGATTTGTTGTGACATTGTTGTGCCCTCTGGTATTTGTATTTGAATGTGAAAGGATTTTGTGTTTGAATGCATTCTTCTTCAGTCTGTTGCAAACTGGATGTTTGTGATAGACCTTTGCACCCCTCTTGCGTAAGTCTTCCACCTGCTCACCCTTTTTACTACGACTCACTGTTTGGATTTTATCAAGACCTCACTCGTTCATGCATGCCTGGTCTGGTTTCTGAGTTGACAACACGTTGTTTTGAGTTTTCCTCCATTTGATCACCCTTTAAACAAATCATGACATAAAACTGATGGGCTTCGGGCTCTACTCCTGCTAGCAATCCAAGAGTAACTTCCGAACGCCAACAGTTTCTTAAAAGAGGTTTTATGGTTAGAATGTTGAGAGTGATGACAATGATTAGAGGAAGAAGAAGTAGAACTTGAAGGTGAAGATGGAGGCTTAGGAGGCTCTACTCTAACCCCTTGGTTTACCGAAGCATCATCATCCGCATGTGCTTCCTTTTTCGTCCCTTTCTTCTTCATCCTCTTCTCGTAATATCCATACATTCGTTCAACCATTTTTGACATGCGATAAAAGACTATCTGAAATTTTTTCTCATGTTCATCACACTTGTCCTCTTCTACCATCTTCTTCCTTCGAGATGCATGTTGGCCCTTGACCATTTTTGGGTCTTCGACAGGATGGTCAGAGACGAAACACCAGGCAAAGCGGAGATCGCGAGATCTCACCCCCTTTTGTGGGATTTTTGGGTTTAGGGTTTATGTAACGGGTATGAGAAGTCAGCCCATGGGTTTACCCATGTTTAACCCCCTTTTTTAAAGTATAAATCAGTAGCTTGGTGATGTAATTAGGGGGTGCTAAGTTAGTTTTAAGCCAGTGAGATAAGTGCAAATAGTTGTAAATGCTTTTTGCATACTCTGTGTTGAGAACTTGCAGAGCCAAGTGAAAGTGATTGTAAGAAGGCACTGTGTTGTGCCAATCTTGGGGAAGGAGGATCTGGCATGGTCCGCGTAGATCTCCTATCCTATGCAGAGTTGGTTTTTTGGCTATGTGCATTGAAAGAAGATAATAAAGAGAAGAAGAGTTGGTGGACATAGCCCCACGCTGGGGGTGAACCACATATATCCTGTGTTATGGTGCTTTGTGCTATGTTGTTCATGTGGTTTTGTATTTATTTTCTTATTTCTTATTCTGGTTGAATATTTTATGCTTAGTGAAATGAATGAATGTTATATCTCTTGATGTTATGTTCTAAATGGTCAGATATGCTTAGATCTTGTTGAATACTGCATTGTTCCGTAATTAGGGTTTTACCTACGATGTGAATATAGGGTTAAAGACTAATGAATGTTAAATGCTAAGTCCTTTGTTAAGTCTTATGATCACAGATCTGTGTCCCAGCTAGGTTGTAGACACTTGAGTTCTACAACCCCCCCTTCCTCTACCTCAGGTGAGACTTCATATGCTTCACAGATGTTTCCAAAAGGGCTGGTAGTTAGGGTTTTTTTCATGCGTTATTGAAGCATTAAACCTTGGGTATTTCCCTGTGCCAAAAAATGGTTCCATTGCTAGGACCTGAAACTGTGATTGTTGGGAACTGAGGAAAAGAGAAAGCTCTGTGTGTAGATATATTGTTGTAGTGCACATTACTCTACTTGAATTATGAAGCTCTATGCCGAGAAGAGATGTCTGATATGAAGAAAAGAGGTAATATCTTAAATCTTTATGCTCTGATAAAGGTAAGATAAATGGAAATTTTTGTTTCAAAAGAATGGATCTAGGTATATTTGATAGATTTCATCCTAGTCTGAAAACTAGGGCACAACTAGAAGAAAGAAGATGTGATATGAATAGATCTGATAAAAATAGAGAATTATATGTTATCCCTATGCATAGAAAGAATTTTTGGACTAACAAATGGATGCACGATCCTAGAAAGATTTTTTTGCAGGTCTATCATTGTGATCCCAGTGCACAGTACAGGAAAGGGTGGGGATAATTCAAGAGAAATAGAGGATTGAATCTTTGTTATAATTGTAGAAGACCGGGACATCTTGCTAAGGAATGCCCTGGTAGAAGTCCTATTTTCCTTTGTTGTAAAGCTACTAGACATGAAGTTTTGGATTACCCTAGAATGATTGCTAAAGTTGAGAAGATGAACATAAGACAAGAAAACCATGAGGAAGGCCAAGAGACTAAGAATATGCTAAAGAACTAGAAAAAATTAGAGACTATATTATTGCAGATGAAATAAATACCGAATGATCACAAAGACATCAGTTTATCAAAGATTTTAAAAGAGAAAGAGTGCATCGAAACAAGAATAGGAGACTTCGACATAGACTGTGTATTGGATGCAGAAAAATAGGTGAAAATTATGAAAGAAAGTACTTGGGAAATATTAGGAAGGAAATCCTGCTATGATTCCTTCATTAGGAGGAATAAGATTGTTTAAAGGAAAGTTGATAACCCTATGTGGAAGACTTTCCCATGTACCTATGGTTACTCATGGAACATCGACAGAAGAAGAATTCGAGGTCATTAAGTTTGCTGAGAAAAATGCTCCCTCTACACTTTTGTTAGGAAGGACTTGGATCGAGAGAGATCAGACCCGAAGGAGAGAGGAAGAGGAAGCTATAGAACAAAAAAAGAAAGAATTAAGGGATTTCATGGCTAATATAATAGTGCGCTTAATAGAAGAACAAGAGGACAAGTCGAAGCAACCGAGGGCCAGAGACTTAGTTCTCGAAGTTGAAAGAACACACGAAGACTTAAAGAACCTATCCATGTAGGAGAGTAGAGAACCTACTCCAGATACAGTAAGAGAAAAAGTGTTGGCCCTTGGTTACGGAAGCAAGCAAAGATCAAAGAAGAAAAGGGATAATGTAAAATGTGCATAAGACACAGTGACTGTTATTGGGTCAAAGTGAGAAAAAGAGAAGAAAAGATGGAGTGAATCCCGAGAAAGAAATTCGTTGGATGAGGAGATTGGGGATGATAGATAAACAAGGAAGAAGGATCATGGACAACTCAACAAGCGGAAAAATCCACCGTTGGATTCTTTGGAGCACTACGCAAGAAGAAAGGAAAGATAGGCTAACAAATCCCTGAAAATATGGATCAAGTTGACCTAGGGTTTTAGACACCTAGGGTTTTGGTATCTAGGGTTTTGGACACCTAGGTTTTGGCCTAAGGCTGGAGGTGAGCTATTGTAGTGTATAAATAGTGGTCATGAGGGCCTAGTTTGGGTTGGTACTTTGGTTTGGTATGATAATATTGTTATTGTTGTTGTTGGTATTGAGTTGGTTGAGAGAAGGGTATTGTGCAAGAGAGAAGTGTTGAGTACAAGAGACTTATGTATTGTAATATCTCCAGTTGGGTGTGAAGATCAACCCTACAGCTGGGTGCGCAGGGACGGGAGAAAAAGAGAGGATAAGAGAGAAGATATGTTGGCTAAGAGCGTAGATAAGAATTGTATGATTTACCCTAATATATTATAGCACAGTTCTGTGGATGTGGCCCTAGAGAGAGGGTGAACCACGTATATTTTTTGTTGTGTGTGATTGATCTTCTGTCTCTGTCATTGGTATACTATGATTACATTACTACTTTAGATATGATAAGTAGATGTGCATAATAGATCTAGGTTGATAAATGATATATGAATGCTATGGTGTTATTGTGTTAGATCCACTTAATATTCCCTTTGGTTGTAGACATTTCTGTCCTGCAACCCCCTCATAGTTTCTTCGGGTGAGACTACATCTGCTTCGCAAGTGTTGCTGAAAGGGCTAGTAGTTAGGGCTTGTTGGTGCGCTCTTGGAGCTAAACCCTGGGTCTACCCCTGGGCCAACAAATGGTTCTGTTGTTGGGAAAGGAATATTTTTGAGGGAATGTCAAGGTGGTTTCCATCGAAGACATAGATTCAAAAGTGGATAGAGGATCAAGAGAAGGACTTTGTTGAAGCCTAGAATAAGAACCCTAATCTTAGCACTGGGGATTGGCTAGAAATATATATATGCACCAATATACATGATATATTATTTGGAGGTATCCATCAGGAGATATATGAGTGGCTAGCTAGATTAGCAGATACCCAGTTCGAGATCTGATATAGACCTCATGTGGTTTGGACATCGGAGTTGATCAAGAAGGTCAAGAGAGTTGATAACGTCGTATCACGAGCAGTAGATCACTGGTTTGATAGTACCATTGGAGGGTACATCACATAGTTTGTTGTTGATAGAGTAGAATCATATAGCCAAGCCGAGAGATATTTCTTTAAGGGATCCAGAGGGAAATTGCTACATTTTCTGAAGCTGAGAATCAAGATGCTATTGCATGAGAAGAACATCTTGAAGACACAATAGATTGGTTGGATCAAGAAAGGATGATGTTCAAAAATATGGACATTGATAGTGACACAGAAGCTGGACATATGCGCAGTGGGAGAATATTCAGAGAAGTCCACCTTCAAACCTATTTAAGAAGAACTACAGGGAGGAGGGTTTCTACAGTGGAGAAGAGGCAGATCTGACAGATGAAGAACATTCAGAACCCACTAGGGAGGAGGAAGGAAAAGATGTAGAGCTTCACCGAGGAGAACCTGAAACTTCAGAAACTACGCATAACATCGAAGTAAGTACTATTATGCCTCCTATTGATTCAGTAGTATTAAGAAACCCGAGTAATCCATGTCACCAAAGAATCCAGAGCACTATCAATAGTAGTCCACCGCATATTCAGTCAGGAACCCTAGGAAGATCCATGGAAGATGAGATGAGACTCCCTATATTTAGGAGATATGGATCTGAAGATCCTGATCATCACTGGTTTCTATGTGAAGTCATATGGAACATTAAGAATGTCACCGATGAAGCTGTCAAAAGAACTTAGTTCAATACAACTCTTAGAAATCGTGCATTGATTTGGTACATGAAACTTCTCCAAGGACTTCCACAGCCTAANTTGGTACTTTGGTTTGGTATGATAATATTGTTATTTTTGTTGTTGGTATTGAGTTGGTTGAGAGAAGGGTATTGTGCGAGAGAGAAGTGTTGAGTACAAGAGACTTATGTATTGTAATATCTCCAGTTGGGTGCGAAGATCAACCCTGCAGCTGGGTGCGCAGGGAGGGGAGAAAAAGAGAGGATAAGAGAGAAGATATGTTGGCTAAGAGCGTAGATAAGAATTGTATGATTTACCCTAATATATTATAGCACAGTTCTGTGGATGTGTCCCTAGAGAGAGGGTGAACCACGTATATTTTTTGTTGTGTGTGATTGATCTTCTGTCTCTGTCATTGGTATATTATGATTGCATTACTACTTTAGATATGATAAGTAGATGTGCATAATAGATCTAGGTTGATAAATGATATATGAATGCTATGGTGTTATTGTGTTAGATCCACTTGATATTCCCTTTGGTTGTAGACATTTCTGTCTTGCAACCCCCTCATAGTTGCTTCGGGTGAGACTACATCTGCTTCGAAAGTGTTGCTGAAAGGGCTAGTAGTTAGGGCTTGTTGGTGCGCTCTTGGAGATAAACCCTGGGTCTACCCCTGGGCCAACAAATGGTTCTGTTGTTGGGAAAGGAATATTTTTGAGGGAATGTCAAGGTGGTTTCCATCGAAGACATAGATTCAAAAGTGGATAGAGGATCAAGAGAAGGACTTTGTTGAAGCCTAGAATAAGAACCCTAATCTTAGCACTGGGGATTGGCTAGAAATATATATATGCACCAATATACATGATATATTATTTGGAGGTATCCATCAGGAGATATATGAGTGGCTAGCTAGATTAGCAGATACCCAGTTCGAGATCTGATATAGACCTCATGTGGTTTGGACATCGGAGTTGATCAAGAAGGTCAAGAGAGTTGATAACGTCGTATCACGAGCAGTAGATCACTGGTTTGATAGTACCATTGGAGGGTACATCACATAGTTTGTTGTTGATAGAGTAGAATCATATAGCCAAGCCGAGAGATATTTCTTTAAGGGATCCAGAGGGAAATTGCTACATTTTCTGAAGCTGAGAATCAAGATGCTATTGCATGAGAAGAACATCTTGAAGACACAATAGATTGGTTGGATCAAGAAAGGATGATGTTCAAAAATATGGACATTGATAGTGACACAGAAGCTGGACATATGCGCAGTGGGAGAATATTCAGAGAAGTCCACCTTCAAACCTATTTAAGAAGAACTACAGGGAGGAGGGTTTCTACAGTGGAGAAGAGGCAGATCTGACAGATGAAGAACATTCAGAACCCACTAGGGAGGAGGAAGGAAAAGATGTAGAGCTTCACCGAGGAGAACCTGAAACTTCAGAAACTACGCATAACATCGAAGTAAGTACTATTATGCCTCCTATTGATTCAGTAGTATTAAGAAACCCGAGTAATCCATGTCACCAAAGAATCCAGAGCACTATCAATAGTAGTCCACCGCATATTCAGTCAGGAACCCTAGGAAGATCCATGGAAGATGAGATGAGACTCCCTATATTTAGGAGATATGGATCTGAAGATCCTGATCATCACTGGTTTCTATGTGAAGTCATATGGAACATTAAGAATGTCACCGATGAAGCTGTCAAAAGAACTTAGTTCAATACAACTCTTAGAAATCGTGCATTGATTTGGTACATGAAACTTCTCCAAGGACTTCCACAGCCTAAGCCATTGAATCAGATCAAGAACGTGTTGATTGAAGAATTCAAGAAACCTAAGTCAGAATCCCAATGTATCATAGAGATGAAATAGATCAAGAAGAAGGTGGTTGAACCTCTTTGGGAGTTCGATCAGAGATTCAAGACCTTAACAAGTTGATTGACTTTCAGATCCCAGATGAACAAAACAGGGAATGGTTCATTGCTTCCCTTCTACCACACATCAAATTTCCCTTGATACAATAGAATATTTCTTCGTAGGCTGAGGAATTGGATATCACCATGAAGCTATAATCAACCCCTATGGGAGAATCCAACTTAGGTATGAGTCAGATCCTGAGTCAGCTAACTAGTTTGTCTCTACAGGTCAAAGATATGAAGAAAGACAAGGGAAAAGATAAAAGAGAAGACATATGGTGTGTCAGATGCAGATCAGAAGGCCATGATAAGGAACATTGCCCTCTATTCAATGAATACCTTGCTTCTGGAGCTCCAAGCCCCTTGAATAAAGTCACCTTACCCTGGTGTGAGGTATGAAGAAACAAACATCGTACTAGTGAGTGCTACTACATGCAAAAGTATGTTCAGACACCCACAAATTTGTATTGTACATTCTGTAAGTCCATAGGACATGATGATAGGGATTGTAGGGCTTCTGATTTCATGCATGAAAGGTCAAGATACATATATAATATTCAAGGAGAATTACATCAACAAGGAAACACTATGCATTATAACTCTCCAGGGAGAGGAAACTTCAGTCCTCATGGTGGGTTCAGAATAAGAGGTAGAGGAGGATTGTAACACCCTGTTTCCCCCAGTTTATAAACAAATAACTGGACTGGCTAGAACTGTGGCAAACTCATGAATGTGAATATGTGATGTGAATGGACCTTATGGAAAAGGTCAATAAATGTGAATAACATTATAAATTTATATTGTAGGACTACTGAGAGGGGATGTGCAGAAAAAGAGACCACGATGGCAGTGGAAGGCACCTGGAAAGGTGGCGTTAACTTCCACCGAGAATTAATACCGTATTTGGACTTCACTGGCTTGGAGAACCAAAAACGGCTCACTGTCCTCGAATTAAATGTCTCACAAGCTGGCAGGTTGATGGCTCCTCAGGAATTAATGAGGGATGGGGAGGTGAACCGCCCATCCGTAGAGCCATCATGAATGACCAGCACGAGGGAAATCATGCCACACGCAACCTTGCAAGAGGATAAGGTGTGGGGTGGAAGCGATTGGGGGGCAGACGCGAGGGGAAGAAGAGAACTCTGGAAATATGCAGAGTGAGTGATAGCAGAGAGGAAGGAGAGTAACCATCGCTCCTGGTCATTGGAAAAAAGAGATGCAGTCTCACAACATCATGGTCTCATCTTGGGGGTGGCTAGTGGTAAATCCACTGGGAGTTGCTGAGCCTACTATTGGGTGGAAATGAGCACCCCTCTCAGCAGTTGCTTGACCCCTGGTGTTATTTTTGATAAGTGTTTTGCCTTTGGCATCTTGAAATATATGTATTCTGATAATTAATCTCATAAGCTGTGAAACTGTGAATGATTTCATTATAAAAATTTCTGTATGGTATTTTGATCAGTACTAGTAGTTGCATATTTGTATGGAAAGACTATGTATGGATTATGTTCTCATGAATCGTTATTTATATGCATACTGATCTAATTCAGACTTCATGTTTGGATCTCAGGAGGACGATACCCTTATTTGCCTCAGATAATACCCTGGGTGAACCTCCCCATAGAGATACCCTCCTTGAAAATCCCATCAAGAACTGGGAAAGAGGATGTGAAGGCGTAAGGCCTTAGTAACCCTACACGAGAAGGAACGATCCTCCTGAACACACGAGATGGCAGCATAAGGATGAAGTATCTAATCGACAGATGAGCTCCCGTCGGGAGATCTGTGGTCACTCACGACCATCAGATCAAAGGAAGAAGATGGAGTGTTAAGTGTCTTAACCCTGATAGGTGTTAATCGACGTACGAGATTCCATCGAGAAACCTGTGGTCAAGCATGACCGTTAGTTTGGTAGGAGTAAGTAGGGTGTTAAATGCCTTACCCCTTTGTTCTCTGTGTATTCGTGGACAATGAAGAATTTAGTATTTTCCATGGTGAAAACCCAGGAATAGATCTAAGTTGTCTGAATGATGGGGGCCACATGTCGTAAGATTACCCATTTCAGGAAATCGGGAATCACGGAGTTGGGAATCCTGATGACGAGAGTTCAGGATTTTCCATGGTGAAAACCCCAGAATAGATCTAAGCCGTCTGAATGACGGAGGCCACGTGTCGTAAGATTACCCATTTCAGGAAATCAGGAATCACGAAATTGGGAATCCAGATGACGAGAGTTCGGGATTTTCCATGGTGAAAACCCCAGAATAGATCTAAGTCGTCCGAATGATGGAGGCAACGTGTCGTAAGATTACCCATTTCAGGAAATCGGGAATCCTGATGATGAGAGATTGGGGCTTTCCATGGTGGAAATCCCAGGACAGATCTAGACCGATCAAATTTACGAAGGCTACATGTCAAAAGATTTTCCACATCAGGGAACCGGGGATCAGGAATTTGAGAGCCCCGTGATCGAGAGTTCAGACTCTCCTGATGATAAGTCCCGATGAAAGGACGAGATTCTTCTGGAGGATCTCAGGGTCTGTAACAACCGTCGGATGTGAGGAAGAGATGTCGGATTTAAGTTGGGGTGCGAGTGCACATTAAGGTAAGCAATGAGTAGATCTAGACGGCCAGAGTCCACCTGCCCAGATCTACAGCTGAGGTTTCATTCTGGAGCCGCCTTGTTGTTCTGCCTTTAACGGTGGGGGGGGGGTCCAGAATCGG
>JZKD02S2262952.1:15884-30844 GCA_000966675.3 Picea glauca
TGTACCAACATCATCAACTATACACCTCATGTATGTGCCAACTCATCAACTACTTGTCTCAACCATGTACCCAACATGTACCTTAACCAAAATCCCTCATAAATTTCATCATCCAGATATGATTTATAACTCTCTAATAGATCTGGTGTATATGATCACATACCTACAAACCTTCCTTAACTTTAACAACAAGAGACTATCATTTTCATCAAACTTTACTTTAGTCTCAGATGACTAGTTTTGGATTAGTCAACAACCCTGACTTGAAATAATCATAACTATGTACCTATAATGAATGAAGCTCTGAAAATGATACACAGTGTTGTTCGGTGTGTTTTATGCAATTCCTCCAAGTGTCACTACTTGGAACCTCTCAGAAGCGGAGCTATAGCAAAAATGGAATACCTTGTTGAACTATGTCTTATTCTAGAGAGTGACCTTGTAGAGTGTTACCCACACAGAATATTTGTTGAATCGATCTGAAAATGTTACAAAGAATACTATAGATTGTACTCTAACCAACACATTTGATCTTACTGAATTTGGATCTGTTATGAAGAAGTTATGATGTTTTTACCCAGGACATTTGTTTTAGACTAGTTTCAAGACTAGCCACAAACCCTATTTTCCACAGAGTGTAACTCCAAAAATACAACGACCCACAAGCTGAATTTATTACCATAGATACTTGGATATGTTTCATCAATGGAATATCAATTTCATGGTCTGAATCATTCTAGAAAAAAAACAATTATTGTGAAAATGGTGAGATGACATGTAAATAACATACCTTAGAAAGCATCATCAAAAGAATTTATCCTCCCTTGAATTTCAACCTTCTTTTATTCACCTTCCCTCTGAAATTTGGCTTAGATATCCTTTGGTTACCTCAGTCACCTATAGATATTCAATATGCTCAAGTGTGATCTAAAATGAGAGAGTCTTGCCTCTTATTTATGCTCTCCAAATATATTCCTTAGAAACATATTCTAGGTCACTTAACCCATTTCTAGATCACTTAACCTATTTTCCTCATTTTTAGGGTTAACCATTTTCCATAATTAGAAAGTTCTCCATTACTTTATCATTTAAATATTCCTCCTTTACTTTCTCACCTCACTTTATCATTTAAATAATCTTCTTTAATTTTGTCACTTCACTTTATTATTTAAATAATCCTTCTTGACTTTGTCACTTTACTTTATCATTTAAATAATAATTTATTCTTTTCAAGCTATTTGACTTATTTGACCTTTTGGGGCTTCAAGCCAACATATGAGGGTCCTCCAACTTCATAAGGTCATAACTATCAAACCGTGAGGAGTTATGTGATGTTCCACATACCACCAAAAATGGAATGACATGTACTATCCATCTAGAATAGTCTTACCTACAAATATATCAAAACTCATACCATTATCCATCAAACAAAGTTGGGTCCATTACCCAAACCTGGGTTCTCCAACTTCTCATGGTCATAACTCTCTAACCGTGAGGATTTATGTGACATTCCACATACCATCGAAAATGGAATGACATGTATTATCCATCTAGAATAGTTTTACCTTCAAATATATTAAAATTGATACCATTATACATGAAACAATCTTGGGTCCATTACCCAAACCTTTGTGCCACCAGAATTCGCTACCGTACTTTATCCAAGGGTTGAAATCAATCACTAAGGGTTGACATCAATATACAATATCACTCTCCAATGGTTGACATCAATGACAACCAACAATCCGTACCATCTATCCATCAACCTAAGCCAACTGTGTGACAGGTATTTTTGCCAATACCAACTGTACTTGTGTTAGATATTTGAGTGATGTCTGGGCTATGGCCTCATCCATCTGCAACATCTATGATGTTATTGGGAAGCTTGTACTTTCTTATGCTATGGTCTGGATGGTGTCTCCATCATTTGGCGTGGTCTTTTTATTTGCTTCTGTCACTAGGGGGATTGTTTATGTTCCCCTCTCATGCCTTTGTGTTTCTTGTATCTACTCTAAGACCTTCCTGATATAATCCAACTCATTTTGTATCCTTCCTCTTTAATTCTTGTCCTCTTCAAACTTCTTTGTTACACGATCATGTTCTCTCTCTGCTACAAGATTGGCATCATCCTCGGTGATTGTATACTCTGTTATTTGTTTATGGGCCTTGACCTTCTTGCACGGCCCCCTTGTATGTATAATTGGTCACTTGTGTGGCCCTATTTATTTTGGAGCAGCTGCTGAAGTGGTTTCTTCTGTCATTGTGTCCCCCCTTCCTTGTTCTTCTTGTGTTGGGGAAGTGTCCTTCTTTCCTGATTATGCATCCTTCTCTAGATCTCTTCCCTTCTTCTATTGCACTAGATTTTGAATGGGCTTCACCTGCTATGTTGGTTTCTTGGGTGCATTTTTTTCTCTTGTAGGTGTCTTGGAGGACCCTGCTTCCACTTCCTTTCCCTTTGGAATGTCCTTGGTGATGACTGGGATCTTCGAGTCATCCTGCCAGTATCGCATTGTCATTTCTACTTCGTATGCATTGATGAAAAATAAAATTTGCAACCATTATTTCATTGGATCTCTGTGCACCTTGATCCACATGTTATATCATGTATCCCTAAAGTTGGCTATTCCTTGATAGTGTGTGACCACTTCCGGAGTTATCCTCCAAGTGTTGGCTATGTTGTCATGGATGTCCCTAAGATATCAAGCAAAGGTGTTGGAATTGTCACTTCTTCATTTGGTGTTCGAAGTGCTTCCCATTAACGTGTACCACATTGTGCGAGAGAGGCCTACTTTATCGCAAAAATAGGAATAGGGAGGCTCCTTCCACACGATTAGCACTATCATGATCAGCAACCATGAGTAGTGGAACTTTGTTCCCAAGTCTGACATGTCCTTGCAGTCATCGAGGAACATATTCAATAGATATGGGGCCCAAATGATCATGGTGTATTTTGTGCACTGAGCTGCAGCTTTGAAAACCCCTACAGGGACCTCCTCCTTGTGACATATGCATAGAAATTTTCACACGATTAGTTTTGTGGCCTTCCTGGTGGTTGTGTCGTTGATTCTCTTGATGATAATTTTGCATGAGCCTCTTTATGTCTCGTATGTCTTCTTCATCTCTTTGACAAGAGCCTTTTATTTAGTCTTTTCATCCAGGTACTACGCGGGACTCTCGTCGTTTAATGGAAGGCATGTGATGAAGGCGATGAGTTCTACATCGATGGATATTAGTTCCTAAAACCATAAGAATCCTTCTTGGAGGAATGCCATCAACTTCTTGACGCTTCTATTCACCTCTTTCCCCATATTGAAGTGGGGAATCTCCATGAATTTTAAGATCCCTGCCTTTTCCAAGCTTGTTGCCTATCGCTTTGGCTGTAGTATTGGGACTCCAAATGGCCATGTGCCTAGGCTCTCCATGTACACCTTCTACACAAATTATGGGAATTTTTTTGTGTCATCCAAATCATGGTCTAAGTATCTTATCATTTCCATGCACCCCAATAGATTTGGTGTGGCCTGCACCCCCTCTGGAATGTGTGGTATAACAATTGAGGTGTCGGGTTGCTTGTGTGGGGACTGTGCAATGGGTTGTTTTCCCTTTCTTCTTACCGGTGCGGTAGAGGTCCCAGCCTCTAGATCTCTCTCTTCCCCACTCAAATTTGGTTTCCCTGAGATGTATTCAACCTATATTTACTCCTACGATGTAGACCCTACCACAAGTTGTGGTCTTAGCCCGTCGAACTCTATTCGCTCGTTGTCGCCCCCATTTGTTCTATGGGTTGCTTCGGCCCTCGCAGGTTGTTGTGGGTTGCCTCTAGCAACTGGTTCATGGCCCTGCGTACTATCGTGTGATCAAATCTCCATATTGGCTATCATCAGGGATTTTTCTTCTTCCTCTACTAGTGTGGCACTCACCGGTTCAAGTTGTGGCAAGGGAATTGCATCAACATCGGTGATTCCCTATATCTGTGTAGTTTCTTGCTCCGCCTCTACGATTTCTTACGGTGACAGGAGACTGTTGCATGTTTTTTGTGTTGTTTTTCTTGGTGTGCCCACCTTTGCAAGTATCATTGTGTGTAATTCTTTCTTTCCAGATAGAACTTTGGTTGTTTCTTTTCTTTGTACTCCCTTGTTCACCTTTCGTATTTAGCTTCATGAGTTTGCAAATGCCCAATAAGTCTTGTTTGGCCCGTGTTTCCAATTTATAGAGGGCGTCATTATTGCCCTGAATCTTCTTAGAGAATATTCTTTGGATGTTATTAATGATTTGAAGCTTGTTGAGTACGCTTCATTCAATTCCATAAATGCCCAATTCGCTCTTTTTTTCCCTAACGGTCGTTTGTCGCTTTTTCGACAGTTGGCCCCTTTTCTAGTGCGCTACACTTTTTTAGTGCATCATGCATTTTTTCTTTGATTTTTCATTAGTGCATGGTTTTTTTCTTTCTTTCAACCATATGTTGCATGTAGTCACTTTTTCTTTTTTTCGCGTTGATTCCCCTATCTCTACGAACGATATTTCCCAGTATTTTTGTATTTTCTTTCTTTTCTACTTTTATATTTCTTTTTTTCTTTTTTTATCCTTTTTATTTATTTTTACCATTTTTATGACCTAATATCTACTATAGTACACTATATACAAGCATTTTCCACTGTGTTGTGACTTTTAAGGGTTAGTAGGTCAATTGTCCCTGTACAATTTCAGTCAACTACCATTGATCATTTCTTTCAGTTATGTTCCTCCCAAATATTTTAGTTGCACATATCCCCCATATGTGATAGTATTTACTTCATATGGCCCTATCCAATGCATCCTAAACTTACCAGGATGTTGAAAAAATTGTTGTCATAGAGCAAAACTAGGTCTCCCTCCTTAAAACTTTTTTTTTTAATATGTTTGGCATGCCAATCTTTCTCTCTGGCTTTCTGTACTTCCTGGTGAAATACTTCCATAATCCTATCCTCTTCCATTTCCATTAGTTGATTTAACATTTCCTTTACTGTGTCTCCTTCTTTCATGTTGGTAATTGATGCTACATGCAAACTAGGTACTATAAATTCTAATGCCACTATTGCTTCTTGCCCATACACCAATCTGAATGGTGTATGTCTTGTCAACTTCTTGCATGTGGTCATGTATGCCCATAGTACTACTGGTATCTTCAAGTCCCAATCATCCATGTTGGCATCGCATATCTTAGTCAAATCATTTTCTAAGATCTTATTGAAATCTTCTACCATTCCATTTTCCTAGGGATGGTATGGTGTACTCTTCTAGTGATAGTCTTCAAACTCCTCGGTCATAGCCCCGATGATATCATTCAGAAAATGAGTGCCTTGGTCACTCATCAAAATCCTTGGACATCCAAATCTGGTAATCACTTGCTCAAACAAGAAGTTTGTTATTGTCTCTGCGCTATAGTCTTTGACTGGTGTTGTTTTTTCCCATATTGTTAAGTATTCAATCTTAGTAATGATATATCTAGTTTCTGACCTTTTTGTTGGTGGATTGATTGGTCCAAAAAAGTTTATTTTCCATTTTTCAAAAACCTACAGAGTCACCTGTGGTCTTAAAGGCATCTCATCTCTTCTGTTAATTTTTCCAACCCTCTGAGATACATCACATTTCTAGTAATATTACTTGGCATCTTTATGTATTGTTGGCCACCATAATCCTATGTGAAATACCTTATGTGCAGTAGATTTTCTTCCATAGTGTTCTCTAGCTATACCTTCATGAGCTTCTATCAAAATTATAGGCCTTTCATGTTCTAATAAAGACCTTCTCAAAATGTTGTTTGCACCCATATTGCATAAATGTCTTGCAATAAGTTGATAGTTTGTAGCTCTAACTCCCATATTTTTCTTCTACGCAGTGCTAAAATATTGCGGTGCAATCCCTGTACTTACGTATTCAATAATATCAGCGAAGTATTCATCAGCTACCTACACTGAAAATATTTTTGCATCATGGAAGTTGTCTTCCAAGTTAGTAGGTTCTTCTCCATTAGTTACCCTTGATAGGTGATCAAGTCCTGCATTCAACTTCCCTAGTTTGACTATCACTTCAAAATCAAATTCTTGGAATAACAATATCCATCTTCATATTCTCCCCCCCAACACTGTCTTGTTGACTAGATATTTGAGGGAAGAATGATATATGAACATTTTAAAGTGTTTACCCAATAAATAGTGCATGAAGTTTTGAAGTGCATATACCATTGTTAGGCCTTCTCTTTCTCTGGTGTTGTAGTTTCTCTCTGATTCTGAAAATTTTATGCTTGCAAAGGGTATAGGATGGTCTAATTCCCTTGCTCCCGGTTGCACCAGAATTTATCCAAGTGTTATGGTTGATGAATCTACATGTACATGAAATGTATTTTCCCAATCTGGGAATAGTGGGATAAGTTTTGTGACCATATTTTCTTTTAAGGTGTCCAATCCTTGTTGATAGTTGTTGGCCCTTGAAAAAGTTTTGAGGAACACTTGGTCATAATTGACCGTTTTGGAATTTGACACCCGGTCAAAGATGGAGCACCAGGTGAAGTAGAGATAGTGGGATCTCAGTCCACTTTGGGCCTCTGTGGGGTTTTGGGTTAATGTAATGGGAAAGGGATATCATCACGTGGGTTTACCCACGCTTAGGCCCACTTTTGTAATGTATAAATAGATACTTATGCAATGTAAGAAGAGACGATGGATTAGTGCTAGTAATTAGATCTGTGTGATCGAATACGGATTGTATATGTTATGTCCATGATTGTAAGAGGCTTGCAAAGATAAGTGCAAGTTGTTGAAAGAGGTTGGAGAGGGATTTGTGTTGAAGTGCAAGGAAGAAGGATCTGATGAGATGCACAGATCTTCTGTCCTGTGTGAAGTAAGGGTTTTGAGTGGGTTTGTGATGTAACCAATTGAAGACACTAATAAAGAAGAATATTTGGTGGACGTAGCCCCAGGGTGGGGGTGAACCACGTAAATCCATGTGTGATGTTTTGTGCTTTGGTTCAATGTGTGTATTCCATCTTCGGCTAAGTGATTTGATATATGTATGTAGATATACTTATGATTTGTGCTCTTATATGTGTATGAATGTTACATATGATACATATGAGGATGCTTAGTGTTGATCTACTAGGATTTGATCTATTTTATTGTTGTTAAGTGTTTGTATTAGTGTGGATGTTGTGAAGCTCTATTGTATAAGCGAAGTGGTTATTGAATGTATCTTAAGGAACTAACAGTGCTAGGTGCTCTATTAAGTTGTATAATCATAGATCTATGTCCCAGCTAAGGTTGCAGACACCTGAGTCTTGCAACCACCCCTGCCTCTACCTCGGGTGAGACTTCATTTTCTTTGTAGGTGTTGTCGAAAGGGCCGGTAGTTAGGGTTTTTCTGGTGTTCTCTTGAGAATTGAACCCTAGGTCTTCCCCTGTTCCAACAAATGGTTATGTTGCCAGGACCTCAAACTGTGATTTTTGGGAACTAGAGAAGAAGAAACTTTGTGCAAAAGAAAGCTCTGAATAAGGTCAGATCTGAAGAAAGGAAGATCAGATATGAAGAAAAGAAGCAAGATCCGAACCCTCTGTGCTCTAAGAAAAGTAAAAGTGGAAGTTCCTTAAAGAAAGAGGTCATACCTTCAGAGAAGAGGTAAGATATGTAATCCTTGTGCTCTAATAAAGGTAAGAATAGTTAAAAGTTCTTAGATCTGAAATCTTTGTGCTCTGTAGAAGTAAGATAAGTGGAAATTTTTGTTTCTAAAGTATGGATCTAGGTATTTTTTATAGATTTTGTCCTAGATTAAAACCTAGGGCATTAATATATGAAAGAAATCTTGATATGAATAGATCTGATAGATATGTTATACCTATGAATAGAAAGAATGTTTGGACTAACAAATGGATGCAAGATGCTAGAAAGAAATTTTTGCAGGCTAGTTGCCATGATCCTAATGTGCAGTACAGAAGAAGTTGGGGATCATTTAAGAGAAAGAGAGGATTAACCCTATGTTACAGTTCCAGAAAACTAGGTCATCTAGCTAAGGAATTCCCCGGTGGAAAACCCAGTTGTCTCTGTTGCAAATCTTTGGATCATGAAGTATTGGATTGCCCTAGAATGATTGCTAAGTTTAAAAGAATGAATCTGTATGAAGAAAACCCTAGGATAGCCCCAGAAATAGCAGAACCCTAGAAGGAATCAGAGAAGTATTGATACATATGAAAGAAACACTAAGGGAACATAAAGATGTCCTATTACCAGAGATCTTCAAAGAAAAGGAACAAGTCAAAGAAAGACTAGGGGACTTCGACATTAACTGTATTCTCAATGAAGAAACACAAGTGAACATTATGCCAGAAATAACCTGGGAAGTTATAGGGAAGCCTTCCATTATTCCTTCACTAGGAGGAATAGGACTATTCAGAGGAAAACTTGTGATGTTATGTAGAAAAATCGCTCAGATACCTATGACAGTCAATGGATCTTCGACTGAAGAAGATTTTGAGATTATTAAATTTATTGAGGACAACGCCTCATTCACTATGTTACTTGGAAAACCTTGGATTGAGAAAGATCAATCCAGAAAGAAGGAAGAAGAAAAGGTATTACAACAGCAGAGACAAGAGCTAAAAGATTTCATGACCAGAAGGATCGCATAGTTGATTGAGGAACAGGAGAATAAATCAAAGCTAATTAACACTAGAAGTGTAATTATCAAGGAGTTAGGGAACTCACAGAAGATTGGAGTATCTATACCAGATACAGATGAAGTAGTTCTCATGAGTCTTGGGAAAGAACCTCAACAATGCGAAGTGACTATGCCCAAGGAAAATAAGAACCAAAACGAGAAAATAAATACCGAGATGAATCTCATGGGGGAAAAGACTAGAAAGATAAGTAAAAGAGAGCTCAAATCGATAGGCTACAGAGGGTCCCAGAGGGAACCTCTTTAAAAGAAACTTTTCAAAATTCGAGCTTCGTCGGGATAACAGAACAGCGACATGGGTCACTTCTCCATGGAGAAGAAATATAGCCATTGGAGGTCGATATGTCCATTCGACTGTCGCTCTGACGGATCGAAAAGCATTGATAGCTCATCACCAGACAGTTAGACCATGCCATAATGGATAGAACCAGAGTTAAAGAAGCCCCATATCCATTGCAAACGATCTGTTACAGAGTTACTTACTTAATCCATCGCCCCATGCATGGAAGACACTTTTGCTAAATCGTGAATTTTAGCTTGCAGATTACTTGAATTATGAACAGTGATTACTTTTCCCTTACTCTCTACCTTACTATAGTGCCTACATTACTGTGAGAACCCGAGATATTGATCCTGAGCGTATATGTCCGACGAAATTAGCGCAACTGAAGAATTTGTAAGAGAGGTACTCGCTAGCCTTAAATCCAAAAGATTCATGTCGGAATGAGGATTTTCTATAGGTTTACAGCCATCATCGACAAGAGGAGTGCAAGCCTCCCCATCGACTGCTCGAGAAGGAACATCCTGAGACGGCGCAGAAAGAAGAACCAAACATAAGGACAATATGGCCAACGTGAATTTGGTCCCATCCATCCTACCTACTTACATACCACCTCTGAATGGTGCGATCAATAGAGATAGTGTGCCTAGACACTTTGATTACACTCTATTCACTGCGTACCTACCAAAAGGGGTACGCATAGTCTGCGCAGATCACGAAAAGATCGCAGCGTTGAAGTTTAGTGACTTCAACCTGGGGGATTGAAAATTATACAACACACTTTCCCTGTACAAGTACCTAACCAGAACCAAGGGAAATAATTCGAAGAACATCCCTCAGCAATGGATGATGAACCTTGCACAGTCCACTTTGCTCAACATTATGGAGATACCATACTTCGGCAGACACCGGGAGGTGAATGCTTGTGTGAAGCTCCTACTGGAAAGTTACCATGGAGGATACTTATGGTTGAATTGCCATATAACAGTTGATCCAGCACTGATCAACTAGATCACCGAGATTAGCATGCAGGGCCCTGATCCCACGAGTACTATCCTGGAAAGACAACAGACCGTGCTCTTACTCATAAAATCAAAGAAGCTTATGGCTATTTTGAGAAAGGAGTGTGAGGCTACAAGGTAAATTCCATTGAAAATGGCCCAGTACGCCTCGCCTGTCAACCGAACATAGGGAAGTTGGTACGCAAGAATTGACCCATGCAAGTATCCATCTTTGTAGTCGACCTCGCAGGAAAGTGCCCAGAGGGACTACAGATGAACTAGGTGAAGTACCTGATGAATCAACTAGAGATTGATTGTAGAGAAGCCTGGGATTAGGGGCATGAATTTCACTTTAGTTGGCCCTTGATACTTATATCTTTTGTTGCATGGGAGATACTAGAAGGTACAACCTTCCTTGACATTGACCCCTTTGAACCATTGGCTGTGAAGTTCAGTACCATGCGGTACTCAAACAACATGAACAAGTAGTGGCAATCCAATGTTGTATTTCATACCTACTACACCCAGTTGAAGCTCACCATCCAGTTCGAGCCACGCGTGACCCCAAATACTTTACACAGGTTTCAACCTTTGATAAAGTTCAGTGCAGACCGCCATTTTATCTATCTTACAGCACGTGTTGATGAGAACAAGGAACAACTTCAGCCGTATTATAAGCTGACAGAAGAAGACTTGGAAGAAATCACCAAGGAATGGTCGGTGGACCTTCTTACTCCAGCCGACCCTGTAGAAGTTTCTAACATTTATAGCCCAGAAGTTGCACAGAATACACTTGGACCCAGTAAGACAAAGAAAGAAAAGAAGATAAAGAAGAACGAGGAAATATAGGATGTAGATAGAAGATCTGTAAGAACCGCATCTGTTACACTAGAGCAAGAAGGTTATGGCAAAGACTTAGAGGAAATCAAACAGAGGTAAGGAGACGAAGTCGAAAACATAAAGAAAAGGAAGGGTTTTCCTCCGGAACCTTCCTCCCGAAAGAAATAAATAGCACCTGTGACTAAGTTGAAGACCTTTCTCACTCCATATGACTTCATTTTTCTCATCGCAGCTATGAACAAAGCCATAGAAGAGATAATAGAAAATTAGGAATCTAAGCAAGACACAATGTACCATAGAATCGAGATCGAACTCCAAAGAGTACAGCAAGCTCTCCAATCTAGCCACATTGTCTCC
Organism: Picea glauca; assembly: GCA_000966675.3. Lineage (NCBI taxonomy): Eukaryota > Viridiplantae > Streptophyta > Pinopsida > Pinales > Pinaceae > Picea > Picea glauca. The sequence continues at coordinate 27,067 of JZKD02S2262952.1, forward strand.
TCTGTGCCCCTGCCAGGAGGAACAAAGAAGAAGGAAATGCATCATTTCAACTCCACAAGATTGTTGACACAGTCGAAGTATGCCTTCGGAAAGAACAGGAAGAAATAGTGCAGTCCACCCAGGCCTTAAAGAAAGCACAGGAGGAAATCATTGAGAAACGTCGAGCCACGCAACAAGAGAAGGACACTCTCCAAGCGAAATTTGAAGAAGATAGAGTGAAGATCCAAAAAGACAAAGAGAAGTTTCTCACGAAGCAGATTGGGATTGAAGAAGCAGTCCACAGAGCACTTTTCTCTATGACCAGCTTAGAACAGAAGGAAGAGGACCCCATAGAATGCTAAGTGATGAAGCTTGTTGAAGTTATTAAGCAACTTCAACAAAGATTCATGGACTTAGAGATTCATACCATACCTCAGACCCCACAAGAAGTGTGCGACCAGTGAGAAATAATGCAAGATACCAGATATATAAAATATGCAAAACAGAAATAAAATGCTAGAAATGGCAGAATAACAGTAAAATATCCATCATAACCTTCACAATACACAGATATGATATACGAAATAGCAATAGAAAAAGCACTTTGATTCAAAAAACAATGTTCATAGGCCTCTTCGAGGGGGCAACCTCCACTCGAGCAGCGCTCTATTAAAATAATATCCAAGCTAGGGTTCTCATACCCTCGCCCCTTATTTATACTAAATATGTCTATTAAGAGAAGCATATAGAGGAAGATACTTCTAGAAGGGGAAGCTTCTATTAGGTCTTCTTACATCCACCTTATTCTATTTTATTGAAAGGCCTTATTAATATTGACCTTTATTACATCTGAATACTTTGATCTACTTATGTGCGGGTTAGGACCTTAACAAATAACTACCTAGAGCACCATAGAAAGGATTAAAGAACTCTCTAAGGAATGAAAACAGTTAAGTAGCAGAAGTGCGCAGATCTACGAGAACCTAGCTGAGAACCCAGAATTTCATAAATTGGAGTCACATCTCCAAGAGGTGAAGTATGAAGCCGAAAGGCTACAGGTGCAGTTGAAGGCCCTATCACCCATAGAGAGAATGAAGAGGTTTCCAGAGAAATGCATAACCCAACAGCAGATTCACACGCTTCAGAGTAAAGTAATGGAAGTCTCTCAATGAATTCAACCAATACAAGAAAATGCATGCCAACTATTCACTTAAGTTGAAATCCAAGGAGTAGAACTTGAACAGGTTATGAACACAGCAGAATAGCATCTAGAAGGCTCGGTGAATGAGACACTCATCCAGGAGTTTGTCGAGCGACGCAGGTGCGCCCGCTAGGCACGTCCGCTCACAGGATCCTTCCTCAGCCCGAAGAACTGAAAGGTTCTTCTATTTCCCTATCGGAAAATTTTCACCCACAGCAACTCTCTCATGGGGTCTCTCTTTCTTTTAAATCAATGCCACATTTTGTTATCGGGGTTCCTCCTATCGGAATTTTGGCACTTGTGGTGTCCAAACAACTTGTTTTACCGATCCCCAATCCCCGATACGCTCCCCTGCTGCCTTAGCCTCCCGGGCTAAGCCTTTAGTCCACACGAACACTTTCCATAAGACCGCAGCCTTATATTATGTCTCGTCGGGGTTTCTGACTTTAAAATACCGATGCGCTCAAATTCTCGTTAGCCCTCTAGGCTAAGCTCTGGGTCCACGTGACCTCCCCTTATATGACCACAGTCATATTCCTCATCAGAGTTTCAGGGTTTCAAATGTTGAAAACAACTTGCCCACGGGATTCCCGATTCCTCGAATCTCGGCTCTCCGGTTTGCTGACAGTTGGCCCCTTAAATGGCACTTTCCACTTTCTATCGGGGTTTCAGACTTCGTGATTCCAAAATGCATAAACACCTTGTCACCAGGATCCCCGATATCCCGATGACCCAAACACTGATAGACGACTTCCTGGTCGGGACTTTTCCCGATGGCTCTGATTTCTTCCACGTGTCCTCCCCTGATGGACGGTCTTGGTTAACTCTCGGGATTTCGCGATCTTTGATGTCCTGGATGCCTCATCCCTAGGACTCGTGAAATGATGAACTACGAATCCCTTCCAATCTCTGACACATGTCCCAACTGAATGGACGGCTCTGAACCGGTCGGGATTTCGAGACTTCTGATGTCCCGACTCTCATGACCTCAGGAACTCCAATTTCCTAACTCCTGATGCCTCGATGTCCGCCACGCGTCTCCACAAATGGACGGTCCAGATTTTCCCAGAATTCTTCTTATGTAAATTCTTGATCTTCTGCTCTCGTGAATCCCGATTCCTAAACCCTGATGGCTCGATGTGCCAACTCATCAACTACTTGTCTCAACCATGTACTCAACATGTACCTCAACCAAAATCTCTCATCAATTTAATCATCCAAATCTGATTTGTAGCTCTGTAATAGACCTAGTGTATATGATCAAATTCCTGCAAACCTTCCTTAATTTTAACAACAAGAGACTAGCATTTTCATCAAACTTTTCTTTAGTCTCACATGCCTAGTTTTGGATTAGTCAACAACCCTAACTTGAAATAATCATAACTTTGAACATGTAATGTATAAAGATATGAAACTGATACACAATGTTCTTAAGTGTGTTTTATGCAATTCATCCAGGTTTCACTACTTGGAACCTCTCAAAAAAGGAGTTAAAGCAAAAATGGCATACCCTGCTAAAATATGTCTTATTCTAAAGAGCGACCTTGTAGAGCGTGCCCCACACGAACTATTCATTGAATGCATCTAAAATTATTACACAGGATACTACAGACTGTAACCTAACCAACATATTTGGTCTCACTAAATTTGGAACTGTTATGAAGACGTTACCCGAAACACCTTTTTTTTATTAGTTTCAGGACTAGCCACAAACCCTATTTTCCACGGAGTGTAACTCCCAAAATAAAATGACCCACAAGCTGAATTGTTTACCACAAATACTTGGTTGTGTTTTCTCAATGTCATAGCAATTTCGAGGTCTGAATCATTATAGAAAAAAAGTTATAATGACAATGGTGAGATGACCTGTAAATAACATACCTTAGAAAGCACCATCAAAAGAATTTATCCTTCCTTGCATTTCGTCTTTATTTTATTCAACTTCCCTCATAAATTTGTCTTAGATATGCATATGCTCAAGTGTGATTCAAATGAGAGAGCCTTGCCTCTTATTTATACTCTCCAAGTAGCTTCCTTAAAAACATCTTCTAGGTCACTTGGCCCACTTTCCTTATTTTAGGGTTAACCCACTTTTAATTTCTCCATTAAATTTATTTTGTATTCAAATTGAATTATAATACACTCATAACTTCACTTTATTATGTACCTTTTAAAATATCTTAAACCTCTTTGACTACTTTGACCTTTTGGGGCTTCTAGATGACATATGAGGGTTCTCTAACTTCGTAAGGCCATAACTCTCAAACCGTGAGGATTTATGTGACATTCCACATACCACTAGAAATGAAATGACATGTACTATCCATCTAGAATAGTATTACCTTCAAATATATAAAAACTCATACCATTATCCATCAAACAAACTTGGGTCCATTACCCAAACCTGGGTTCTCCAACTTCACATGTTCATAACTCTCTAACTGTGAGGAGTTATGTGACGTTATACATACCACCGGAAATGGCATGACAAGAACTATCCATCTAGGATAGTTTCCCTGACAAATTCACTTTCCTTCATCTCATTATTCCACAATTAAGCATGGGTTCTCTTACTCCACAAAGCATCTTCCCATGAGG
>JZKD02S2262963.1:9657-27861 GCA_000966675.3 Picea glauca
AGTATATCTCTTTCTAGTGCTTCTGAAGATAGCAGGGTCGTATTGCTTAAGGAGTTTTCAGCAAGGGTGCATCATCTTGAAGAGAAGGGTTTTATCTAGCCAATCAGGAGGAGCGTTGGGCATTTCATCAGTTGGGTTTTACTTGTAGGTGCTCCACCATCGTTTTGAGTGCTTTTCTAGGAAGTTATCACCATCAGACATTTAGCTTCAGACTGGGATGATTTGGAGGTAAGGAGGACATCCCACTATTCTGTATTTCTCATATCTAGAGAGATCCTCTTGAGATCTGGATCTGAAACTTCTCCCACAGGGTTCTCATAGCCCGATCTATATTCTTGGAGAGTTTCAGATCATTTGGAGGTCTCCTACATCAGGGCTGAATTATCTAGGGTTCCAGGCATCCAATGGGGTGCACCATTCAGTGGAGGAGTTCAAATCTACAAGGTGTGAGAGGAATCTTGGTGATTCAGGCACCTGGGTTGTTCTTTCCATCACCCGATCTACTATTTGGCATCTTTCTCGAGGTGATTGGACATCTTTGGCACCAGGGCCAAAATATTGAGGGTTTCAGTCTTCACTTGAACCATGGCACCCTTCAACTAGGAGGGTTGGCATCCAGATCTGCTTGACACTGGTCTTCATTACTTATTCAGCCTTTGGAGGCTTCTTTTGTATTGACGGGAGAATTTTGTAGCAAGTCATATCTATTGTTTGTATGACCATTTGAGGGTCATGCCAGATTGGCCATCTATTGTATTGATTCNAGAGAAATTTCCAGGTCCTTCCTTTATTATTATCCAGCAAATGAAGGGATACAACCTACAGTGAAACCCATTGTAACTTCCTCTTCTTTCTCTCATAGTCTCCTCTCTCAAAATACAATACTCGCAATAATGCATAGATGCAATACATATCCCTCATAACAGAGGTTTTCCTTCATGGGAAAAAAACCCTAACATAATTTCTATCATTAGATATGTGACCTTATAATGAACGGTCCAGATTTACAATGAAATTACAATATACTTTTACAAGGCAATTTTTCCTTCTGGGGCTTCTCCCTCGAAGCCCCTCGAACCCCGCAGAGGGGGTACCCTCCCTCTGCACTCCCTCACATGGAATAATGTACATACTTATGGGGTGTAAAGTCTTCATGGGGTATAAACATGGATGAGAAAAACAATAACTCTAAGTCAGGAAGATAATCAGGCTCCACAACCAACATTAGGGCTATGATGTTCTTTCCATTCCGAAGAACAAATAAGTGTGTCCTGTCAAGTAATAGGTATCCACCTGTCAAGGATTACTAGTCTCTTTCTATGATGATTGAATAATTACTCACTGGCATGTCAATTACCTTAATATTAAGGGTTGTCCTTATTTCAGGATGCATGCACAAAACAAAGGTCACGTCCTCGATTTCACCTATGGTCGATTGTTGTAGACTATTATAAGAGAGCATGCTTCTGGAATTTTYATTTGTACAAGACAAGCCTAGCTCTTCCACAATAATTTYCGACATTATGCTTGGGCCCGAAACGTCGTCAATGAGACAACAATGGGATATTTTGTACATAATCTTTACAGAAATGAAAAGTGAGGGTTTTTTTATAGGGTGTCTAAAAGTATGTACTCCTACTTTATTTAGAGTTGAGTCCTCTTCGTCTACCTCTTTTGAGAGATTGGCTATGATGGAAGTGTTTCCTTCCATGAAAATTTTCAGATGCTTTTGTTGCTCAGGGATGAAAACCATGTCCAAGAGGGTAGCATCGGATTTGATATTATCCATTTGATTGAGGATGTTGTATTTGGAAGAGGGAAGAGGGGAGGGAGTTACTTGACTATCATGAGTTTTAGTAACCTATACAGTAGCAATTGGTGAAGATGAGATTGGGCTCGAACAAGTACGAGGGGGATCATATATTCCTTTAAAAGTTTTTACACATTATTTTCATCATCCCTATGACCGTTAATGATGTAAACCTATTTGTTTCCTTCAGAGGGGTCAGTGGCCTGAATTCCTAAAGAAAGAAGGGAGAAGAACTTTTACAGAGAGAAGAAGTCATATTTTCCTTTGTAAAAACCCTATTAAAGAGGATTTTCGTAGATTATCTATACACAGGGTGTGGCGACACCTGATTTCTACAGGCTGTACTAAATCTATACTATGATGTTTCCGTAGGTTGCTCTATAGCGAGGGTTTGTAAATTCCTGTACGTGGGAAAAATGAGCATCTTCTCGATGCTTTTAGAAAGATAAACTTCTATGGTGAGGTGGCCTCCAAACGGTTTGGATCTTACCCAATTTCATGAATTAGTGGGATAATCCTAACCTCCTCACCTTATCCTATTCAGCTTATAAAAGGAGAGGAGCTCTCATGGAGAAAGTTAGATTGGCTTGTTATTGAGTTTTGTAGATTGGAGTTTTTGGAGCTTCTATGTTGGCTTTGAGCTTTCCTTTGTCAAGATAGATTGTGAGTAGCTATCAGATCTACAGTCTTAAAATCCATGGATTAGAAGTGTGTGGGAAGCAAGGAACTGTTGGAAGGAACCTAACAACATCAAGGCATCAGGTTGTATCTTTCTTCCACATTATAAAATACAGTGGCATGTTTCTTTATCATAAAATCATTCTCATTTTATTACATGACTCCTTGATCACATGTATAAGATTCCATTGAGTATACTATTGTTTCTTTCACTTTGGTTGGTTTGTGTCATTGTAGATCCAATACCACAAGAGCATCGGAGTGGAGCGAGGACAACAAAGATATAAGGAAGTGATATTCAAAGGTATGTCATTCATCTCTTATTTGATAGTAAATTTGATGATTAAAGCTTAGNCGGGGAAACATCCATGGCCCCAGCCAACGCGGCCACTTGGAGCAGTTTATTAATGCAAAGAAAAAGATTACAGAGAGATTTTACAAGAGAGTTTCTCACAATCGATCATCGGAAATTGACCCTCCATGCTCTTTAAATAGAGATCATGGTTTTGATCTCTATTTCAAATGGGAACTATGATCTACAAGAGAGTTTTGAGCATGGTTTTCTGATTTCAAATTCGTTAAAAAATGAAACGAGTTACGAGGATAGTTTTCGCGTCTCTGTGGAAACCTCATTAAAACATGAAACAAAGGTTATGAGCATAGTTCTCGTTTCTATGTCAAGATCGTTAAAAAATGAAACAGAGGTCTGGGGATTGAACCTGGATTCTCGAGCATAGTTCATATTCCTGTGTCAAGCTCGTTAAAAAATGAAATAGTTTTTCCCCCTCTCTGTTTGAGTTAATTCCTTCATCTAGTATTTGAAGCTTCATTTCATTATCCTTTGTAGTTGGATGAAACAAATCTACAGGGGCATTTTCTTCCAGCCTCTAGACTTCAAGCTAAAGTTTATCCACTAGATTTTTAAGCTGGGGGCTAAGTACCAACCATACGAATTTGTGAACCATGCATTGGGAAGTCACAAGCATAGTTTTTACTTTGGTTCAAGACTGTGTAAAAATGAAACCACCTACCTCAAGCATAGTTTCCTCTGCTTCAAGCTTGTGTAAAAATGAAATCAGGTTCAAGCATAGTTTTGTTTAGTTTTAATTTTATGTAAAAATAAAATCTATCCCAAGGATAGTTTTGTTTTTTTTAAATCTTGCCTAAAATTGAAAACAATCACGAGCTTAGTCTTTGTTCTTTCTCATGCTCGTAAATACATGAGAATAAGTTACCGAGCTTAGTCTTTGTTCTTTCTCATGCTCATAAATCAATGATAATGTAACCGAGTAAACGTTCATCACTTTTTCGGACTCGTAAAGGTTATATGAAAAAGGAACCCCTTGGAGTTCCCTTTAAGCTCTTTTCAGACTCTCTAAACATAAAAATATTTTCGATTGATCTTGTTCTTTTCATGCTCGTTAAAGTATTTGAATAAAACGCCTCTTGAGCGATAATTTATCTCTTTTTCAGTCTCATCAGACTAACTTACGAAAAAGGACCTTGTGGAGTTCTCTTTAAGTTCTTTGCAGGCTCTCTAAACATGAAAAAACCCCGAGTTTTATTTCTTTGGACTCGTTCAACAAACATCGATAGGTCCATGTGGGACTGAACCACTCCTTCTTAGGGTTCATTAAATATACTCCAGAGGACTTATCCGAAGGATGAGATTACATTACAAGCATATGTTATCCTCCTCAATATTCCATACAAATAAAGAGGTACTCGCCAAAAATGGAGAGGGGGGAATTGGGAAAGAAATGTATCTAAACCTGTATTCTATGGAAGAGTCATCTTTGAACATGACACCCTTTCACTTGCTTTGTAGCTAGGTTGGAAAATCCACTTGTCTCTTGGTCATAATCCTTTATAAGATTACAAATTGGTCTGCGATCCCTATTGTTGAGTCAGTGTTTCCAAGATAGTTGATGTGTCGTCAATATGTTCAAAGAGACGTTCAACCCAAAAATCCTTCTATTGCGTTAGCCATTTCCATAATCCTTAATACTTCTATTGCATCGGCCATCCTTGAGTTAGTCCTGATCACTTGTTACTCTGATATACCTCAAATATTTTTACCTGTTTCATATAATTGATGGGGGGTACATTAAGGCCCTCCTATGACGAGTCTTTTCCTGTCGACTTCAACTCGTTATCCAAGAATTAGACTTAGAAACCAATTGGTACCTTGGAACTTGCATGCCTCAATGGTAGGTTTCCTCTCTTTCGACAGTGGGCTTTCATTATTAACCTCTGATCGGGAGATTTGGCCGAGTGTTTGACTTCATCTCATTAATTTGCACCTGTTAGATTGTACTAGTGTACCTTGGGAGTCATTGACATTAATGGTTATTTCCCTCGCACTTGTTAATGGTATTCACTAATGACCGGTAATCAAGTGGTTTCTACCATGTTTGACTTCAACACATGTATTCCCATGGTTATATTCGTACTATAGAGTGGTGGAGATTAATGCAGGAGCATCCCTCACGACAAGCAAAACCAATGTGGAAGCAGAGGATAGCTAGAAAATGTCCAGCACAAGTTTTTGAATTTTTAAATTTTCTCTTGAAGTTGATGTGCTGAATATAAATGGGATCATTTAATTTAAGTTCCTTGGTAAGAATGTAATCAGACCTCGAGCCATATGCTCTCGTTTGAGAAAAACAGAGGCATTTATAGTAGTAGTTGCAGGTAGGTAGAATTGAATTCTTAGATTAGACAGTTTTAGAGCACAGGAGGGAAACCAGATATAGACACCCTCATTTGCATCATTTGTAACATTAGAAAAAGAAAAGGAAAGAAGAKTCTAGAGAGCATATGAGAATAGCAGAGAGTTGTAGAAGAACACCCATGTATAGATCTTGAATTAATAGAAGAAGTTGATTCRGATTCATGGTTGTTGTGTTATTCTCTGCGTATGTGTGTTAAATGCTCTAAATATTACTCCMTGTTATGCATTTKTTGTTATGCTRAGTGTATGAGTTCATGTGTCGAGATTGAAGTCTGAGAGGAAGCGAWTGAGATACAATCGTTTCTCTGCTTGAGCAAGGATTCCTGCAAGGAGTGCAGTTGAAGTCATCCGCAAGGGAGTGCATTGACAGAAGGCTTAGAGAGATAGCTTTTGTTCTCATTCCTCATGAAGGTGCAGTTAGGCATCGATCCATGCAAGGAGTGCACAGGCTAAGGGAGGAAGTCTCAGTAGTGTTTCTGAGCAGAATCTTTGGAGGACTGCTGCTGCAGGTGTGCACAGAGTCAAGAGAACTTCAACACTTAGACGTGATTGAAGACTTTCCGCAAGGAGTGCATGTAGGGAACCTTGTTGAAGTTGAAGTGACTTTGCAAAGCTCAGGGAGGATAGGCCTCTGAGATGCTGAAGATCAATGTAGGTAAGTGTGATTCGAGGCCAGGGAGAAGTGTCATAGGTTGGCGAAGGAATCTCGTGGAGAGATACCCTTTCTCCATTTCGTGGAATTATACAGGGAGGAACGAACAGTCGAAATCATCTCGAGAGATTTTGTGAAGTTCCGAGGATCGTCAGATCTTGCAGAGGTGTAAGGAGGTTATGGCGTGAAGATCCGAACAGTTCGAGGCTCAAGAGAAGGCCAGGAGCCGTCCATCTGTAGAATACAGGTGGAATATATCTAAGGATCTTGTAAACTCGGGATTTCGCAGGGAAAAGGCCCAAGCGTTGGGTGTTCAGAGTCACGAGGACGCAAGAGGCAAGAAGATCTGAGTTGTCCATCTGAGGAGGATAGGTTCTAGAGATCGGTGATCTCGCGAACTCAGGAGTTCACAGGGGAATGCCCAAGGGCTTGGTGTTAAAGGTCATGAGACGCGAGGTTGGCGAGGCCGCAAAGTGGTGAGAGATTGTGAGCTATCCATCTGAAGGGACAGGTGTCAAGGAGCGATAGATCTCGTGGACTCGGAGCTCGCAGGGTGAATGCCCAAGTGTTTGGCGTTAAAAGTCACGAGACGCGAGGTCGCAAGGCAGTGAAGTGACGAGAGGTTGTGAGCCATCCATCTAAATACGACAGGTGGCAAAGATCGGGAAACCTCGCGAACTTGGGGTTCACAGGGTGAGAGTCCAAATATTGGATACCCAAAGTTGTGAGGACGTGAGCAGTGAGAGAAGGATAGCCGTCGAATCCAGATCGTAGAAGGACCATTGGATCTGCACGTAGGATCATGTCTTGGGACCTCATGGGAAAAAGGCCTGAGAACTTGGCTATGGAAAATCGTGAAGTTGCGAGGGAATGAAGTTGTGGGTCTTGACATATTGGATCTCGGGAGTCGACATAGAAGTTATTCGACCTTGCAAGAAGTGAAGTCGCGAGGGAGCGAGATTGCAAGTTTCGGCGTCTCGGGTATCGAAGGTTGGAGAACCAATAGTTGGTACCGGGAGTAGCGAGGTCATGAGTAGCGAAATCCTGCAGGGAAAAGTCAATGAGTTGACTGACCATCGGGTCTCGGGGATCCGAGAGCCCAGCATTCAACCTTTGAACTTGCGAGTTCCTATCCTTCGAGAAGTAAGGAAGGGGATCGTGTGACGAAGAGAACTATGGGAGGAGATTTCCCGATAGGGAAATAGAAGAACCTTGGAGTTCTTCAGGCCGAGGAGAAGGGAAGGTCCTGTGGGAGCGTACGTGCCCCCTGGAAGGGTGCACCTATGTCAAGTGGTATTAGAGCGATTTTTTTGTCTGTATATTTCAGGCAAGAGAGGCAGGAGATAAAGAGCACTCTGATACACACATCAAGTGTTATCAGGACGTAGAAAAGTTTCTTTTCTTTTTGTAGCAGAGGATAGGGAGAATTCACCATGCCACCAAGGAGAAGAGGCAAACAATCACCCGATCTAGAAGAGGGAAAGGAATTGTCTAGAGGAAGAGAAATGTCCAGGGATAGAGGTAGGCAAGTATAGAATCTAGACGTGGAAAGAGGAATGTGAAATATTCATGCCAGAATGGAGGACATGGAGATAAGGCAAAGGCGAAACGTTGATGCAAGAGATATCAGTGAATCTGAAGATGAAGGTGATGTTGGACATGAAGAAGAAGAAATCCTAGTAGAAGATGCAGCCAATGAGCGTTTAATTAAGGCTATTGCTCGGATGAGTTCGAAAACAAAGATGGACATTCCAACTTATGAAGGGAGTCTGGATGCAGAAGAGCTGCTAGATTGGATTAGAGCTCTTGACACTTACTTCGATTATGAAGATATCGAAGATGATAAGAAGTTCAGGCATGCCGTTACAAGATTAAAAGGACATGCAACCTTGTGGTGGGATGAACTGCAAGTTGATAGGCGTTGCCAAGGCAAATAGAAGATTAAGAGCTGGGATAGGATGATTGCAAAGATGAAGACAAAATTCATTCCCAAGGATTATCAAATTTCTCTGTTCCAGAGGATGCAGAACCTGAGACAGAGGATGATGACAGTGAAGGAGTACATAGAGGAATTCTACAGGTTGAATATCAGAGTAGGTCATCGCGAAATAAATGACGAAAAGGTGGCCAGGTATCTGAATGGCCTGAGGTATGAAATTCAGGATGAATTAAATATGGCAACCATCCGAATGGTGGAGGATGCTTACCAATTGGCTCTGAAAGTTGAGGAGAAGCTGAGCTGTAAACAAATTCAAAGGGGCAGAGGCAGAAGTCAGCCCAAAGGCAATTCTGTTGCCCAAGATAAATACCAGAAGCCCAAGGATGATTGGAAGAGACCTCAGACAGAAAGAGGTGGAAGTTCACAACGAGGGCGATATGTTGAGCAAAGAGAACAACAGACTGAGTAGAGAGGAGGATATGCTGATAATAATAGGTTTCCTTGTGCCAGAGGTAAAGGAAGAGGAAGAGGTGGAGTAATCACATGCTTCGCATGTGGGAAAAATGGACATAAGTCATTCGAGTGTCCTGAGAAAAAGAAGGAAACTAGAGAGACTCACATTGCCAAGGCATAGAGGCAAGATGTTGAGGCAGAGTACGCTGAAGGTGGAAGATCGCTGGTAATGCGAAAAGTCCTTTTGATGCCAGAGAAGGAGGTGGAAAATTCAGCATAGAGGAACAGTCTTTTTAGGACTGCTTGTAAGACCAAGGGTTGGGCATGCAAGGTTATCATGGACAGTGGAAGCACTGACAATCTAGTTTCAACCGAGATGGTGGAGAGGCTAGACTTGGAGACAACTGATCACCCGAGTCCATACCAAGTTTCATGGCTACAGAATGGACATCAGGTAAATGTCACTAAACAATGCTTAGTTGACATCAAGATAGGAGGATATAATGATAACATTCTATGTGATGTTATCCCTATGGATGTCTATCATTTATTGTTGGGAAAACCCTGGCAATATGATAGAAAAAATACATATACCCTGGAGAGGAATGGGAGAACNCGGAGCTCGCAGGGTGAATGCCCAAGTGTTTGGTGTTAAAAGTCACGAGACGCGAGGTCGCAAGGCAACGAAGTGACGAGAGGTTGTGAGCCATCCATCTAAATACGACAGGTGGAAAAGATCGGGAAACCTCGCGAACTTGGGGTTCACAGGGTGAGAGTCCAAATATTGGATACCCAAAGTTGTGAGGACGTGAGCAGTGAGAGAAGGATAGTCGTCGGATCCAGATCGTAGAAGGACCGTTGGATCTGCGCGTAGGATCATGTCTTGGGACCTCATGGGAAAAAGGCCCGAGAACTTGGCTATGGAAAATCGTGAAGTTGCGAGGGAATGAAGTTGTGGGTCTTGAGGGAATGAAGTTGCGAGGGAAAGAACCCAGCATTCAACCTTTGAACTTGCGAGTTCCTATCCTTCGAGAAGTAAGGAAGGGGATCGCGTGACGAAGAGAACTGTGGGAGGAGATTTCCCGATAGGGAAATAGAAGAACCTTGGAGTTCTTCAGGCCGAGGAGAAGGGAAGGTCCTGTGGGAGCGGACGTGCCCCCTGGAAGGGTGCACCTATGTCAAGTGGTATTAGAGCGGTTTTTTTGTCTGTATATTTCAGGAAAGAGAGGCAGGAGATAAAGAGCACTCTGATACACACATCAAGTGTTATCAGGACATAGAAAAGTTTCTTTGCTTTTTGTAGCAGAGGATAGGGAGAATTCACCATGCCACCAAGGAGAAGAGGCAAACAATCACCCGATCTAGAAGAGGGAAGGGAATTGTCCAGAGGAAGAGAAATGTCCAGGGATAGAGGTAGGCAAGTACAGAATCCAGACGTGGAAAGAGGAATGTGAAATATTCATGCCAGAATGGAGGACATGGAGATAAGGCAAAGGCGAAACGTTGATGCAAGAGATATCAGTGAATCTGAAGATGAAGGTGATGCTGGACATGAAGAAGAAGAAATCCTAGTAGAATATGCAACCAATGAGCGTTTAATTAAGGCTATTTCTCGGATGAGTTCGAAAACAAAGATGGACATTCCAACTTATGAAGGGAGTCTGAATGCAGAAGAGATGCTAGATTGGATTAGAGCTCTTGACACTTACTTCAATTATGAAGATATCGAAGATGATAAGAAGGTCAGGCATGCTGTTACAAGATTAAAAGGACATGCAACCTTGTGGTGGGATGAACTACAAGTTGATAGGCGTTTCCAAGGCAAATAGAAGATTAAGAGCTGGGATAAGATGCTTGCAAAGATGAAGGCAAAATTCATTCGCAAGGATTATCAAATTTCTCTATTCCGGAGGATGCAGAACTTGAGACTGAGGATGATGACAGTGAAGGAGTACATAGAGGAATTCTACAGGTTGAATATCAGAGTAGGTCATCGCGAAATCAATGACGAAAAGGTGGCTAGGTATTTGAATGTCCTGAGGTATGAAATTCAGGATGAATTAAATATGGCAACCATCCGAATGGTGGAGGATGCTTACCAATTGGCTCTGAAATTTGAGGAGAAGCTGAGCTGTAAACAAAGTCAAAGGGGCAGAGGCAGAAGTCAGCCCAAAGGAAAGTCTGTTGCCCAAGATAAATACCAGAAGCCCAAGGATGATTGGAAGAGACCTCAGACAGAAAGAGGTGGAAGTTCACAACGAGGGCGATATGTTGAGCAAAGAGAACAACAGACTGAGTAGAGAGGAGGATATGCTGATAATAATAGGTTTCCTTGTGCCAGAGGTAAAGGAAGAGGAAGAGGTGGAGTAATCACATGCTTCGCATGTGGGAAAAATGGACATAAGTCATTCGAGTGTCCTGAGAAAAAGAAGGAAACTAGAGAGACTCACATTGCCAAGGCATAGAGGCAAGATGTTGAGGCAGAGTACGCTGAAGGTGGAAGATCGCTGGTAATGCGAAAAGTCCTTTTGATGCCAGAGAAGGAGGTGGAAAATTCAGCATAGAGGAACAGTCTTTTTAGGACTGCTTGTAAGACCAAGGGTTGGGCATGCAAGGTTATCATGGACAGTGGAAGCACTGACAATCTAGTTTCAACCGAGATGGTGGAGAGGCTAGACTTGGAGACAACTGATCACCCGAGTCCATACCAAGTTTCATGGCTACAGAATGGACATCAGGTAAATGTCACTAAACAATGCTTAGTTGACATCAAGATAGGAGGATATAATGATAACATTCTATGTGATGTTATCCCTATGGATGTCTATCATTTATTGTTGGGAAAACCCTGGCAATATGATAGAAAAAATACATATACCCTGGAGAGGAATGGGAGAACNCAGAGGCATGTTAAATGGGTAGAATACATGCAGAATTTCACTTTTGTGATAAAACATATTTCTGGTACTGCTAACAAAGTTGTTGATGCTTTGAGAAGGAAGTGTTTGTTGTTGCAGAAATTCAAAGTCAGGGCGTTAGGCTTTGATGATGTTAAGGACTTGTATGTAGATGATTCAGATTTCAAGGAAGCTTATGAAGCAGCTGAGAATCCAGTTCTCAAAGACATAAGCCAATGGATAGAGTATATGATCCAGGACGGATTGCTATTCAAAGGAAATCAACTGTATATTCTGAATTGCTCCATGAGGGAGAACTTGTTGAAGGAGAAGCACAGTGGAGGATTGGCTAGACATTTTGGCCATGATAAGACATTTGCAAAGCTGAGAAAGTCATACTTTTGGCCAGGGATGCGGTCATAAGTCAAGAAGTTTGTTGACAAATGCAGGATTTGCCAGCATTCAAAAGGAAGGAAGCAGAATGCAGGTTTTTATCAACCATTGCCCATACCTGAGAGACTGTGGAATGAAATTAGCATGGATTTTGTATTGGGATTGCCGAGGAAACAAAGAGGTGTCGATTCAATCTTTGTAGTAGTTGACAGATTTTCTAAGATGGCGCATTTCATTCCATGCCAGAAACCAACGATGCAACTCACATCACAAATTTGTTTTTTAAGGAGATTGTTTGACTTCATGGATTGCCGAAAAGCATAGTTTCGGACAGGGATACAAAATTCATAGGGAATTTCTGGAGAACATTGTGGAAGAAGCTAGGAACAAATTTGATGTTTAGTTCTGCTTATCATCCTCAGACAAATGGATAGACAGAAGTGGTCAATAGAAGTCTGGGAGACTTGTTGAGGATCTTGGTGATAGAGCACCATAGCAGCTGGGATAACATGTTACCGCAAGCAGAGTTCGCATACAATGATTCAATGAACAGGAGCACAGGAAAAAGTCCATTTCAGATTGTATATGGAATGTAGCCGAGAGGAGTTTTTGAATTGAGGGATTCAGAACAGACTGATACTAGCAGTGCCAGTGCAGGAGAATTTGCTGAAGCGATGAAGGAACTTCACAGCCAGGTGAAGGAACGACTGTTGAAGTCAAGTCAAGAGTACAAACGCAGAGAAGATCAACATCGGACACAACTTCAGTTTGAGGTTGGTGATCTRGTTCTGGCACATTTGAGGAAAGAAAGGTTCCCRAGAGRAACATACAACAAGTTGAAGATAAAAAAAATTGGGGCATGCAGGGTCCTGAAGAAATTTGGAGAAAATGCTTATGAAATTGAGTTACCARATGGGATCGRAATATCTCCAATATTTAATATTTCAGATTTATATCCATATAAAGCTGGTGAAGTAGGAGMAAAAGGTGATGATCAACYARAGKTCCAGTGGCAGAAGYAGATGCCACTTGCAGAGAAGCCACAGATGGAGCAGATACTGAACAAACGAGTGGGTAAGAAAACCAGGAGGAAAGAATATTTTGAATATTTGGTTAAGTGGAAGGGTCATCCAGTTGAAGATGCTAGGTGGGAGACTGAAGAAGAGATTCAGAATCATGGACATACCATGTAGGATCTCATGGACAGGAGCCCATGCAAATTTTCAAGCAAGGGAGTATGATGCAGGAGCATCCCTCACGACAAGCAAAACCAACGTGGAAGCAGAGGACAGCTAGAAAATGTCCAGCGCAAGTTTTTGAATTTCTAAATTTTCTCTTGAAGTTGATGCACTGAATATAAATGGGATAATTTAATTTAGGTTCCTTGGTAAGAATGTAACCATACCTCAAGCCATATGCTCTCGTCTGAGAAAAACAAAGGCATTTATAGTAGTAGTTGCAGGTAGGTAGAATTGAATTCTTAGATTAGACAGTTTTAGAGAGCAGGAGGGAAACCGGATATAGACACCCTCATTTGCATCATTTGTAACATTAGCAATAGAAAAGGAAAGAAGATTATAGAGAGCATATGAGAATAGCAGAGAGATGTAGAAGAACACCCATGTATAGATCTTGAATTAATAGAAGAAGTTGATTCAGATTCATGGCTGTTGTGTTATTCTCTGCGTATGTGTGTTAAATGCTCTAAATATTACTCCCTGTTATGCATTTGTTGTTATGCTGAGTGTATGAGTTCATGTGTCGAGATTGAAGTCTGAGAGGAAGCAAATGAGCTACAATCGTTTCTCTGCTTGAGCAAGGATTCCTGCAAGGAGTGCAGTTGAATTCGTCCGCAACGAAGTGCATTGACAGAAGGCTCAGAGAGATAGCTTTTGTTCTCATTCATCGTGAAGGTGAAGTTAGGCATCCAGTCGTGCAAGGAGTGCGCAGGCTAAGGGAGGAAGTCTTAGTCGTGTGTCTGAGTAGAAGCTTTGGAGGACTGTTGCTACAGGTGTGCGCAGAGTCAAGAGAACTTCAACACTTAGATGTGATTGAAGACTTGCCGCAAGGAGTGCCTGTAGGGAACCTTGTTGAAGTTGAAGTGACTTTGCAAAGCTCAGGGATGATAGGCCTCTAAGATGCTGAAGATCAGCGTAGGTAGGTGTGATTCGAAGTCAGGGAGAAGCATCGCAGGTTGGCGAAGGAATCTCGTGGGGAGATACCCTTTCAACATTTTGTGGAATTATACAGGGAGGAACGGACGGTCGAAATCATCTCGAGAGATTTCGCGAAGTTCCAAGGATCGTCAGATCTTGNCAGAGAAGCCACAGATGGAGCAGATACTGAACAAACGAGTGGGTAAGAAAACCAGGAGGAAAGAATATTTTGAATATTTGGTTAAGTGGAAGGGTCATCCAGTTGAAGATGCTAGGTGGGAGACTGAAGAAGAGATTCAGAATCATGGACATACCATGTAGGATCTCATGGACAGGAGCCCATGCAAATTTTCAAGCAAGGGAGTATGATGCAGGAGCATCCCTCACGACAAGCAAAACCAACGTGGAAGCAGAGGACAGCTAGAAAATGTCCAGCGCAAGTTTTTGAATTTCTAAATTTTCTCTTGAAGTTGATGCACTGAATATAAATGGGATAATTTAATTTAGGTTCCTTGGTAAGAATGTAACCATACCTCAAGCCATATGCTCTCGTCTGAGAAAAACAAAGGCATTTATAGTAGTAGTTGCAGGTAGGTAGAATTGAATTCTTAGATTAGACAGTTTTAGAGAGCAGGAGGGAAACCGGATATAGACACCCTCATTTGCATCATTTGTAACATTAGCAATAGAAAAGGAAAGAAGATTATAGAGAGCATATGAGAATAGCAGAGAGATGTAGAAGAACACCCATGTATAGATCTTGAATTAATAGAAGAAGTTGATTCAGATTCATGGCTGTTGTGTTATTCTCTGCGTATGTGTGTTAAATGCTCTAAATATTACTCCCTGTTATGCATTTGTTGTTATGATGAGTGTATGAGTTCATGTGTCGAGATTGAAGTTTGAGAGGAAGCAAATGAGCTACAATCGTTTCTCTGCTTGAGCAAGGATTCCTGCAAGGAGTGCAGTTGAAGTCGTCCGCAACGAAGTGCATTGACAGAAGGCTTAGAGAGATAGCTTTTGTTCTCATTCATCGTGAAGGTGCAGTTAGGCATCCAGCTGTGCAAGGAGTGCACAGGCTAAGGGAGGAAGTCTTAGTCGTGTGTCTGAGTAGAAGCTTTGGAGGACTGTTGCTACAGGTGTGCGCAGAGTCAAGAGAACTTCAACACTTAGACGTGATTGAAGACTTGCCGCAAGGAGTGCCTGTAGGGAACCTTGTTGAAGTTGAAGTGACTTTGCAAAGCTCAGGGAGGATAGGCCTCTGAGATGCTGAAGATTAGCATAGGTAAGTGTGATTCGAAGTCAGGGAGAAGCATCGCAGGTTGGCGAAGGAATCTCGTGGAGAGATACCCTTTCTCCATTTTGTGGAATTATACAGGGAGGAACGGACATTCGAAATCATCTCGAGAGATTTTGCGAAGTTCCTAGGATTGTCAGATCTTGCAGAGGTGCAAGGAGGTTACGGCACGAAGATCCGAAGAGTTCGAGGCTCAGGAGAAGGCCAGGAGCCATCCATCTGTAGAAGACAGGTGGCAGAGATATAAGGATCTCGCAAACTTGGGAGTTCGTAGGAAAAAGACCCAAGTGTTGGGTGTTCAGAGTCACGAGGATGCGAGAGGCGAGAATATCTGAGCCGTCCATCTGAGGAGGACAAGTGCGAGAGATTGGTTATCTCATGAACTTGGGAGTTCGCAGGGGGAACGCCCAAGGGCTTGGTGTTAAAGGTCGCAAGACACGAGGTTGGCGAGGCTACAAAGTGGCGAGAGATTGTGAGCCATCCATCTGAAGGGACAGGTGTCGAGGAGCGAGAGATCTCGCGGACTTGGAGCTCGCAGGGTGAACGCCCAAGTGTTTGGCATTAAAAGTTGCGAGACGTGAGGTCGCGAGGCAGTGAAGTGATGAGAGGCTATGAGTCGTCCATCTGAATAGGACAGGTGGCAGATATTGGGAAAACTCATGAACTCAGGGTTCGCAGGGTGAGAGTCCAAATATTGGATACCCAAAGTCACGAGGTCATGAGCAGCGAGAGAAGGATAGTCGTCAGATCCAGATCATAGAAGGACCATTGGATCTTCATGTAGGATCGTGTCTCGGGACCTCGTGGGAAAAAGGCCCGAGAACTTGGTTATGGAAAATCAGAAAGTTGCGAGGGAATGAGGTCGCGGCTCTCGACATCTCGGATCTCAGGAGTCAACGTAGAAGTTATTCGACCTCACGAGAAGTGAAGTTGCAAGGGAGCGAGATTGCGAGTTTCGGCATCTCCGGTATCGGAGGTTGGAGAACCAAAATTTGGTACCACGAGTAGCGAGGTCGCGAGTAGCGAAATCCTGCAGGGAAAAGTCAGTGAGTTGACTAACCATTGGGTCTCGGGGATCCGAGAGCCCAGTGTTCAACATTTGAACTCGCGAAGTCGCGAGTTCCAATCCTCCGAGAAGTAAGGAAGGGGATTGCGTGACGAAGAGAACTGTGGGAGCAGATTTCCCGATAGGGAAATAGAAGAACCTTGGAGTTCTTTAGGCCGAGGAGAAGGGAAGGTCCTGTGGGAGCAGACGTGCCCCCTGGAAGGGTGTGCCTGCATCAGAGATGAAGACCCTGAATATTTTTGACAGATTCAGGTTGCGTTGGAGTATATTCATATTGTACTGTTGCATAGATCCACATTGTATGTCTCGTGGCTATGTTCAAATTTGATCCTTCAACAAATAGATCGACAATGTATTTTTGGTGGCTATGTTCATATTTGAGTCATATTGGCATGGATCCACAGTGTATGTTTGGTGTCCATGACCTGTATTACTTGACATGGATCTTTCCATGTCAGCATTTATTCTTTGATTCATTTTTATTCTAAGTATGGGAATGCCTACCTCAGTGATGATATATTATTGTACTGTATTTCCTTGTTTGTTGGCAGGTTTCCAACCGATTNAGATTGAAGTCTGAGAGGAAGCAAATGAGCTACAATCGTTTCTCTGCTTGAGCAAGGATTCCTGCAAGGAGTGCAGTTGAATTCGTCCGCAACGAAGTGCATTGACAGAAGGCTCAGAGAGATAGCTTTTGTTCTCATTCATCGTGAAGGTGAAGTTAGGCATCCAGTCGTGCAAGGAGTGCGCAGGCTAAGGGAGGAAGTCTTAGTCGTGTGTCTGAGTAGAAGCTTTGGAGGACTGTTGCTACAGGTGTGCGCAGAGTCAAGAGAACTTCAACACTTAGATGTGATTGAAGACTTGCCGCAAGGAGTGCCTGTAGGGAACCTTGTTGAAGTTGAAGTGACTTTGCAAAGCTCAGGGATGATAGGCCTCTAAGATGCTGAAGATCAGCGTAGGTAGGTGTGATTCGAAGTCAGGGAGAAGCATCGCAGGTTGGCGAAGGAATCTCGTGGGGAGATACCCTTTCAACATTTTGTGGAATTATACAGGGAGGAACGGACGGTCGAAATCATCTCGAGAGATTTCGCGAAGTTCCAAGGATCGTCAGATCTTGCAGAGGTGCAAGGAGGTTATGGCATGAAGATCCGAAGAGTTCGAGGCTCAGGAGAAGGCCAGGAGCCATCCATCTGTAGAAGACAGGTGGCAGAGATCTAAGGATCTCGCAAACTCGGGAGTTCGTAGGAAAAAGACCCAAGTGTTGGGTGTTCAGAGTCACGAGGACACAAGAGACGAGAATATCTGAGCCGTCCATCTGAGGAGGACAAGTGCGAGAGATTGGTTATCTCGTGAAATTGGGAGTTCGCAGGGGGAACGCCCAAGGGCTTGGTGTTAATAGTCGCAAGACGCGAGGTTGGCAAGGCTGCGAAGTGGCGAGAGATTGTGAGCCATCCATCTGAAGGGATAGGTGTCGAGGAGTGAGAGATCTCGCGGACTTGGAGCTCGCAGGGTGAACGCCCAAGTGTTTGGCATTAAAATTTGCGAGACGTGAGGTCGCGAGGCAGTGAAGTGATGAGAGGCTATGAGTCGTCCATCTGAATAGGACAGGTGGCAGAGATTGGGAAAACTCATGAACTCGGGGTTCGCAGGATGAGAGTCCAAATATTGGATACCCAAAGTCGCGAGGTCGCGAGCAGCGAGAGAAGGATAGTCGTCAGATCCAGATCATAGAAGGACCATTGGATCTGCATGTAGGATCGTGTCTCGGGACCTCGTGGGAAAAAGGCCCGAGAACTTGGCTATGGAAAATCAGAAAGTTGCGAGGGAATGAGGTTGCGGCTCTCGACATCTCAGATCTCGGGAGTCGACATAGAAGTTATTCGACCTCACGAGAAGTGAAGTTCCAAGGGAGCGAGATTGCGAGTTTCGGCATCTCCGGTATCGGAGGTTGGAGAACCAAAATTTGGTACCACGAGTAGTGAGGTCGCGAGTAGCGAAATCCTGCAGGGAAAAGTCAGTGAGTTGACTGACCATTGGGTCTCGGGGATCCGAGAGCCCAGTGTTCAACCTTTGAACTCGCGAAGTCGTGAGTTCCAATCCTCCAAGAAGTAAGGAAGGGGATTGTGTGA
>JZKD02S2262974.1:5555-24057 GCA_000966675.3 Picea glauca
GGGGGGGGGGTTCGGAATACCACTTTTCACCGAAAAAACCACTTTTTCCACTTTTGCCTATTTTTTGCCTGTTTTACCACGTACTCTTTCAGATCGATTTATGGGAAAATGGAGATGGATTTTAAAAATACAAGAGAGGTTTTTTCTCAGCACAGGCTGAAGAACAAAAATGTCTCTCAGTTTTTGCAAAGGAGTTACGAGCAGGGAGAATCGAAGACATCTTCGAGGCCTATTTTTCCAGATTTTCAATTTTCCGTTTCAGTCTCGATCTTGCAGGAGCTGTTACGGCCATATGGGAACGAATTTGGCGAAACCAAAGGAGGTTTTTGTTCATCACATGCCCATCTACAATAAACTATTTCAATTTTCTCCCAGGTGTTATCATTGAAGAGAAAATCACGTCTAATCGGACCCCTTTTTTCATAGAAAACCGGTCCGTCTTTCATGGTAGAAAGCTCCAAATTTTGTGGGAGTGGTGGCTATTTTTGGCCAAGGTAGTTAAAACGAATTCCGAAGCTTATTGGGATGATCTATCCTATTTATTCAGAGGGTTTTGATGTAAAATGGTTCGACCTGTGAGGTTCCTGGAGCATGGGCTGTGTATGACTAGAGAATATTTTTTGTAATATTTAGATGATCAATCAGCAATGAGAATGTTTTCTTTGACATGATTCCTGTGTGGTGAGATTGGTGGTGTTTTTCTCTATTTAATGTTTTTCTTGTGATCATTATGCTTTTTTTTAGTTCTTATTATCAAAAGGAAAGTAATAGAAGCAGAATTTATCAGCAGATACTCTGCCTCTGAGCTTTTGATGATCTTTATGTTTTCTACTAAAGCTTAGTTCAGGAATTCTTAGCTGCTCCTATGCCTGGCTTTTACCTCACCTATGTATTCCTCAAATCAACTCCATCCATACTTAATTCGATCCAATATTGCCACTACCCTTCCCTATGAAATAACTTTGTCCAAAGCTGAGAGTGAATCACCTTGTTTAAAGCGCAGACCCCATTTTCCCAATGGCCCTCCTTGCTATTCCAAATCAACCATTTAAAAACCCCAACCCATGTTCTTCATAACTAGCCTAATACCTCTTCAAACAAAGCTATATCAAACTGAGAGATCCCTCTCCGAGTCTTGCCGGGCTAGATCCAATACTCGAAGTGGTTTTGATGTTGCCTCTGTGACTGCCTCACAGCCTTGGGCAAATTACAGAGTGCTAATAGTACGCAAAACTAAGGAAGTGCTCATTTTATCAAAGGTAGATTCATTACTTGGGGAACATTATATCAAAGGAAGGGATCGATGTGGATCCTGAAAATGTTGATGCCATTTGAGAATGGTCATCTCCAAGGAATGTGGAGGAAGTTAGATCTTTTATGGGTCTGGCAGGCTACTATAGAAGGCTTATAGCCAGATTCTCAAGGATAGCTCATTCTATCACTTCCTTGCAAAGGAAGGAGAAGAAGTTCCAGTACACTAAATACTGTGAGAGCAACTTCCAGTGATTGAAGCAACTGCTAACCAGCACTGCAATCCTGAAGATTGAAAATACAAATAAGGATTACGTAGTGTGCACCGATGCATGTAAGGAGGGACTAGGAGGAGTTCTCAGCCAAGAGGGATTTGTAGTTTGTTACGAGTCCCAAAAGTTGAAGGAGCATGAGAGGAATTATGTCACTCGCAATTTAGAGATGGAAGCAATCGTCTATGCCTTGAGGAAATGGAGACATTACCTCATGGGCAAAAGATTTGAGTTGAGAACATACCATAACGGTCTGAAGTATTTATTTGATCAGCTGACTTTAAATGTCAAGAAAATCATATGGCTGGAGTTTCAATGCGAATATGACTTTGATATCAAGCATATCAAAGGGAAAGAAAATAAGGTGGTTGATGCACTCAGCAGAAAAGTGCACGAATTACATGCTACAGTTATTAGCATGTACAAGACTGAGATTAAAGACAGAATTTTGGAAGCTGCAAATGCCGATTTGCAGTACAGAGGTTTAGTAGCAAAGCTACAACAGCATGAGAGACCACAGACCAAGGAAAGTTACACCTTGGGAACTGATGGCTTACTTTTGTATAAAAACAGAGTGTATGTACCCAATGTCCGAGATTTGAAGCTAGCAATTCTGAAAGAAATGCATAACGTGGCTTATGTTGGACATACCGGATACCAGAAAACTGTGGCAGTATTCAAAAGCCATTACTTCTAGCCAAGTCTGAAGAAGGAAATTGTTGAATACATCACCATATGTATGGAGTGTCAGAAGGTTAAGGCTAAGCATAGGCACCCAACAGGGTTGATGCAGCCTTTACCCATTCCTGAATGGAAATGGGACGTGGTCACAATGGATTTTATCACCAGACTACCTAGAACAAGGAAGCAACATGATTCAATCATGGTGGTGGTGGACAAGCTTACTAAACCTGCCCATTTTATTCCACTGAAAACCACCCACAGGGAAGCTAATGTTGCTGATATCTTTTTAAAAGAAGTTGCATGCTTGCACGAAATTCCTAAGAAAATTGTGTTTGATAGGGACCTGAAATTCACTTCAAATTTTTGGAAAGGACTGTTCAAAGGATTCGGAACAAATCTGAACTTTAGTACAACATATCATCCTGAGTCTGATGGTCAGACAGAGAGGGTGAACAGGGTAATAGAAGACATACTGAGAACGTATGTGATGGATAAACCATCAAGGTGGGAAGACTACTTACATTTGGTAGAATTCACCTACAATAATGGGTATCATGCATCATTGAAGATGAGCCCATTCGAAGCACTTTATGGAAGAAAGTGCAATGCTCCAATGAGCTGGGATAATCCACCTGAAAGAGCAGTCGTTGGGCCTGAACTACTCAAAGAGATGGAAGATCAAATGATAAAAATTAAACGGAATCTAAAAGTTGCCAAAGATAGGCAGAAAAGTTACGCTGACAGTAATAGAACCCATAGAGAATTCAAAGTGGGTAACCATGTTTTCCTGAAAGTGAGGACTAACAGGAGTTCCCTGAAGTTGGGAAGTTGCGCCAAATTGGCAGCAAGATTTTGTGGGACATTTGAGATCCTGGAAAGGATTGGACCAGTTGCATACATGCTTGCATTACCTGCATCTATGACTGTACATAACGTGTTTCATGTTTCACTGCTTAAGAAATATGTACCTGATTCTAATCATGTTATCGATTGGAATGTGATTCAGGTGGAACCAGAAGGTGTCCTGCAAGTGCATCCTGTGCGCATATTGGATAGGAAAAGCAAACAGCTTCGGAATCAAGCTATAGAGATTGTAAAGGTCTGATGGACCTGGTACAGTCCTGAGGACGTGACATGGGAGCATGAAGATGCTATGTGGGCAGAGTACCCGCATCTTTTTGAAAATTTTGAAAGGCTTGCAGAGACAGTCTAAGTTGCACTTAGGATAGTGCAGAAATAAGAGAAATGGGATTGTAGTGTCCCCAAGGCCAAGCCCTGTTGTAAATCATGTTCTGAAAGGAATTGTAATTATGTTTTATAGGCTGGTGAGCCAAGTTTTTATAAGCTGGTGGCTTATGTGTTTGTTAGGCTACGGAGCCTAAGTGTTGAAGGCCAGGAGCATGCTATTGTATATGTAATCACGCAGAACAATTAATAAAAAAATGTAAACACCACCAGGTACAGGCCGACCATGATGAATGAGTGAAGGGGGACTGAGATTCCATAGAGAAGGCAAGGGATTAGGGGCTGTAAGGTGGGAAAAGGTGATAAGTGTTAAGCCTAGGGGGCTTCGGCCTTGGGAATAATATTTTAATATTATTCCAAAAAGGCATGAGCATTTTGTGTTTTATCCAAAGTTCCTAACCATGAGGAAGGTGATGCATGTTGGGTAAACGCGTGTAGTTTCCAAGGCGACAAGTGTCATCCCCGACCCATGCAACTAAAATGGCGAAGATGAGACATGATGGGGGTCTCCTCCATTCTACTCGACGGCCTAAGTGCATACGGCCTCTGAGCAGTACAATGGATCCAACCTCTACAGAAAAACCTCGTACATATTCTGAACTGAAAAACCTGTGTTCGTCTAGAGAATCCGTGTGTATCCTCTATCTGAGATCAGGCTTGTGTGTGAGGTCTCTATCCCAAAGTCATGACCATGAGCCATTCGGCCATTGTTGAGCTTGTAGGAAAGCCGTGTCAGTTTTCCCTGTTGATTGTTGTGGCCACGCAGTGCTGGACTGCGTGTGGCTTATTGGCCAGTGGAGAAACACTCTCTCTAGGAGAGAGAGTGTACAGAGGAAGGAGAAAACTCCTAGAAGGAACCTTGTAGCTGCCACAGAGCCTAGAGACTTCCAGTCCGGCCTGTTACTGTAACCCAAGGCAAGGGAGGTTAGCAGCTAAAGGACTGTCTAGGTGACAGAGAAGGTGTATACTCATGGGGTGGAACAGGCATGTGGGGAATGAAGGTTTGTGGGCAGTGAGCGTGAGAGGTTCCTGGGAGAGAATCCCATCCTTGTGGATGTGTGTTGTTTCCTTGTAACCTTAGCCTAGCCTAGGATTCCTTGTCTTGGGGTGGAGCTTAGTCCCACCTCGTGGGTGACCCACTGTTAAGCTGATCAACAGTGCGGTTTAAGGCTGGGAGGTTCGTGGAAGGCCTGCACTTGGTTGGTGGAATCTACCACTGTTCAAAGATAAGTACCAAATGATGCTTTAATTATGTTTCTGTATCTCTATGTATTATAATCATCATGTAGTCTGCTGTGTATATGAATTGATGTTAAATAGTATTGATTGTTGATTATGGTAGTAAATCGTATGATTACTCTATGTTGAATGTGTTTAACTTGTTTTGAATGCATGTGATTAATTTTGAGGGAGAATGTTGTTATTCCGCATAGTAACACCTACATAGTAGTGAGTGAAAAGTGGTGCTACATTG
The DNA here is from genome assembly GCA_000966675.3 of Picea glauca. Taxonomy (NCBI): domain Eukaryota; kingdom Viridiplantae; phylum Streptophyta; class Pinopsida; order Pinales; family Pinaceae; genus Picea; species Picea glauca. The sequence goes on from JZKD02S2262974.1 coordinate 10,482, forward strand.
ATATTAACACCTAATACAAAGAGTACGAGACTATAGATGAAGATATCCATGGGAAAGTTTCCTATAAATGCTTTTGCGACCTCAAACATAAATACAATCCTAAGGAGGGGAACAAAGGAGCACAAATCCCACAAAACTTTGATCTCATGAACAAGGTGGGCAGGTTGATTATTCCACTCTTTGATGGGTCTATAAAGAGAATGGTCAGGGCCTAGGCACATAAGTTGGACACTTACCTCCAACTCAACCTAATGATTGAAGCCGAAGCAATTAAGTATGCCACCCTTCACTTGGAAGGAGAAGCTCACGAATAGTGGTACCATGGGTTGGTGACATTAGGGCATGCCAACATCACTTCATATGTGGACTTCACTAAGAGGTTGATGGACAAGTTTGACCAAAAGTACCCTGAGATACATTTGAGGGAGTTTGCACAGTTGAGACAGACAAGCAAACCAAAAGCATACATCACAGATTTTCAAAGGATGGCAGTTATGGTGACAGATATCTCTCAGCAAAGGTTGGTGATGTTATTCATGTAGCGTCTAGTTGAACCCTTGAGAAGATGGGTGAAGGCCTTTATGCCAAACACATTGCATGGGGCCATCATGAGATCCCAGGACATGAAGGACACAATCAATAAGAAAGTACCAATAAAATCCTTCATCCCTTAAGGAGATAAGGAGATGAAGTTTCCCCATAAGTCATGGATAGGGAAGGACAGGACGAATGAGGAGACTCTAAGAGAACTAAGCAGGAAAATACCTTTCTTAAGATGCAAATATTGGTGGGAACCAGGTCGTAGATGTATGGGTAAAGGTAAAGTCCATTACATTGAGGTAGTTTCTAACAAAGAGGATAATTGTGATGACAAAGGTATTGGACAGTACAATGGTGAGTCATCGCGGACTATAGAGTAGGTGTCATTGTAAGATAGCCCTAAGAGAGTGACCATTGCCACCCTTTCAGGAGTCCTTAAATATTATACCTTCAGGATCATAGGCATTGTGTAGGGGCAGAGGGTTATGTTATTGTTGGATGGTGGAGCCACCCACAACTTCATTGATGTTGCACTTGCCACCAGGAGAAACATCCCTGTAGAGGATTTTGAGGGATTCAATGTGGTAGTAGTGGATGGGTACAACATGATGTGTACTCAAAGGATCAACAAATTTGAAGTAACCTTGGACAACTACACGTTGACTAATGAATTTGACGCCATGGATTTAGTGGATACTCATACGGTGCTAGGAGTTCATTGGCTATACTCTTTGGGAGATATACACATGAATTATAAGGACATGAGGATGGAGTTCTAGGACAAGGGTGGACAACGAGTCATCCTGAGAGGTATGTCAACATGTGCTCCCAATATCGTGTCTAACCAATGCATGGAGGCCTTTTTTAGACATGGGGATGTGGCTTGCGAAGTGAGTGCTTGATCACCATGGAGAAGCCATCACAAGAACACTAGCATTACCATATGGATATCTAGGCATTTCTTGGAAATAATGATAGAGCGTTTGAACCATTTTTGGTAGGGAGACCACCTGACAGAGGATTTGAGCATGTCATTGAGCTAGAAGAGGGGTTGAAGCCCGTGATCACCACTCCTTATAGGCATCCAAAAAGATTCAAGGGTGAAATAGAGAAGGCCATAAAGGAGTTGCTAGATATGGGACACATCGGGCCTAGCTCTAGTCCTTTTGCTTCATCAGTTGAACTAGTGAAGAAGAAAGATGGTACTATGAGGATGTGCATAGACTAAAGGGAACTAAAAAAAATACCATCAAAAATCGATACCCAATACTTAGGATTGATGAGATGATCGATAAGCTGCATGGAGTAGTGTACTTCTCAAAGGTTGATATGTGGTCAAGATACCACCAGATTCGGGCTAGGGAGGAGGATATCCATAAAAAGAAAATCCAGGTGTCATTATGGGAATTACGAGTTTCTATGCATGTCCTTACTAACGCACCAACTACCTTGCAGTCATGCATGAACCATATCTTCAACAAACAGTTGAGGAAATTCTTACTAGTATACTTTGACGATCTTCTCATCTACAACAATATGTGGGAGGAACACCTAAAGCATGTGGACAAGATTCTCACCATTATGGAGGAAAAGTCAATTTTTTCCAAGGAGGAAAAGTGTGAGTTCGGGTTGACAAAGATCCTCTATCAGGGGCAAGTGATTGGTGTTGAGGGAGTAAAGGTGCATCAAGAGAAGATCCAAACCATATTATACTGGCTCACCCCTAGGTCACTCATAGATCTACGAGGATTCTTTGGGATATGTAGCTATTACAAATGGCTTGTGAATGGATTTTCATAATTGGCCACACCATTAACAAACCTCACCAAGAAGGGGGAATTCTAATGGTCAAAGGACACACAGGTAGCGTTCGACAAAATGAAGAAGGTCATGAGAAATTGGCCAGTATTAGCACTCCTAGATTTTACACAGCCTTTTGTCCTAGAGTGTGATGCATCCGATGAAGGGATAAGAGAAGTATTAGTGTAGAACTGACATCCGATAGCTTTCGAGAGAAGGAATCTAAGGGAGCTTGAGAATCTCTACCAAATATATGATAAGTAGGTGTTGGCCATCATGCATGCATTGGCTAAATTCAGACAGTACTTGGTAGGAGGATGATTCATGGTTCAGACTAACCATAACAACTTGAGATATTTCTTGGAGCAATGAGACATGAATGAGAGGTAGCAGAAGTGGGTGAGTAAGGTACAAACATATGATTTAAACATTGAGTATGTAAAGGGAAAGTAGAATATAGTTGTTAATGCCTTATCCAAGAGACCTACAACCTTCTCCATGGCAGAGATCTCAAGAGACTGGAAGTCCATTCTCTTAGTGGAATACTCCAAGAATACCTTTTCTTGTGAGCTAATTGAGGGTAGTATTCAAGATGAAAAGTACAGGGTAGTGGATGACATCATCTACTACAAAGACATGATCTATCTTGTCCCTAAGCCCATACTCAAGGATAAAATTTTGAGGGCAGCACATGATCCACCACTAGAAGGGCACAAGGGGTATATGAAGACCTACAGGTAGGCGAGGGAGAGATTATCATGGAATGGTCTCAAAGTGGATGTACTTCATCATGTGAGGGAGTGCATGACTTTCCAATAGAACAAGCCAGAGTTCACACATCCTGCAGGACTGCTTCAACCATTATTGATCCCGGAAGAGAAGTGGGAAAACATTTCCATGGACTTCATCACAGGGATACCCAAGGTGTTGGGTAGGTATTATATCTACATGGTAGTAGATAGATTAAATCAATATGTGCACTTCTTTTTTATTCCTACGAGTTACAATGCATCTTAGGTAACAAAACTATTCCTTAGGGAGATGTTCATACTCCACGGTCTTCCGAGGAACATGGTCAGTGATCGAGATAACAAATTTCTTAGTATGTTTTGGTAGGAGTTGTTCAATTTTTCCAGACAAAGTTAACACCTAGCACTAGCTATCACCCTCAGACAGACGGGAAGACCAAGATAGTAAATAAATGGATCAAGGGGTACTTAAGGAACTATGTGTTAGGATAGTAACGGGCATGTATAAAATGGCTGCATCTCGGGGAGAATTGCTACAACACCACTCATCACATGTTCATTGGGATGAGCCCATTCAGGGAATTGTATGCTTATGATGCTCCATCTTTTGTGGATTTGGAATTTGGAGAGAGTCGAGATCCTAAGGCCAAGGACTGGTTACAGGAAAGTTGGGACATATGAAGAGTCCTAAAGGAGAATCTGCAAGCTGCTCAGAATCAACAGAAGATGTATGCAGATAGACAGAGGGTAGAATGCAAATTTGAGGTTAGAGAACTCATATTTCTTAGATTGCAGTTGTATATACAGTCATCATTAAAGAAGAGTGATGCAGAGAAGCTTCAGCCCTACTTTTATGGGCCCTATTGATCTGAAAATGAGAAGACTTGTATCTGTTAAAATATTTTCAAGTGTAAATTATGTGTGCTTGGGCAATAGGATCAATTTGAAAACACATAATTTAGAGATTTTTCACACTTAATATGTACATAGTGTTAGGCTCCAAACCTTATTACTTACCATGCGACCTTTGCATATAACCTTTGGTGCAGGGAAATGGGTTAACCATTGTGCTAAGCCTGGAAGGTGCAGGGACCCTGACATATGGTCGTTCCATAGAACCTTTGGTGTGGGCCATTCAACCACCATCCAACGGGGGGTTCAAACTCGGTGCTGGGACATGGCCATATGGTCACCATGAGACCAACACCTCCACCAAAAAAGTGCTAGGCCCCTAACTGTTCGACAAGTCACTCCAATTCTCAGAACAGTTCAATATGTTGGGTTTTTGGCCAAGTAATGTTGCGGGATCCAGGTTAGTCACACATAGGTGCAAATTGGAGAACTAAAGACAACAAGATTGAAGGGGAAATTTTCGAGAAGGATATCTTCTTCATTTTTTGGCCGAATTAGGTGCAGAAAGAGCCCAGCTAGGGATTTTTGGATGTTCTGGAGACATTGGAGCCATCTATTTGGCATTTTGAGCATTTCAAGAAATTTTTGTAAAACTTTGAGAAAATAATTAAAATTACACATGTCAACACTTGATTGGTCCACATACCACGCCAAATCACCTACCAAGTCAGCCTGCCAACTCAGCATTTGGCCCTGCCACGTCAGCACTATACGGACTGTATGAACTACACAATCAACAAAATTTTCTCTATTTAGCAAAGTGGACATAATGCAATATCTCACTCATATGATATCCATTTGAATCTGTTCAAGTTGTGTTGGGATCGTGAGGACGAGGCCTACGCACGTGTCCATTTTGAAGCATTTCTGAGCACTTTGATTTTTGAGCATATTTTTTGTCCCCTGGATCACTCCTCCCCATTGGGAAGCTTTTGGACCTCCAAAAGAATACTTTCAGTCTATCTGAAGATGAGGGTACAATTCCCTCACCTTTCCATCCTCAATCCACTTGGCCTTGCTTGGATCTGTGCCTTTAAGGCCAACTCGAAGGTATTCCATATTCCCTTGTTTTGAAGTTCTCATCCCCCTGTCAAGGATTGTGTCTTCATGCAGTTTTGAAAGATATTCCGGTGAGAAATCATCTATTGGAGGAATTTGAACGTGTTCTCCTTGATCATTAATCAAAGGAGGCTCATACAATCTCAAATTCTCAACATTGACAGCTACATACATTTGCATATAAGGAGGCAAATCCAAATGGAAGGCATTGTTACCAATCTTTTCAAGAATCTTGAAAATTCCATATCTAATTGGTTTCAGTTTTTTACCTTCTCCTTTAAGCCTCTCTTTGCTAATGTAAATCCAAACTTCATCTCCAACTTGGAAACTGTGATCAACATGATGCTTTTCATGTCTTGTCTTGTACTTGGCTTGGCTCTTTTCCAACTGTTCTTATACCATTTGATGCACCAACTGAATTTATTCAATGAACTTATTTTCCCTATCAATGTCATATTGACCATCAATAGAAATGTCTTTCCCAAAGATAAAATCTAAAGGAGATTTTGGCAAATAACCAAAACATGCTTCACATGGAGATGTTTGAGTTGAAGAGTGCTTAGCTCGGTTGTAAGCATGTTGAATGTAGTGTAGGTACTCATCCCAAAGCTTAGGATGATTGTTGCAATAACCACGAAGAAGATGCACTACTGTCCTATTAACCACTTATGGTTGACCATCGGTTTGTGGATGAAAAGTTATTCTCTTTGTTATCTTGGTGTCCATGAGTGCCCATAAACTTGACCAAAAGTTCCCAATAAATCGATAATCTTGATCATAAATAATGGATTTAGGCAACCCAAAATGTACCCAAACATGTTGAAAGAACATATGTGTCGTTTGCTCGGCTATAACCTGCTTCTTATAAGGCATCAAAATACACATTTTGCTGAAACGGTCAACCAAAACATAAAGATAATCATGATTTTTTTTAGACATAGGTAGACCTCCTACAAAGTCCATGGAAATGCTTTCCCAAGGACGAGAAGGAACCGGAAGTGGAGTATACAAACCCAACTTTCTCTTTCTAGGCTTTCTTGTAGCGCATAAAGAACATCCTCTTACATATCTTGAAACACTTTCATTCATTTTAGGCCAATAGCAATACCTTTGCAAATTAGCCACTTCTTGCCTACACCAAAGTGGCCAACAATAAGAGAATAATGAGCTTCCCTTATGATGTTGACTCTTTCACCCTGTGGAATACATAGCTTTCCAAGATTATACAAAATCTTATCATGCATATGGTAATCCAATTCCTTAACTTGGTTAGAATGACAGAAAGTTGCATAAACCTCTTTAAAATCTACATCTAAAGAATAATGTTCAACATAGCTCTCTTGCATGATAGAATTGTGCTTAAGAATAAATGAAGCACTAACAACATGCCTAGAAAGCATATCAACAACTTTGTTATAAATTCCTTTTTCATACCTTATAACCAAGTGGAATCGTTGTAGAAAACCCATCCATCTCAAGTGTCTTGCTTGCTGCAGCTTGTTTGTGATTGTAAGTATTGCAATGGTTGATGATTTGTGTGAATGATAGTTTCTTTTCCAAACAAATAATGTTTCCATTTCTTCACACATTGCACCAATGCATACAACTCCTTATCATAAGTAGGATAGTTAATCACAACACCATTAAAAGTTGAATATATGTCACACATCCTTGATCTGGATTTATTTTTCTAGCAGGGCCCCTTCCTCTTCCTGCATTTTTTGGGGTCGGTCATTCTTCTCCTATTTTATTCATGCATAATATATCCTTAAATTTGTCAATATAGTGTCAGGGATTATTCTTGCACCCTTAATAACCTCCCCAACAACGACGCCATAAATGTTGGTGTGTTTAATTGTATAATTAAACCATCAAATGCATTCAATTTTCAACATGGGGTAAGTCTTTTATTACAAGGTCATTGTGTAATATATATGCAGACAAAGAATTTTCCTAACACTTTTTGGTAAACAAGATCTACTAATAACACCCTCTGCAAAAAATTTGTGAACAAACCAAATCCTTATACCGACTTAAAGCTACAATTAAGTAAGATGCTTAAAACAAATTCATAAGAGTCAATCCACCCTATATTGAAGTTGAACCAATTGATAATTATCCAAACCTTACTACTAATGGAATCTCAAAGGAAAATCACAAAACGTGTTGTTGAAGAGCAAGAAACACATATATCAACAATTCTAATCCTTTCTTGTAACTTAACAATACCTCTGCAATAACTAGAAACACATTCTTGTTGAAACCAATAATCTTCTTTATAAAGGAAACACACCCTCAATGCAATTAATCAGAACACACTCTTACATAATTGAAATTGAAACAATTGTTGCATTTAATTGAAAACCCAAGCATACATAATTGGAATAAAGCACTTGCCAAGAATGGATCAAGAACACACTTATGCAGAATTGAAATGAACACTTGTTGCAATAAAATAGAAAAGCACTTGTGTTGAATTGAATCAAAACACACCAGTAACAATCAAACTATAATAGTTTATGCTTAAAATGATTTACTCAGATCAATCATCTGCACCAATATTAAGGTAAGGAAAATGAATGAAAATACTATCTGTTTTACACTAATATATTAACAATAAAAGAACAACAACCCAACTAAAGAGGAGGGCCCTTCCTACTTAGCAGGGGAGAAAAACTACAAAAAATGCAACTTAATTACTCATGAATTGATACCAGAACTTTCCAAATTTTGTTACTCAATCAAAAGGTGTAGATACAATTTTTGTTACTCCTTAGTCAGTCGACTATTCTCTATTTTCCCAAAACCAGCCTAACCTGGGAGTAGAGACGCTCTACCCTTTTAAATTATTTCGTCTTCTTCTAATCTTAGAAAAAATACAATTATGAACAGCCTTGAGAATCTTTCGATTCTCAAGTTGTTCGATGTCATCTTTAATTAAGAATATACAAGATAAAAGATAATTTTTGTAAATGATTACAAACGGTGTAAATACTTTATGGAAATGGTCGGTTGAACTGTTCTATTATCTAGGCGAGCAACCCATGTTTATAACATACAATAGTCGTGACTTAAGGTATCCATGTCATCAAGATAAATCAATCCTTGTCATGTGGGTCCATTGAACAATGGTGTAATCAACATCACGCTATGATCCTCTAGCGGTAACAACATTATGAGGTAGCGATGTTTGCATGTCAAGTATTGGAGTAGCAACACCTCAGAGTAGTAGCACCTTGGTGTAGCAACACCTTGGAGTAGCAACACCTCGGAGTATCAACGCCTTCGAGTAGCACCTCAGAGTAGAAGCACCTCAGAGTAGCAACACCTCAGAGAAACATCTAATTGTTCTACAAGATTATTTAACAAGTAATTAATTAAGAATATAGGGGCTTCCATAGTGCAAGATATTAGATACTATTAGATATTATTTTCCCTAAATGCAGGAAAATCTTAAAGAATCAACGCATCAGATGTACTTAACAAACTTGTGTTAAAAAGGTAATTCTTGGACCATGATAGTTATGGGAAAGTTGTGAATAAGAAAGAAAAGGTACAAGATAAGTAACAAAATGATGGAAAAAAGGGTGTCATTTCCATGACTCAACATTCCTCATGGTAGATATACAAATCGAAAAAGTTAAACACAAGGGAGATATTGAGATCAGCTGGTAAATCAACATTATAAGCATTGTCATTGATTTTCTTGGGAATCTTGCAAAGACCAATTTTCTTATACTTCAATTTATGTTGGGTTCCTCTAGGAAAATTCTCTTTCTGTAAATAAATGATAACCAAATCACCTTCATTGAATACTTGGTATTGTCAGTGAACATCTTATATAAAAAAATGTTCATTATTGGCCTGCAGTTCTTGTCTCACCTGTTGTAGTAACTATTGAATGTGTTCTGTAAATGCTTCCCCATCATCACTGATCTTATCCCCAAGTGGTAGATGCACCAAATCTAGGACATCCATAGGATTTCTACCGTAAACAACTTGAAATGGAGATTTACCTGGATATCTATTCACTAAACTATTGTAGGAAAATTCTGCTTGAGGTAAATTCAAATCCCATTGCTTGGGCTTCTCTCCAACAATGCTTTGTAACATGTTTCCCAAACTTTGATTTACTACCTCGGTTTTCCCATCTATCTGGGGGTGATATGCACTGCTAAACTATAATTTAGTTCCCATTTCCTTCCACATATTCCTCCAAAAATGACCCAAGAACTGAGTATCTCTATCATAGGTAATATTTTTTGGAACCCCATGAAATCTAACAACTTAAAAAAAAAAAAAAACAATTCTGCCACCCTCGATTCATCACTAGTTTTCTTGCAAGCAATGAAATGATTCATTTTAGATAACCTATCAACCACCAAAAAAATATAATCATTACCTCGTTATGTGTTTGGGAGCTCCAACACAAAATCCATGCTTAGATCTGTTCATGGGCTTGTGGGCACTAGAAATGGCATATACAACCCTATATTCTGTGAGTTTCCTTTATCCATTTGGCAAATCCTACACCGCGTCACATACCTAGTTATATCCTTTTTCATCTTCAACCAGTAATACTTATCTTCGATTAAGCTTAGTGTCTTATCCTTTCCAAAATGTCCTGCCAAACCACTACTATGAATGTATTTGATAATATTTTACCTCATTGAACCAATTGAAATGCATAGTTGTTTTCGTTTGAAGAGGTATCCATCTTGCATAAAATATTCACCCTAATTAAGATCCATGTTCCCAATGACTGTATTCTTCAAATGTTCCACAATCTTCTGAAAATCATCATTAGGCGCATAGATATCCTTTAATGCAACAAACCCAATTACTTAATTTTACATGGTTGTCAAAAGAACAGTGCACTGACTCAAAGCATATGCAACTTGATTCTATTGTCTTGATTTGTGCTTCAAAACAAAGGTGTAGCCTTGTAAGAAAGAGACCCATTTTGCATGTTTATTGTTCAATTTATTTTGGGTGTTTACATATTTTAATGCAATGTGATCTGTAAATAACACAAACTCTTTCAGCACTAAATAATGCCTCCAATGTCGCAATGCTTTCACAATTGCATAAAATTCTAAATCATATGTGGAGTAGTTCTTTCTTACCTCATTCAAATTTTCACTAAAGAATGCAATTGGTCTACCTAGTTGGCTAAATACAATTCCAATGCCCACATGTGAAGCATCACAATCTACCTCAAACAATTTATCAAAATCTAGCAAGGCTAATATGGGTGCCTTAGTTACCTTCTTCTTTAGAAACTTGAAACTTTCCTCAGCTTCATTGGTCCACATAAATATCTTTCCTTTGGTACAATCTGTTATGGGTTCTACAATACTGCTAAAATTTCAAATAATTTTTTTGTAAAAGGTAGCCAACCCATGTAAAATTATTACCTATGTTATGCTCCTAGGACTAGGCCACTCCAAAATTTCTTCAACTTTCTCTGAATCCATCTTGACTCCTTCTGTTGAGATGAAAAAAACCCAGAAATACCAAACTTTCTTGTAGGAGCCTACATTTCTTCAAGTTTTTATAAATTTGATGTTTTCTCAATGCATCCAATATAATTTTTAAATGTTGCAAGTGATCTTCTTTGTTGTTACTGAAAACTAGGGGTCATGAAAATAAGCAACAACAAACTTACCAATATAAGGTTGAAGCACAGTATTCATCAACCACATGAAAGTACCAGGTGCATCAGATAGCCTGAATGGAATCACCATCCATTCATATAGTCCATCCCTAGTCTTGAAGGAAGTTTCCATGCATCCCCTTCATGAATCCAGATCTGGTAGTATCCACTTCACAAATCAATCTTACTAAAATATTTATCTCGAGCTAGCACATCCATCATGTCTTCCAAGCACGGTATAGGAAACCAATATTTGATGATAGTTTTATTGATTTATCTGCTATCTGTGCACATCCTCCATGTATTATCCTTTTTTGGAGTCAATAATGTTGGTACAACACAGGGACTCGTGCTTTCTCTTACCAAACCTTTTTTTATAAGTTCTGTCACTTTTCTGTTGAACTCTGTATGTTGTGTAGGACTCATCCTATAGGCTGCCTGATTAGGTAAGATGATCCTAGGATTAGATCAATGTGATGTTGAATATCCCTCTTTGGTACAAGACCACAAGGTAGTTCGTTATGGATAACATCAACATATTATTCTAGTAACTTAGCCAGTTCAACAGGAATTGGTACATCTTTCACATCTCCTTTTTGCTCTATTAATGTATAACAAAATCTTGTTTCCTTCGTTTTCTTAACAAACTCTCTTTCGAAAAACATATTCTTAGTTTTTCCCTCATCGTTAAGGGGCAATAAGACAACTTTTGATCCATCCTTCCAAACGGTGTAGGTATTATTTCCTCCATCATGCATGACTTTTATGTCATATTGCCAAGGCCTCCCCAATAATAGATGACATCCATCCATCGAAATGACATCACACCATACTTCATCTTAATAAGTCTTACTGATGGAAAACTTGATCAAACATCTTTTATTAATGGTGACTTCATTTCCATTTTTGAACCATGTAATTCGGTAAGGATGGGGATGTGTTTCACAACGTAATTTCAACTTAACTACCATATCTTTGGAAACCATATTCTCACAACTACGAGTGCCAACAATAAATTGACATACCTTTCCCCTAGAAGTGCATCTAGTTCGAAACATATTTGTCCGAAGCCAAGAATATTCATTGTCGCTACTCTAACTTTGCTCTTTTTTGGGAATCACCATTGACCTCTATATCATGAGAGTCTCCCCCTTATCAGGTGGAACTTCAGATTCAAATCCTTCTTCTTCATTCTTAGCTAGAACCAAGTTTAAACCAGGTTGTTGTCCTTGCTTCAGCTCTTGCATGTTATAATTTGGCTAATCAAATGCTCAATGACCCTCTACACCACACCTGAAATACACCTAAGGTCCTCCTCTGCCACCACCATAACCTCTACCCCTATGAAATCCTCTTCCTCATGACTGATTCAGGTAACCTTTTTGAGTATCTTATGCTTTCTCAACTCCTTGGGTAGATTCACCTCTGTTATAGTTAAAACCACCCTGTGAGGAAGACGATGTACCCCTCCTTGCTCCTCTATTCCTTTGAGAAAATTGCTAGTTTTTCTTTTCCTCATCCATTAAGGATAATTGGTATGCCTATTCCACTTTGTGAACCATGCATGCTTAGTTCATCTTGAATATAAAATTTTAAACAATTCACTTACCTTGAAGCTAGTTGCTCATCATTTTCCCGGTGATCCACATGAATGGAAAAATGAAAAAACTTGTTTGTGACTTCCTCCATGGTGGATAGGTTTTTCTTCAATTTATGAAATCTATGAAAAAGGGTCTGGGCATAGTCCAGTGGAAAAAAAAATCTTGCAATTTTTTTCCCATCTAGCTCAAAGTCTTAATTTTGTCGTTTCCTTTTTTTGCTCTGTCTTTCTTCACATGATCCCACCAGATCATGGCGTGACCCTTCAATGTGGTGTATGAAAATTCCACCTTCTTTTCCTCTGGCATAGACTGCCTTTCAAAAAAAAAAACCATGGCGTTCAACCAATGTATTAACTCCTTTGGTTTTTGATTGCCTACATATTCTGAAACTTCTTTCTTGATTCTATCATTTCTCCCTTCTAGATCCCTGAGCATCCTTTATTCAAAAGTCGTGTGCTCTAATTTCTCTTCTTCATGTTATTCATGTCCTTATTCATCTCCATGTTCTATCTCCTCATTAGACACTTCTCTTTGTATTATTCTCTAACTAGATGGCATGTTTGTAATATCTGCTACTTGCCTTTGGAGGTTTTGCATATCTCTTCACATCTGAGCAAGACCTGCTCATCCTCTTCCTCTCCCAGCCATATTCTTTCTTTCATACTAGATGATGTAGCCAATACTCTGAGATTCATTCAAAAGATCTAAAAAACATGCAAACACATGATAATGGAAATTAACTCTCTTTTATTCCTTCTCCATCCTAACTATTACAATGGAAGTTCAACCCCTTATAACTACTATCTGAGATTTTTGGAAACAACTAATTTTAGAAAAACAACCAATTTAACTAAACATTTGATTTTAGGAAATTCTCGCATGAATCTAAAGCTGACCAATAAATAAGACCTAATTAGTGCTACACTATTTGTCAACTTGCTTTTCTGATTAAGTTCATAAACTAAGAGATAATTGATAATTCAAAATTCAAAATTCCAGTAAAAACACTAAAACCCCAATTTGAGGCCTTATATGAAGGAATTGACCCCGAAAAAATGTTGAAATGATGTCCAATCTAAAGGATTAGATTAACAAAGCAATGAACTCTTTGAGACATAACTCCATATAAAATTCCATCCCAAACGGATAATCAAGTCAAAAGTTATGACTCTCGAAAAATCCTGCAATCATGTTGGTAGTTACAATTAGACAATAACACATTTACATTGTTTGCATGCCATGGCATGGAAATCATTAAT
>JZKD02S2262985.1:0-14957 GCA_000966675.3 Picea glauca
GGTAAAAGGAACTATGTTGCATTTCATTGTCGATAGCGACAATCAGAAGAACCTGATTTTAGCATAGGTCGTCAAGAGGTTGGACCTGTCGATAACACTGCACCTACAACCCTACACCATCGGCTAGCTTCGTGAAGGATGAGATCTCTGTGTCATCCAATAGTTTCGTCTACTCTACAAAATCAAGCCCTTCAAAGACAAGGTATTGTGTGATATTTCTCATCTTGAATGTTTTTATGTTCTTTTAGGCGAGCCATGTTTGTGGAAACGACATGTTGTGTATGAGTCTAAACCCCGCAATGTTATTATTAATTTGGGTAGACAATTGTATAGGATACCAGAGGTAGCTCCACCTACCGTTATTTCTTTAATCTCTACTAAGAAATGTAGTGAGGTCATTTCACAGACCTGGAAGTTCGTCTTCTTTGTGATCTATTCCCACAATAACAAGAATCTCATTTCCACATCTGTGACCTCTACACAGAGCCTCTCTTTGCAGTAGAAGCAAGTGGACGGGATTGTGGAAGAGTACAGAGACATCTTCTCCTCATCCACTGAGGTACCGATGCATTGCCAAGCCAAGCATCCAATTGATCTAACCATCAGTTCCTCACTACCTAATGGACCATTCTATCATCACTAGCTGATGGAAAATGACGAAATCAAGCACCAGATCCAAGAGATGATTCAAAAGGGGAACATCCAACCCACCTTCTCCCCTTGCAGAAGTCTGATTATGCTGGTGTAGAATAAAGATGGGACATGGTGGATATGTATTGATTATAGAGCACTAAACAAAATCACAATCAGAAACCGACACCCAATTCCCCGAATTGATGAACTTCTTGACCAACTCAAAGGGGAAAAGTTCTTGAACAAGATTGACCTAAAGTCTGGCTACCACTAGGTTCACATCAAACCAAGACAACTTTCAAATCTAAAGAAGGTCTCTTTGAATGGATGGTCATACCCTTTGTCTTAACAAATGCAACAACAACTTTCATGAGATTGATGGATGATGTATTAAGACCCTTCACCAACTCTTTTGTGGTGGTATATCTAGATGACATCCCCATCTTCAACAAAACTTGGGAGGAGCACATGCAACATATTCAATAGATTTTGGGCACTCTGCGACAACACAAGATATATTCCAACTTGGAAAAATGATCCTTTGGCATGAACAAAGTCCAATAGTTGGGCTACATTCTTGATGATCATGCGATACATGTGGATCCATCTAAGATCCAATTCATTCGTGACTGACTATCCCCGACAACACTAACCGAACTTTGGATATTCTTGGGACTTTCCAAATTCTACCGGAGGTTCGTGTTGGGATTCTCCCATATTGCATGGGCCCTCAACCAAGTAATAAAGGGAGGTAGTAAGGAAAATTTCGCATGGGGGCAGTCACAATAATGAGAATTTGATGATCTAAAGCATCGCTTGTGCTCAACTCCAGTACTCTCCTTACCTTATCTTCAACAACTATTTGATATTGATATGGATGCATCCGACTATGTTGTCATTGCAGTTCTCACTCAGCATGGTCATCCAATAGCATACCATAGTGAGACACTCTCATATATTGTCCAGAAATACCCCACCTATGAAAAAGAAATGTATTCCATTTTGCAATCTTGTCATCAGTGGAAACATTACAATCTAGGAAAGGATACAATCATCCACATTGATAACAATCCTCTATAGTTCATACAGACACAAGGGAAGTTGTAGAACAATCATCATAAAAAATGGTCCACATACATACAATAGTTCCATCTCAACATCAACTATAAAACAAGGAGCACAAATTGTGCCGTTGACTCCCTCAGTCGCCCTCTTGTTGTTGCACTCACCACAATGCTTCATTCATGTGGGCATGAGGCATTTGAGTGTCCTCAAATTTATCAGCATGAACCTGACTTCGCCACCACCTATCGTTTGTTGGGTACAGGAGAGAATGTCATTGATTTTCACATCTAGGATGGACTGTTATGCTATATGTTCCACCTCTGTGTTCCCACAAGTGAGCATGCAAATATTATTTGGGAGGCTCACTGTAGTCAGATGGCAGGACATTTTGGCATGGAGAAAACGGTGGTTGTTCTACAAAAACATTTTTATTTTCCAAAACTTTGACAAGACATCAACAAGTATATCATATATTTCATTGCCTGTGCCATTACCAAGCCAACCATCAAGAAGAAAGGCTTATACACCCATATTCCTACTCCCGAGAGGCCTTGGGAATCCATCTTGATGGATTACATGGCTGGCCTTCCATCCACCAAGCATGGAAATGATTGTGTATTTGTGGTGGTTAATCGATTTTTGAAGATGGTCATTATTACAGCCTACAAGAAGAACATCACAACAAAAGATACAGTCAATCTCTTCTTTGAATGGGTGTGGGTCCATTTTTGGATACCACAAACCATCACCCAGATCAGGACAATAGGTTCCTTATCATATTTTGATCGAGTCTTTGGTCACTATTGGACACCAAGCTCACTAAATTCATTTCTTTCCACCCCCAAACTGATTCCCAAATAGAAGTCGTCAATCGGATGATTATTCACATCCTACACATGTACAAATCTAAGCATCTGTGTACATGGGATAAGATTCTTCCCTATGTTCAACATAGCTACAAAAGGGATCTCCATAGATCCATTGGCCATAACCTATTTCAGGTAGGGATAGGATTCCAACCCTTTGGTCCCATTGATGTTGCATGATCTCTTGCAACCACACAATACAATCTTCCCATGTCCAATCTGAGGTCGACAAAGCCACCAGATTCATTGAGCGAATTCATCACATATGCCAGCAGGTCCATGATATTTTGTAGAAATCCAATGCTAAGTGCAAGCAGTGCCATGATCGACACCGGGTACCACACCAATTTTAGGTGGGAGACAAGTTCTAGTTACATTTTTAGAAAGAGCACCTTACAGGGCCCCATCAAAATCTCCACCCACTTCACTATGGGCCTTAAACTATCACCAAGGTTGTGGGTAGCAATGCTTTTGAGCTCAACACCCCACCCTTCCTTGGCTTGCACCCAATGTTCAATGTGGACCTTTTTCAACCATATTTTCCACCATTACTGAACACCTCCGAGATCATACAACATTTGAAACCAAAATCTCTCAACCTTGACTGTATGGAACATGCATCCACTGATCATATAGTGGACACACAGGTCAAGGGAACTCGCCAACAGAGGATCCAACTTTATCGGGTTATCAAGGCAAGGCACCTCCTACACCAAGCCAAGCTGCTTACCCGAGGCCAAATTCAATAGAATTTTTCTCACCCAATGGGGACACTCAACACAATGGAGACCATTGCTTCCTAACGGGGGAGGAATAATCTAAGTGGATATTGGTGGCCACCCACCTATTCCAACTGGCTCCTCTTGACAATTTTTAGTTGATCACGTTCTTCTGTAATCCTTTGTAACTGTGGGTTATACACTTTTGGGGGTATTTGGAGCCCTACATAGTTTCTAGGTGGATATTGGTGGTCTCCCACCTAATCCAACTGGATTACTTTTGAATTTTATATGTCAACACATCGTTTTGTACTTACGACGCTGTTTTGGGGCCCTAAACAATGTTTTTTTGGCATGCCACAGTCAAATTTTAGATGGAGTCAGAGTTTGACAACAAATATGTATTTCTCGAAAAGACCTTTCCAACGTTCTATCACGTGCCTAAATTAGAGGTTGTATCCAAAAGTTATGACCTCGGGAAGTTGAGGTACCAACTTACCCATTGAGGCCCACATAACTTTTGGTGTTTCATGTTAGGTTTTTGGATGTCTAGGGTTTTTTCATTCATGAGTAATGTTAAAAAAGACTTTGGAGCCTCATTGTAATCATTCTTCTTAGATGGATGTGCATAGCAAGCCACATCTCTTCTCAGATATAGCTACCACCATTCGAGCATGTTGTTTCCAATTTTGCAGTTTTACAGTTTCAACCTTTTTTATTTATTCAATAGAAGTTATTGTTCACTAGATACTTGTTGTTGTTATCCATATCTATGTTTTATTTTATTCATATTGTTATTCCTTTCATTTTTCTCATAAATTTGGATCAGGTCTTCAAGAACAAGTTGAACAAGGATCGACAAGTCACTAGGAACAAAGCAAGACTAGTATGAAAAGGATATGTTCATGTTGAAGGTATATATTTTGAAGAGATTGCGAGAATGGAAGGAATTAGATTGATTCTAGCCTATTCTTTCTCCAAGAATATGAAAGTGTATCAGATGGATGTGAAGTCAACATTCATGAATGGAGATCTAGAGGAAGAAGTCTACATTGAGCAACCATAAGGATTTCGGTTGTCAGAGAATGAAAATTATGTTTGCAAGTTGAAGAAGGCCTTGTATGGTCTCAAACAAGCCCCCAAAGTATGGCATTCTAGATTGGACAAATACTTACAGAAACAAGGGTGGTTTAGGAAAGGAATGAAGACAACAACCTCTACATCAAGGTAAATCATTATAGTATTCTATTGATTGAAGTTTATTTTGATGATATTATCTTTGGAGGTGATGATGAGAGGATGAGCCAGAAATTTGCAAAGGGTATGAAAAATGAGTTCGATATATCATTGATTGGAGAGCTATATTTCCTTTTGGGTCTTCAGATATGTAAAGAAACCAAGGAATTTCTATCTCTCAGACCAAGTATATCAGATAAATGCTAAAGAGGTTTGGAATGGAAGATTGAAAACCAGTCAGTACTCCTATGCAAACCAGTTGCAAGTTAAGTAAAGATGATGATTCAAAGGATACAAATCAAAGGCAGTACAGGTCAATGATTGGAAACTTACTTTATGTAACAACTTCCATACCAGATGTGATGCATCCAGTTGGACAAGTGGCACATTTTCAAGTGACGCCAAATGAATCACATGTCCTAGCAGTGAAGAGGATATTCAGATAGCTCAAGGGTACAAAAGAGTTTGGATTATGGTATCCAAAAAGGAAGGATCTATCACTTGTTTCCTACACATATGTAGATTGGGGAGGTTGCATTGATGATCAAAGGAGTGTGAGTGGAGAAACTTTCTAATTGGGTCAATGTTTGGTATCTTGGCTAAGAAAGAAACAATCATTAGTATCCTTGTCTACAACAAAAGTAGAGTATATTGTAGCAACAACTTGTTGTACATAGGTTCTATGTATGAAACAAACATTGAAGGATATACGAGTTGAATATGATGAGCCCATTTCAATATTTTGTGATAACACAAGCAACATCAATATCTCAAAGAATCCAGTTATGCACTCTAAGATGAAGCACATTCCGATAAAGTTCCACTTTCTATGGGAACAAGTTATAGAGAAGAACATCAGAGTTGGGTATGTTGGGACAAAAGAGCAGATTGCAAATATCTTTACAAAATTTCTTCCAACGGAAGATTTTGAGTATCTTCGACAAAAACATAGAGTAGTCTATGCCCCACAATGAATGATTTTGAATGCTTTTCTTATATGTCATATATTTACACGAGGAAGAACCATACAGAGAGTAGAGAACAATTCATATATGGGAGAAGCCCCAAGGACAATTAAAACAGGGGAGCAACCCCAAAGGGAAGTTACCCTTTTCCATTGATGTAAAAGGGAGGGAGATTAATCAGATGCACGGAGAGAAATAATAGAGACATGATTCTAGAGGGGACAATGGTCAAAGGGGGAGCATAAGTAGCCATGACTTCAATATTTCATCAGAAATTTTCCATTGCATCAGAGTGTTGTCATCAATGCCAAAGGGGAAAATTGTTGATTAATTGGGTTGGTTTTCATTGATGTCAACCCTTGAAACAATTTTGGTAGCCCTAGTTGCTTGGAAAAGAAACCCATGTTTGTTTGAGGAATAATATAATGAACATCATTGAATTTGTAGGTGAGACTATTCTAAATGGATAGTACATGTCGTGTCATTTCTGGTGATATGTGGTACACCACATAACTCCTCATGGCTATGGATTAATGGCATTGTGAAGTTGGAGAACCATTTAGAGTATTCTAGAAGCCCTTAGAAATTCAACAAGAAGTCAATTATTCCAGAAATATTCTAGAAAGTATTCTAGAAGATTGCCAGTCAAAGTGGTTGAAAAAAGAAAATAATTAAAATGAATTAGTTGTAACAAGAGACTAGTTAAAGAAAAATTAGTTGCAACAAGAAAGTGGGTTAGCCTTAGAAGATGGAGAAAGGGGTAAATCAGTTACAAGGAAGCTTCTATAGGAAGGCACTTGGAAAGTATAAATAAGAGAACAAGAGGCTACCATTGGCACCTATGGAGCACATTGAATATCTATCTTGTGAAAGGTTTATTGAAGCTACATCATTAATGAATCTAAAGGGATGTGAATACGAAGAAGAAAACTGACTGAAAGAAAAGTTTTGGAGTTGTAGAGGGAAAGGGTTTCTAACAAAGCTTAAAATAGAAGGTACTTTCTGGTTGCATGCTATCTAACAACTGAGTACTCACTAGATATTATTGGTCATCCTGCGAGTAGGTATTAGATCTCGATTTTGAGAAAGGGTTTAGGTTTTCGGAGCTGAGGGGAAGCTACAGGAAGGTCCGACAAGTTCCAACTACAACAGAGTATTGTACATAATAAAAAAGGTATGTTATAAGCTTGTTGTAGTTGGTTTTTGGTGATGGATTCGGGTTTGGTCATGGGAGATTAAGCATGTTCCCTTGAGGGTTTGTTGGCTAGTTGGTACATGTTGTATGAGACATATATACAATGGTATTGTGTTGGTGTATTTGTTTGTTGTTGTTGGTACACACCATAGGTATTTTTATATAGTATATCTTGTGATTTTTGGAGCACATTTGAGGCATATTGGTTGATGATCTAGGATTGGATCTAGGAGCTTGATGGGGATTAGAAAGGCCTAAAAATAAAATTTCTGAGAATGGATTCAAAATGGATGTGTGCATAGGCCTTGAATTTACGAACTCAACACAACTTGAATGGGCTCAAACATACGTCATATGCTCCAGATATCACGATCTATTCATTTGGCCAAATAAGAAAAAAAAAAGATGATGATTGTGCAGTTTGTACAGTCTGTACAGTGCCACATGGAAGCTAACTCTACAAGTCATCTGACCATACAACTGATGTGGCAGGGTATGTGGCGTTGACGTGGCACAGTATTGGTGTTGACGTGGACATAGGTTGATTGGGAAGTTGATGTGATAGGTGGACCTATCAGGGAGTGACACATGTCACCACTGCAAGGGTGACACGTGGCACATCCATACTAATGACGTGGAAGGTATGACACATGGAAGGTACAGTAGCCGGTGACAGGGAAAACAAATGGAACAATGAGCACTTGACATGTGGCATCAAAATTAGGTGAATGAGAAGGTGCCACATGGCCCAGACATGGGATACCATGTGGCACGCATTTGTTGGTGGATGTGTTGGGAATTTTTTTGACTCCACAAGATTTGATCACCCGACCTCCCACTGGGCCAAAGGACTTGTTAGGGCCGAGCTAGCCATCCCTCCCTCACATTAGGTATTAACCTATATTGACACAACTTGTATTTATGTTGGCATGGTGGTTCGAATGGGCAGAGTAAGGGTTGGGGATAGCCCCAACCCTCAACAAAATTATATCATCAGACCATATTCCATATCACCTTACCTCTGTTTTTGGCACGCTCTCATACCTCTGCCCTCGGTTTCGATACCTCTACCATATGACTCGGGATCATCACATCTGGTGCACAATGGTTAAGGGGTTATCCTCGGTCGATCGGGAAAGCCCACCGACCAGGGGCTTAACCCTGGGCTAAATTTTCAAGTGAATTAAACCATAATAGCACATGGAGGTTTGACACAGGGCTATATGGCCTTCACATAAAACCAGAAGCCAAATATTTGGGGGCCAGCGTGCCTAGTATTAGCGCCTGGCCACATGTTGAGTGCCAATACGACCAGGGGCCAGTGGAAAAAAAGGGTTGCACACTATTTATTTTCTATATAGTGGGTTTTTACTATATAATAGTGATTTTATTGGTATTATTCAACATTTTNCATCCATACTAATGACGTGGAAGGTATGACACATGGAAGGTACAGTAGCCGGTGACAAGGAAAACAAATGGAACAATGAGCACTTGACACGTGGCATCAAAATTAGGTGAATGAGAAGGTGCCACATGGCCCAGACATGGGATGCCATGTGGCACGCATTTGTTGGTGGATGTGTTGGGAATTGTTTTGACTCCACAAGATTTGATCGCCCGACCTCCCACTGGGCCAAAGGACTTGTTAGGGCCGAGCTAGCCATCCCTCCCTCACATTAGGTATTAACCTATATTGACGCAACTTGTATTTATGTTGGCATGGTGGTTTGAATGGGCAAAGTAAGGGTTGGGGATAGCCCCAACCCTCAACACAATTATATCATCAGACCATATTCCATATCACCTTACCTCTGTTTTTGGCACGCTCTCATACCTCTTCCCTCGGTTTCGATACCTCTACCATATGACTCGGGATCATCACAGCTGGTGCACAGTGGTTAAGGGGTTATCCTCGGTCGATCGGGAAATCCCACCGACCAGGGGCTTAACCTTGGGCTAAATTTTCAAGTGACTTAAACCATAATAGCACATGGAGGTTTGACACAGGGCTATATGGCCTTCACATAAAACCAGGAGCCAAATATTTGGGGGCCAGCGTGCCTAGTATTAGCGCTTGGCCACATGTTGAGTGCCAATACGACTAGGGGCCAGTGGAAAAAAAGGGTTGCACACTATTTATTTTCTATATAGTGGGTTTTTACTATATAATAGTGATTTTATTGGTATTATTCAACATTTTTTAGATATTTTGGCCATTTTGGGGGGATATTGGGCCCTTTTTTAGGCCAAATTTTGGGGAGAAGTTGGGAGATGGTTACCAACTTCATATTTATATAAACTAGGGCTTATTTAAGCCAAGGAGGAGGTTCAAAATAGGTTTATGCTGAATATTTTCTAAGCCAAAGCCATTTTTTATGCAGGGAAGCTTTTGAGGAGCACACCTTTGCAAGCCATTTTTGGGAGCTTCGGTCATCCATTTTTAGTGTAGTCAGTTTTTTTGGGTTCTAGAGATCTGATAGAACAAGAAAAAATTATTTTGTAACCTTTTTGGCACTATTGTGATGTACTTTTAAAGCTTCAAATAGAAATAAGAAAGCCTCACCCACTAAGAAAAAGGCCTAGAGACGTAGGCGATATTTCTGAACTCCGTTATCACATTGGTGTTTATGGTTTACTGTTATTCTTGCTTTATTTTAGATCTGTATATGTATATATGGATGTCATGTTTCATTCCTAATTCTTCCTCTTTCATTGAGCTTCCTAAATGGTTAATTAACACATGCTAAATAACTCAACCATTGTCGTTTAAAAGATCTTTTCAGATCAAGTGGTATCAGAGCTAATTGACATTTGGATTTGAGTTTGCATGTTAACCAGGGAAAAGATACATCATGGTGAAGGCAATCTTGTTGAAGAGAATCCATTGATTGGATTGAGAAAGAGAACTTCTCAAAGCAATAAGATGGCATCGGAAGAAGGATTTTCCCGAGATGAGAAAGAGTTTCGAAAAAATTTCTTCGCCATGTCGGAGATGATGAAGGTTTTGTATGAGGATTACTTGGAATGAAAGAGACCGAATCTATGTGAATATTCAAAGGGAAAAGTGAAGAAGGAGAGGATACTCCTCAAATTCCTCCTTCACCTCCATCTTCACCTCCTTCTTCTCCTTCCTCTTAAAGTTCAAGTTCTAAATCCACTACAAAGAAACATGTCCATAAACATAAGAATGAAATGCCTTTATTAAAACATGATGTTAAATTTGAATTTCCCATGTATGATGGCAAAGTTAATGCAGAGAGACTTGACAATTGGGTCAGACAGAAGGATATTTATTACATGTGCAACAAATCAAAGATGAGGACACTCAAATCAAGTTGTCATCACTTATACTTGTAGGCACAACACTCATCTAGTGGAAAAACAAGTTGCAAATTGGCACGCAACAAGTGGGTAATGTATTTCCATCATGGCAAGTTTTTATTTTTGCACTTAGAAAGAAATTCTATACTTTGGGTTATAAAGAGAAATCTTTAATTGAATGGAAATCTCTTAAACTAAGAAAAGGACAAACAGTGAAAGATTACATAGATGGATTTCGTAAATTGGCATTGATGTTAGATATTCCTTTACATACCCAAGAAACTCTTATGAAGTATATAGGAAGTTTACATGCACATATTTGAAATATTGTATTCATGTTTGGACCTACTAATCTTGATGAGGTTTATTTTCAAGAGACATACAATGAAGCAGGGAAAGCAAGGGTTAGTGTGTCAGGGGAATCGTCTTAAAGGAAAGAGGACAAAATGAAATGGAATGGCAAGAAGGAAAATTCAGTGTTAGGAAAGGAAGAGAAGCCCTCTTGCAAGCATTGCAAGAAAGAGGGGCATGATGAGGACCGTTGTTGGCAATTTCAAACCAAGAAGAGATTGAAGTGGTTCGAGGAAAAGAAAGGGAGNCATCCATACTAATGACGTGGAAGGTATGACACATGGAAGGTACAGTAGCCGGTGACAAGGAAAACAAATGGAACAATGAGCACTTGACACGTGGCATCAAAATTAGGTGAATGAGAAGGTGCCACATGGCCCAGACATGGGATGCCATGTGGCACGCATTTGTTGGTGGATGTGTTGGGAATTGTTTTGACTCCACAAGATTTGATCGCCCGACCTCCCACTGGGCCAAAGGACTTGTTAGGGCCGAGCTAGCCATCCCTCCCTCACATTAGGTATTAACCTATATTGACGCAACTTGTATTTATGTTGGCATGGTGGTTTGAATGGGCAAAGTAAGGGTTGGGGATAGCCCCAACCCTCAACACAATTATATCATCAGACCATATTCCATATCACCTTACCTCTGTTTTTGGCACGCTCTCATACCTCTTCCCTCGGTTTCGATACCTCTACCATATGACTCGGGATCATCACAGCTGGTGCACAGTGGTTAAGGGGTTATCCTCGGTCGATCGGGAAATCCCACCGACCAGGGGCTTAACCTTGGGCTAAATTTTCAAGTGACTTAAACCATAATAGCACATGGAGGTTTGACACAGGGCTATATGGCCTTCACATAAAACCAGGAGCCAAATATTTGGGGGCCAGCGTGCCTAGTATTAGCGCTTGGCCACATGTTGAGTGCCAATACGACTAGGGGCCAGTGGAAAAAAAGGGTTGCACACTATTTATTTTCTATATAGTGGGTTTTTACTATATAATAGTGATTTTATTGGTATTATTCAACATTTTTTAGATATTTTGGCCATTTTGGGGGGATATTGGGCCCTTTTTTAGGCCAAATTTTGGGGAGAAGTTGGGAGATGGTTACCAACTTCATATTTATATAAACTAGGGCTTATTTAAGCCAAGGAGGAGGTTCAAAATAGGTTTATGCTGAATATTTTCTAAGCCAAAGCCATTTTTTATGCAGGGAAGCTTTTGAGGAGCACACCTTTGCAAGCCATTTTTGGGAGCTTCGGTCATCCATTTTTAGTGTAGTCAGTTTTTTTGGGTTCTAGAGATCTGATAGAACAAGAAAAAATTATTTTGTAACCTTTTTGGCACTATTGTGATGTACTTTTAAAGCTTCAAATAGAAATAAGAAAGCCTCACCCACTAAGAAAAAGGCCTAGAGACGTAGGCGATATTTCTGAACTCCGTTATCACATTGGTGTTTATGGTTTACTGTTATTCTTGCTTTATTTTAGATCTGTATATGTATATATGGATGTCATGTTTCATTCCTAATTCTTCCTCTTTCATTGAGCTTCCTAAATGGTTAATTAACACATGCTAAATAACTCAACCATTGTCGTTTAAAAGATCTTTTCAGATCAAGTGGTATCAGAGCTAATTGACATTTGGATTTGAGTTTGCATGTTAACCAGGGAAAAGCTACATCATAGTGAAGGCAATCTTGTTGAAGAGAATCCATTGATTGGATTGAGAAAGAGAACTTCTCAAATCAAGAAGATGGCATCGGAAGAAGGATTTTCCCGAGATGAGAAAGAGTTTCGAAAAAATTTCTTTGCCATGTCGGAGATGATGAAGGTTTTGTATGAGGATTACTTGGAATGAAAGAGACCGAATCTATGTGAATATTCAAAGGGAAAAGTGAAGAAGGAGAGGATACTCCTCAAATTACTCCTTCACCTCCATCTTCACCTCCTTCTTCTCCTTCCTCTTCAAGTTCAAGTTCTAAATCCACTACAAAGAAACATGTCCATAAACATAAGAATGAAATGCCTTTATTAAAACATGATGTTAAATTTGAATTTCCCATGTATGATGGAAAAGTTAATGCAAAGAGACTTGACAATTGGGTCAGACAGAAGGATATTTATTGCAGTGTGCAACAAATCAAAGACGAGGACACTCAAATCAAGTTGTCATCACTTATACTTGTAGGCACAACACTCATCTAGTGGAAAAACAAGTTGCAAATTGGCATGCAACAAGTGGGTAATGTATTTCCATCATGGCAAGTTTTTATTTTTTCACTTAGAAAGAAATTCTATACTTTGGGTTATAAAGAGAAATCTTTAATTGAATGGAAATCTCTTAAACTAAGAAAAGGACAAGCAGTGAAATATTACATAGATGGCTTTCGTAAATTGGCATTGATGTTAGATATTCCTTTAGATACCCAAGAAACTCTTATGAAGTATATAGGAAGTTTACCTGCACATATTTGAAATATTGTATTCATGTTTGGACCTACTAATCTTGATGAGGTTTATTTTCAAGAGACATACAATGAAGCAAGGAAAGCAAGGCTTAGTGTGTCAGGGGAATCGTGTTAAAGGATAGAGGACAAAAGGAAATGGAATGGCAAGAAGGAAAATTCAGTGGTAGGAAAGGAAGAGAAGCCCTCTTGCAAGCATTGCAAGAAAGAGGGGCATGATGAGGACCGTTGTTGGAAATTTCAAACCAAGAAGAGATTGAAGTGGTTCGAGGAAAAGAAAGGGAGATAAACAATTGCAGCAACAACGTGACCAATAGACTTGGGATCAGATTCAGGTGATGAATCTAAAGTCTCATTGATTGGTATGACAGATAAAATTGGTGAAGAATTTGATTGTAGAAGTACATTGTTTCACATAAGGGTCATCATGAGGCACACTAAGGTCGACACATTGATAGATAGTGGATCTCAATCTAACTTGATTTCTGAGGAAGTGGTTAACAAATTGGGATAAAAAACATAGATGCATCATAATCCTTACACACTTAAATGGATAAGCAACAATCATCAGTTGCACATAACAAAGAAATGCACATTAAAGTTTGCAATTTCATCTAAGTTTGTGGATGAGGTAACATGTCATTTGGTGCCACTAAGTGAATGTGGAATGGTCTTAGGTAGTCCTTACTTGTATGATTGCAAAGCAATCTTCTACATGGAAAATAATCAATATCATTTAACCAAAGAAGGTCAAGAATATGTGGTTCATGCTCATCATTTAAAGGGAAATAAATCTCTTCAAACTATGGAACGATTAAGAAAGGCAGCTCAAACAAGCAACACACCTATAATTGTTTCAAATCAAGTAATCGATCTTAAGCAAGAACATGAGATGATTATAGAATGGAAAATCAATCATAGTTTGCTTCAAGATAAGCTAATGTAGTGCAAGTATTACAAACATATCATCTCATTTGTAGTCATATTTTTTATGCTATCATTAATAATGTTTTCTGCATGGATGATAGTGGCTTCAGTAAGATGTGACATAGTACAAATGGCTAACAATATGTTGTCAGTTATCATGATTGTTTTACATTTGATCTTGATGAGACAAGTGCACATGACATAGTTTAAAGACAAGGAACAAGTTGGATAGCCCATTCCAAGCTTGATGTCTGGTCAGTAACCTTTTGGGGACCAAAAGGTATTTAGTGGGGAGGTGTGATCCAAAATTGGATCTAGGAGCTTGATGGGGCTCAAAAAGGCCTAAACATAAAAGTTCTTGGAATGGCTTCAAAATGGATGTGTGTGTAGGCCTCGACATTATGAACCCAATGCAACTTGACTGGGCTCAAACAGACGTCGTATGCTCCAGATATCCCGATCTGTTCATTTGGCCAAACAGGCAAAAAAAAGATGTTGATTGTGTAGTATGTATAGTTCATGCAGTGCGACATGGCAGCTAACTCTATAGGAAATACGAACATACAACTGATGTGATAGGATATGTGGTATTGACATGGTAGAGTATGTAGCACTGACATGGACAGAGGTTGACTAAGCAGTTGATGTGATAGGTGGACCTATCATGGAGTGACACATGTCACCACTATAAGGGTGACATGTGGCACATCCGTACTAATGACATCACAGGTATGACACATGGAAGGTACAATAATCAGTGATAGGGAATATAGCTGGACCAATGATCACTTGACATGTGGCATCAAACTTAGGTGAATGAGAAGGTGCCACATTGCCTAGACATGGGATACCATGTGGCACCCATTTGTTGGTTGATGTGTTGCAAAAAATTTGGACTCCCCAAGATTTTATCACGCGACCTCCAATCGGGCCAAAGGACTTGGCAGGGCCAGGCTAGCCATCCCGTCCTCTAATTAGATCTTAGCCTTTATTGGTGTGATTTTTATTTATGTTGGCATGATGGTTCGAATGGGCAGAGTAAGGGTTGGGGCTAGCCCCAGCCCTCAATGCAATTATATCACAAGAGCATATTCCATATGGCCTTACCTTTGTTGTTGGCATGCACTCATACCTTCGGCCTCAGTTTTGATACCTCTACCATATGACTCAGGCTCGTCACAGTTGGCGCATGGTGGTTAAG
>JZKD02S2262985.1:14967-25308 GCA_000966675.3 Picea glauca
AAAATGTTGAATAATACCAATAAAATCACTATTATATAGTAAAAACCCACTATATAGAAAATAAATAGTGTGCAACCCTTTTTTTCCACTGGCCCCTGGTCGTATTGGCACTCAACATGTGGCCAGGCGCTAATACTAGGCACGCTGGCCCCCAAATATTTGGCTTCTGGTTTTATGTGAAGGCCATATAGCCCTGTGTCAAACCTCCATGTGCTATTATGGTTTAATTCACTTGAAAATTTAGCCCAGGGTTAAGCCCCTGGTCGGTGGGCTTTCCCGATCGACCGAGGATAACCCCTTAACCATTGTGCACCAGATGTGATGATCCCGAGTCATATGGTAGAGGTATCGAAACCGAGGGCAGAGGTATGAGAGCGTGCCAAAAACAGAGGTAAGGTGATATGGAATATGGTCTGATGATATAATTTTGTTGAGGGTTGGGGCTATCCCCAACCCTTACTCTGCCCATTCGAACCACCATGCCAACATAAATACAAGTTGTGTCAATATAGGTTAATACCTAATGTGAGGGAGGGATGGCTAGCTCGGCCCTAACAAGTCCTTTGGCCCAGTGGGAGGTCGGGTGATCAAATCTTGTGGAGTCAAAAAAATTCCCAACACATCCACCAACAAATGCGTGCCACATGGTATCCCATGTCTGGGCCATGTGGCACCTTCTCATTCACCTAATTTTGATGCCACATGTCAAGTGCTCATTGTTCCATTTGTTTTCCCTGTCACCGGCTACTGTACCTTCCATGTGTCATACCTTCCACGTCATTAGTATGGATGTGCCACGTGTCACCCTTGCAGTGGTGACATGTGTCACTCCCTGATAGGTCCACCTATCACATCAACTTCCCAATCAACCTATGTCCACGTCAACACCAATACTGTGCCACGTCAACGCCACATACCCTGCCACATCAGTTGTATGGTCAGATGACTTGTAGAGTTAGCTTCCATGTGGCACTGTACAGACTGTACAAACTGCACAATCATCATCTTTTTTTTTTCTTATTTGGCCAAATGAATAGATCGTGATATCTGGAGCATATGACGTATGTTTGAGCCCATTCAAGTTGTGTTGAGTTCGTAAATTCAAGGCCTATGCACACATCCATTTTGAATCCATTCTCAGAAATTTTATTTTTAGGCCTTTCTAATCCCCATCAAGCTCCTAGATCCAATCCTAGATCATCAACCAATATGCCTCAAATGTGCTCCAAAAATCACAAGATATACTATATAAAAATACCTATGGTGTGTACCAACAACAACAAACAAATACACCAACACAATACCATTGTATATATGTCTCATACAACATGTACCAACTAGCCAACAAACCCTCAAGGGAACATGCTTAATCTCCCATGACCAAACCCGAATCCATCACCAAAAACCAACTACAACAAGCTTATAACATACCTTTTTTATTATGTACAATACTCTGTTGTAGTTGGAACTTGTCGGACCTTCCTGTAGCTTCCCCTCAGCTCCGAAAACCTAAACCCTTTCTCAAAATCGAGATCTAATACCTACTCGCAGGATGACCAATAATATCTAGTGAGTACTCAGTTGTTAGATAGCATGCAACCAGAAAGTACCTTCTATTTTAAGCTTTGTTAGAAACCCTTTCCCTCTACAACTCCAAAACTTTTCTTTCAGTCAGTTTTCTTCTTCGTATTCACATCCCTTTAGATTCATTAATGATGTAGCTTCAATAAACCTTTCACAAGATAGATATTCAATGTGCTCCATAGGTGCCAATGGTAGCCTCTTGTTCTCTTATTTATACTTTCCAAGTGCCTTCCTATAGAAGCTTCCTTGTAACTGATTTACCCCTTTCTCCATCTTCTAAGGCTAACCCACTTTCTTGTTGCAACTAATTTTTCTTTAACTAGTCTCTTGTTACAACTAATTCATTTTAATTATTTTCTTTTTTCAACCACTTTGACTGGCAATCTTCTAGAATACTTTCTAGAATATTTCTGGAATAATTGACTTCTTGTTGAATTTCTAAGGGCTTCTAGAATACTCTAAATGGTTCTCCAACTTCACAATGCCATTAATCCATAGCCATGAGGAGTTATGTGGTGTACCACATATCACCAGAAATGACACGACATGTACTATCCATTTAGAATAGTCTCACCTACAAATTCAATGATGTTCATTATATTATTCCTCAAACAAACATGGGTTTCTTTTCCAAGCAACTAGGGCTACCAAAATTGTTTCAAGGGTTGACATCAATGAAAACCAACCCAATTAATCAACAATTTTCCCCTTTGGCATTGATGACAACACTCTGATGCAATGGAAAATTTCTGATGAAATATTGAAGTCATGGCTACTTATGCTCCCCCTTTGACCATTGTCCCCTCTAGAATCATGTCTCTATTATTTCTCTCCGTGCATCTGATTAATCTCCCTCCCTTTTACATCAATGGAAAAGGGTAACTTCCCTTTGGGGTTGCTCCCCTGTTTTAATTGTCCTTGGGGCTTCTCCCATATATGAATTGTTCTCTACTCTCTGTATGGTTCTTCCTCGTGTAAATATATGACATATAAGAAAAGCATTCAAAATCATTCATTGTGGGGCATAGACTACTCTATGTTTTTGTCGAAGATACTCAAAATCTTCCGTTGGAAGAAATTTTGTAAAGATATTTGCAATCTGCTCTTTTGTCCCAACATACCCAACTCTGATGTTCTTCTCTATAACTTGTTCCCATAGAAAGTGGAACTTTATCGGAATGTGCTTCATCTTAGAGTGCATAACTGGATTCTTTGAGATATTGATGTTGCTTGTGTTATCACAAAATATTGAAATGGGCTCATCATATTCAACTCGTATATCCTTCAATGTTTGTTTCATACATAGAACCTATGTACAACAAGTTGTTGCTACAATATACTCTACTTTTGTTGTAGACAAGGATACTAATGATTGTTTCTTTCTTAGCCAAGATACCAAACATTGACCCAATTAGAAAGTTTCTCCACTCACACTCCTTTGATCATCAATGCAACCTCCCCAATCTACATATGTGTAGGAAACAAGTGATAGATCCTTCCTTTTTGGATACCATAATCCAAACTCTTTTGTACCCTTGAGCTATCTGAATATCCTCTTCACTGCTAGGACATGTGATTCATTTGGCGTCACTTGAAAATGTGCCACTTGTCCAACTGGATGCATCACATCTGGTATGGAAGTTGTTACATAAAGTAAGTTTCCAATCATTGACCTGTACTGCCTTTGATTTGTATCCTTTGAATCATCATCTTTACTTAACTTGCAACTGGTTTGCATAGGAGTACTGACTGGTTTTCAATCTTCCATTCCAAACCTCTTTAGCATTTATCTGATATACTTGGTCTGAGAGATAGAAATTCCTTGGTTTCTTTACATATCTGAAGACCCAAAAGGAAATATAGCTCTCCAATCAATGATATATCGAACTCATTTTTCATACCCTTTGCAAATTTCTGGCTCATCCTCTCATCATCACCTCCAAAGATAATATCATCAAAATAAACTTCAATCAATAGAATACTATAATGATTTACCTTGATGTAGAGGTTGTTGTCTTCATTCCTTTCCTAAACCACCCTTGTTTCTGTAAGTATTTGTCCAATCTAGAATGCCATACTTTGGGGGCTTGTTTGAGACCATACAAGGCCTTCTTCAACTTGCAAACATAATTTTCATTCTCTGACAACCGAAATCCTTATGGTTGCTCAATGTAGACTTCTTCCTCTAGATCTCCATTCATGAATGTTGACTTCACATCCATCTGATACACTTTCATATTCTTGGAGAAAGAATAGGCTAGAATCAATCTAATTCCTTCCATTCTCGCAATCTCTTCAAAATATATACCTTCAACATGAACATATCCTTTTCATACTAGTCTTGCTTTGTTCCTAGTGACTTGTCGATCCTTGTTCAACTTGTTCTTGAAGACCTGATCCAAATTTATGAGAAAAATGAAAGGAATAACAATATGAATAAAATAAAACATAGATATGGATAACAACAACAAGTATCTAGTGAACAATAACTTCTATTGAATAAATAAAAAAGGTTGAAACTGTAAAACTGCAAAATTGGAAACAACATGCTCGAATGGTGGTAGCTATATCTGAGAAGAGATGTGGCTTGCTATGCACATCCATCTAAGAAGAATGATTACAATGAGGCTCCAAAGTCTTTTTTAACATTACTCATGAATGAAAAAACCCTAGACATCCAAAAACCTAACATGAAACACCAAAAGTTATGTGGGCCTCAATGGGTAAGTTGGTACCTCAACTTCCCGAGGTCATAACTTTTGGATACAACCTCTAATTTAGGCACGTGATAGAACGTTGGAAAGGTCTTTTCGAGAAATACATATTTGTTGTCAAACTCTGACTCCATCTAAAATTTGACTGTGGCATGCCAAAAAAACATTGTTTAGGGCCCCAAAACAGCGTCGTAAGTACAAAACGATGTGTTGACATATAAAATTCAAAAGTAATCCAGTTGGATTAGGTGGGAGACCACCAATATCCACCTAGAAACTATGTAGGGCTCCAAATACCCCCAAAAGTGTATAACCCACAGTTACAAAGGATTACAGAAGAACGTGATCAACTAAAAATTGTCAAGAGGAGCCAGTTGGAATAGGTGGGTGGCCACCAATATCCACTTAGATTATTCCTCCCCCGTTAGGAAGCAATGGTCTCCATTGTGTTGAGTGTCCCCATTGGGTGAGAAAAATTCTATTGAATTTGGCCTCGGGTAAGCAGCTTGGCTTGGTGTAGGAGGTGCCTTGCCTTGATAACCCGATAAAGTTGGATCCTCTGTTGGCGAGTTCCCTTGACCTGTGTGTCCACTATATGATCAGTGGATGCATGTTCCATACAGTCAAGGTTGAGAGATTTTGGTTTCAAATGTTGTATGATCTCGGAGGTGTTCAGTAATGGTGGAAAATATGGTTGAAAAAGGTCCACATTGAACATTGGGTGCAAGCCAAGGAAGGGTGGGGTGTTGAGCTCAAAAGCATTGCTACCCACAACCTTGGTGATAGTTTAAGGCCCATAGTGAAGTGGGTGGAGATTTTGATGGGGCCCTGTAAGGTGCTCTTTCTAAAAATGTAACTAGAACTTGTCTCCCACCTAAAATTGGTGTGGTACCCGGTGTCGATCATGGCACTGCTTGCACTTAGCATTGGATTTCTACAAAATATCATGGACCTGCTGGCATATGTGATGAATTCGCTCAATGAATCTGGTGGCTTTGTCGACCTCAGATTGGACATGGGAAGATTGTATTGTGTGGTTGCAAGAGATCATGCAACATCAATGGGACCAAAGGGTTGGAATCCTATCCCTACCTGAAATAGGTTATGGCCAATGGATCTATGGAGATCCCTTTTGTAGCTATGTTGAACATAGGGAAGAATCTTATCCCATGTACACAGATGCTTAGATTTGTACATGTGTAGGATGTGAATAATCATCCGATTGACGACTTCTATTTGGGAATCAGTTTGGGGGTGGAAAGAAATGAATTTAGTGAGCTTGGTGTCCAATAGTGACCAAAGACTCGATCAAAATATGATAAGGAACCTATTGTCCTGATCTGGGTGATGGTTTGTGGTATCCAAAAATGGACCCACACCCATTCAAAGAAGAGATTGACTGTATCTTTTGTTGTGATGTTCTTCTTGTAGGCTGTAATAATGACCATCTTCAAAAATCGATTAACCACCACAAATACACAATCATTTCCATGCTTGGTGGATGGAAGGCCAGCCATGTAATCCATCAAGATGGATTCCCAAGGCCTCTCGGGAGTAGGAATATGGGTGTATAAGCCTTTCTTCTTGATGGTTGGCTTGGTAATGGCACAGGCAATGAAATATATGATATACTTGTTGATGTCTTGTCAAAGTTTTGGAAAATAAAAATGTTTTTGTAGAACAACCACCGTTTTCTCCATGCCAAAATGTCCTGCCATCTGACTACAGTGAGCCTCCCAAATAATATTTGCATGCTCACTTGTGGGAACACAGAGGTGGAACATATAGCATAACAGTCCATCCTAGATGTGAAAATCAATGACATTCTCTCCTGTACCCAACAAACGATAGGTGGTGGCGAAGTCAGGTTCATGCTGATAAATTTGAGGACACTCAAATGCCTCATGCCCACATGAATGAAGCATTGTGGTGAGTGCAACAACAAGAGGGCGACTGAGGGAGTCAACGGCACAATTTGTGCTCCTTGTTTTATAGTTGATGTTGAGATGGAACTATTGTATGTATGTGGACCATTTTTTATGATGATTGTTCTACAACTTCCCTTGTGTCTGTATGAACTATAGAGGATTGTTATCAATGTGGATGATTGTATCCTTTCCTAGATTGTAATGTTTCCACTGATGACAAGATTGCAAAATGGAATACATTTCTTTTTCATAGGTGGGGTATTTCTGGACAATATATGAGAGTGTCTCACTATGGTATGCTATTGGATGACCATGCTGAGTGAGAACTGCAATGACAACATAGTCGGATGCATCCATATCAATATCAAATAGTTGTTGAAGATAAGGTAAGGAGAGTACTGGAGTTGAGCACAAGCGATGCTTTAGATCATCAAATTCTCATTATTGTGACTGCCCCCATGCGAAATTTTCCTTACTACCTCCCTTTATTACTTGGTTGAGGGCCCATGCAATATGGGAGAATCCCAACACGAACCTCCGGTAGAATTTGGAAAGTCCCAAGAATATCCAAAGTTCGGTTAGTGTTGTCGGGGATAGTCAGTCACGAATGAATTGGATCTTAGATGGATCCACATGTATCGCATGATCATCAAGAATGTAGCCCAACTATTGGACTTTGTTCATGCCAAAGGATCATTTTTCCAAGTTGGAATATATCTTGTGTTGTCGCAGAGTGCCCAAAATCTATTGAATATGTTGCATGTGCTCCTCCCAAGTTTTGTTGAAGATGGGGATGTCATCTAGATATACCACCACAAAAGAGTTGGTGAAGGGTCTTAATACATCATCCATCAATCTCATGAAAGTTGTTGTTGCATTTGTTAAGACAAAGGGTATGACCATCCATTCAAAGAGACCTTCTTTAGATTTGAAAGTTGTCTTGGTTTGATGTGAACTTGGTGGTAGCCAGACTTTAGGTCAATCTTGTTCAAGAACTTTTCCCCTTTGAGTTGGTCAAGAAGGTCATCAATTCGGGGAATTGGGTGTCGGTTTCTGATTGTGATTTTGTTTAGTGCTCTGTAATCAATATATATCCACCATGTCCCATATTTATTCTACACCAGCATAATCAGACTTCTGCAAGGGGAGAAGGTGGGTTGGATGTGCCCCTTTTGAATCATCTCTTGGATCTGGTGCTTGATTTCATCATTTTCCATCAGCTAGTTATGATAGAATGGTCCATTAGGTAGTGAGGAACTGATGGTTAGATCAATTGGATGCTTGGCTTGGCAGTGCGTCGGTACCTCAGTGGATGAGGAGAAGATGTCTCTGTACTCTTCCACAATCCCGTCCACTTGCTTCTACTGCAAAGAGAGGCTCTGTGTAGAGGTCACAGATGTGGAAGTGAGATTCTTGTTATTGTGGGAATAGATCACAAAGAAGACAAACTTCCAGGTCTGTGAAATGACCTCACTACATTGCTTAGTAGAGATTAAAGAAATAACGGTAGGTGGAGCTACCTCTGGTATCCTATACAATTGTCTACCCAAATTAATAATAACATTTCGGGGTTTAGACTCATACACAACATGTCGTTTCCACAAACATGGCTCGCCTAAAAGAACATAAAAAAATTCAAGATGAGAAATATCACACAATACCTCGTCTTTGAAGGGCTTGATTTTGTAGAGTAGACGAAACTATTGGATGACACAGAGATCTCATCCTTCACGAAGCTAGTCGATGGTGTAGGGTTGTAGGTGCAGTGTTATCGACAGGTCCAACTGCTTGACGACCTATGCTAAAATTAGGTTCTTCTGATTGTCGCTATCGACAATGAAATGCAACATAGTTCCTTTTACCCATAGTTGTGAGTGAAAGAGGCATTCCCCTTCCTCTGGTTCTTTTGGTTCGCTTGGTTGGACTTTGGTGATAGCAAAACTGGCACTAGGTTCGATATCGATGATCCACTTCCCACTTTCTGGATTTGATTCAGAGTTAGAATCTTACTCTGACTCGGAACCTTTAAACTTAACCACCGGTGAATGCTTAGAGCGACGTTCTTTGATGTTGTGCCAAAGGATTTTATGGTATTCACACCATTTTCTCATGTGCCCCCCAAAGAGTGCCTAGAGTGGGTAACTCTACGAATTGGTATGAAGAGGCTTCCTTGATAAGATAAGTAAGCTTGAATAAGTAATCGATGGCATGTTCATTCCTTAAATCGGGGCACTCATACTTTCCTCATGGCCCAAAAGAGAATCTCCTATAGTTAGTGAGATCGTTTAGAAGAATCTAACCAGGATTGTCGGAACATGGTTTCTATTAGTGATATCATTTAAAAGGATCTAGCCAGGATTTCTAGAATATAGGGCTATAAAGAAATTGAATAAGGTTATCCTTACCTTCTATCTCTTTGAGGGGCATAAATAAAGGGGACCTTCCCTTCGCTCAGGTACATGATACTATTGTCTTTTATCAATAGGGATACAATAGTCCATGGTGAACACACCGAACCAAGACCATGGGCCCACACCCGAATTACTCCTTCCACTCACTATCTTAAATTAACAATACCATATATTCCACGAAATAGAAGAGAGAGTTTAGAAATGTGTATGATCTCCTTTCATATGATGCGTCATTCAATTGGGAGATAGCATAGAGGAGATAATATTGATTGGTTGGGTGGTTGGGGATCGTTGGAACATGATGGGATCTCGATCGAAACTATCTAGGGGAAAGGTGTAATTACACACACACACACACACATATATATAAAGAATGACTTGATGTCTACGACCATGTAACATGTTTTTCAGGTCTTTTCCTCCAGTGAAATGTCACATTTCCTCTCCCTTTGGTCGAGCGTTCGTCCCTCACCCACTATTGATTCTCCAATATTTTGTAGATATGGTGTATCTAAATGTCTATGTTTAGGCAGCAATGCGATAAATTGAGGGTCTGTTTTTGAAAAATGAGAAATAAGTTATAGCGGATTGGAACTGGGGTTCGAATCCCTTTGTATCGAACATGCATTATGCCTCAAAATAGATCAGGAGGGTTCAAATCCCTCTGATCATGCTTTTCAAGAAGACGGGAAGCCATGATGGAACAAGATATCTGAAAGCCTAGTGGACTCTATTATCAATGATAGGCTTGGGTTTCATCCCTCCCATAAGGCTAATAATATGGGAAATAAAAGAAATCGTGTCTCAAATTATATCAGGAACTTGGGTTCGAATACTTCCAATCATACTTTTTGGGTTGAATCCCATACAACTTTTCAGGAAGAAGGGAAAGTTGCCTACCCTTTCATTAAGGTGGCGATTTGATCATCAAAAAGTGAAGTTCACAAAGGAAAGCATTGGGATTTGAATATGGAGATGGATTCCATATTAAGGGAGATCGATTATAGCTTGGGTTTGAAATGAAGATGCAACATCTGAAGCGATGAGCCACCGACATCTGAGGAATCTGTAGCATTCAAGTCAGTATAATATTGGTGACCATCCTTTCTTTGGATTGGAATTAGCCATATCCCTGAAGAGGTTGAACCCATATAGATATATATATTATTTGAGTCCTCAGTATTGCGATCAGTGACATTCGATCGAATTGGCAACACCAAATTTAGTTACCAGTCGAGTCTGAACCCATATCCGAGTCCTCGATCTTCTTTGGATCTGCATCATCGAAGTAACCCCTACCATGTGAGTTCTTGCTGGCATCACAATCAAAAGCAACATCTGAGCCACTAGCATCCACATCACCAACATCCGAATTGGAATCCACCTAACCATCTGAGTTATAAGATTTTTAGTTTCAACTTACATTTGATGGATCTGTAGTCTACAATTCTCTGTACATCCAAAAATGGCAGAGAGACCCAAAACAAGTCCACGAGCCCATGACCATCTCCCAATATCACCTTCAATAGTGGTGTCCTACAATTTAAAGCATGCTATTATTAAAAAATGACACCAACCACCCTAAGAGAAATTCTAACTCCATTGGGAGTTGTGGAAATGTACAATTGTGATTCTTATTGAGAGTTTGTAGGATCATTGTTGATTTTTCCATGTTGATGACCACAGGAACCCTTGAACTAGTTT
>JZKD02S2262996.1:0-35984 GCA_000966675.3 Picea glauca
CCATATGTTTCTCACAAATTGAAAGAAAAATCAGAAATAGGTGTATGTTTTTCTGATAAATCTGCTTGGCACCTCAACTTCACGAGCTCATATATTGAAATCTAGAAATCAAAATATTTCCCAAGAGGACTCATTGGAAATATAATACAATGAAGATCACATATCAAATGATTTCCATGGCTGATAAATTGAATACAATATCCATAAAATTAAAACATGGACCTCTCTTTAAAAGGGAAGTTAATTAAAATTTTCAAAATAAAAGTTTATTTAAAAACTTTTATGAAAGACAAAAAAGGATCGCTTCAAGATGTGGATGTCAATGATGTAAATTTATTAATGATATTTCGATGAATCATTAATTAAAGTGGTTATTCCAAGAAATGAAAATCCCTAACTACTCAAGAAGTTAGAAGAACCGGTTTTAAAAGGCGAAAAAGGGCTTCATCAAGAGAGAGAGAAGGTTGCATTACCATAGCAGAAGATCAAAATAGAAGGGTCAAGCCATCAAAATGCAGCCAAACTTCTTATCAACAAACACAAATCTCCATCTTCTCCATTCTTCTTCTTCTTATACCCCAATTTCTCAAGGCTTTTTGCTCATTTTTCTAAACTGAACATAAGGTTGAGTTCTTGAGTGTTTTTCTTGTAATCTTCCAATACTTTTCTTATATGATCATGGAGTATTTACTGACGTGTATGTAACTGCTAAATAGATTTCGTGTATTGTTGAATATCTTTCATGAATAAAACCTCATAGAGAACTATTTTGGGGCATTCCTCTAATAATTTCTCAGATCTTGGGATTTCTGAGTGTGATATTTTTGGAGTTTGTCTATCAAATTATTTCAATATTAAATGCAGAACTCTTCTAAAGTTCTTTGAGATGATCAAAAATATTCTCTCGTTTTTCTTGTGAGAAGATATGGATTTATCCACTATTTGTATGTAATTTTAATGGTTGTATATATGATGTTGACACGGAGATATTCTGATATTGAAGCATTCCTTCAATCTTTTTATTGTTGAGAAGCTATTTGTTGCACATGATCAAACCTAGTCATCAAGAACCATTCAATGCACAAATCAAAGAAATAAAGATATGGGGTTTGTTGTCTAGCATTCTCCCTAATCCAAGATATTCAAGATATATATATTAGCCAAAGAGTAGTACCACCTCTATAAAAATGCAGGGGGATTTATATCCTCGTGAAGTTTTTGTTTCGATCTTAATCGATTCAAACATCAACAGGAGTCTTGTCATCCGATGTTTATGAGGGTGATCGACTGATCAGGTAACATGATCTAGTACCCACTACCTCTACCCAAAATTCTTGTCCTAACCCAGCACCACTGAGCATGCATATTTTTTTCCATCAGTGTCGTGTTCATCATTTCTGTAGTTCCATTCTGTCAAGGCATATATGGAATAGTCTTCTATCTTGCTATACCGCACTTCTTACAGAATTCTTCAAATTCATTTTCGTGGAATTATCCACCATTATCCATCCTCGACACCTTAATTCTCTTCTCTATATGAATCTCCACAAGAGCCTTAAACTCTTTGAATTTGTCAAAGGCTTCAGATTTATTCCTGAGGAAATAAATCCATGTATTCCTCGAGAAGTTATCTATAAATGAGACGTAGTACATAGATTTTCTCGATGATGAAATCGACATAAGTCCAAACACATCATTGTGCACCAACTGTAAAATTTTATCTGCCCTCATTGTACTAAAGGGGAATCTTACCCGATTTTGTTTCCCATATATGCAATGTTCACAGAAATCAAAATCTAGAGAGCACTTAGACATACCTTCAACCATACCTTTACCATGTAGTACTTGAAGGCCCTTCTTTCCAATATGCCCCAGTCTTTGATGCCATGGCATAGTATTTTCTCCAGAGACTATAGGATTTTTTTCTTCTTCAGCTCCAATATCAAGAACAATAGAACCATTGCACCCATCATTAATAGTGCTTCCTAGCAGCTTATACAGGGTTCCAATCTGAACTCCCTTCAGAAACACCATTACCCCTTGAACCATCCTGGAGGTTTCTTTCTCAAACACTATTTTTACCCTTGCATCATACATTTTACTTATAGAAATCAAATTTATGGCTAACCCTGAGATGTGCAGAACACCATGGAGTGTTCTAATCCTTCCATCCATGAACTTCAACTTGAATTTTCCTTGTCCTATGATTTTAGTTGTCAAGTCATCACCTAGGAAAACATTTCCTCCACCATACCTTTCATATTCGCAAAACCACTCCATGTGAGGAGTCATATGAAAGGATGCACCTGAATCGGCCATCCATGCCTCATGATCTCCATGTGTTCTTGAAGAAGCCAAGTGTACATACCCTACTTTTGCGGAGGTTTTTGCTTCTGTAGAAGGGGTATCTTCAAATCTCTTCCCTCTCTCAACACTCTTGGATAAAAATTGTTTCTTGTAGTGCCCTTATTTTCCACGTCTCTAGCATACCTTTCCAAATTTTCCAAGAGATTTAGATCTTCCCTTAGATTTAGATCTCCCACTTGAGGAATTAGATCTATTTCTTTTCTAGGAGTTCCCTCTTGCAAATAAGGCATATGTATTATGTCCTTCCATGTTTTTTTGTCTCATCTCCTCTAACAACAAGGACGAGACTACATCATTGAAAATTTAAGTATTTGTATTACTACCTATGACCAAAACCAGACCATCCCATGAGTCTGGTAGAGGGCACAATAAACTGATACATTTATCTTCATCATAAATCTTGATATCATCAAATAATAGTTGGCTTGCCATTATATTGAAGGCGTTCATATTCTCTGTCATCGAGTCTCCATATTTCATCCTCGGGTTGTATAACTTATTCCACGTAAACAATTTTTTACCAAGTACTTAGACTGATACAAATCCCCTAACTTATTCCATAAAGCCTTGGTTATAGCTTCCCCTGAAACATTCAATAACACTGAATTTGAGAGACAAAACCAGATTTTGTTCTTCGCCTTCTGATCCAACTTTTCCTAGTATTTTGTTGACGTTCATGTAGGTGTAGTACTTAGATCCACAATGATTCAATTATATTTCTCCACCAATAGATCTTCCATCTTGAGCTTTCACATCTCAAAACTTTTCCCATTAAATTTCTCGATCTCTATTTTCGAATTTTTCACAATTTATTTTTGCTTAAAGGATCGATAATGCATATCTCTCATTGTAACAAGGTCTGTAATAGAGCTGATCCAAACCACTAACCACAAATGAATCCCCCTAAAGACAATAACATCTCTAATACCAAATGTAGATTTAACCTTGTACAATTAATTATTGCAAACATATTCTTAATAAAGACAAAAATGATACAATGGCTCATACACACATTACACATATATTTTACCCTGGAAACCCAAACTGGGAAAACCAACAACCTCTTTAGGGTCGCACCTCTAATCTTGTATTCATCATATCTATTATTGTTTACAATACAATATTTTCTCACCTTATACATTCACTGACAGGTTTGTGGAGGCCATGCACAAATGTTACAAAGTTATCCCACCAAAGGTTTCTTCTACAAACAAGGACAGGATGAACACTGAAATTTCCAAAGAAGAAATTTACTTACAATTGATGTCAATGAACAATGAAAGTCCTCAGCATTGGATGGATTACTTTGTGAAAAATTTAAAAGGACAGGGGATACAGTGGGCAATGACCTCTTTCAAATGACAAGGGAAGCTTTCACTTTTGGCAATTTATCAGAGTTTTTGAATCAAGGTTTAATCAAGCTTATTCCTAAGAACTCGGCTAAGGACATTATTTTTCGTTGGAGGCCCATCACATTGATGAATGTATCATATATAATTTTTCCCAAGGAAATGGCTTTACATATTCAAAAAATTGTTTCCAAATAATTAGACATGAGCATATTGGTTTTGTTTAAGGGAGGTTTACTCTAGACAAAGTGATCTCTATATGGGAAGTTGTGGAGTGGACTAGAGGAACTCAACAAAATTCTCTTTCTTAAGATTGATTTTGATAAAGTGTATGATAACATTCACTAATCATTTCTTACATGGGATTCACTAGGAATTTATTACATAAATGCTTCAATGTCTTGGATTTGGTTCCAAGTGTGTTTCTATGGTGAATACTATTTTTTCTCATGTTTCCACTTTTGTCTTGGCTATTGGATTTTTTCTCTCACATGGTCATTCTTCACACTCTATAAATTAAGAATTCCCATTAGATTTGTTTATATGTGTTGGTTGTTGATGTTTTGGGATACTTGTTGGACGCTATGAGATTACAAAGGAGGATTAGGGTATTTCTCTTTTGAAACGGATATGTTAATATCTTAATTCCCAACACCTAGATAAGTTATTTCCTAGTGATTTCCTTGTTGGAAAA
The DNA here is from genome assembly GCA_000966675.3 of Picea glauca. Classification (NCBI taxonomy): domain Eukaryota; kingdom Viridiplantae; phylum Streptophyta; class Pinopsida; order Pinales; family Pinaceae; genus Picea; species Picea glauca. The sequence continues at coordinate 4,411 of JZKD02S2262996.1, forward strand.
ATGAATTACAACTCACTAAATAAAATATATTGACTGTAAATAATCAGAACAACGAAAGAAAAATGGAAATCAAATATCAAAAAACACATAGAAAAAAAATTCCCTTCAAATCAACTTCTCAACCTAGGAAAAAATTTCCCACCTAAGAAAAATACAAATCTACAAATTGCAAACGTGGCAACAACAGCCCTGAAGAAAACCCCTATGCTTAGTTGTTGTATGGCCCCACTGGCCAGTTTATATGTGTGTTGTATGACACATATACGGTTTTCAAACGACCTTGTACAGACCCATTACGTCTCACGATTGTACAACCAACGGCCTGAACTTGTACGACCCACTTGCAAAACAAAAATCTTGTTGTTGTCCAAAAATTTGTCCTTTGATTTTTTGGTTGTTGGTTTCCTTCTCCTTGTTGAATCACAATCCTTCATGTATCAACACTCTCAATAATTTGTGTGTCTTCTCCTCTCACCTTGGTTGCTTTTATAATGTTGAGTTTTGACCAAATCAAACATAACCCTAATATCCAAAGCGATTATGCACTTTCCTCATGCAGACTAGATCACAAGATGAAATTCCTTCTTCACCTTGATAAGATCACCTTGAATCACAATCCTTTGTGTATCAACACTCTCAATGAGTTCTCCTTCTGTGTCTTCTCCTCTCACCTTGGTTGTTTTTATAATATTGAGTTTTGACTGAATAAAACATAACCCTAATCTCCAAAGTGATTGACGATTGAGATTAAATCTCAACTCACTTGAGATCAAGGGATAGGATTTATTTAATTCACTAATGCTAATAACCTTAGCATTTCACTAAATTAAACTCACTTTGTTATAAAATGACATTCACTTTAATAATTCCTTTAATTAAATTGAATTTCCAAAGTTTTGAGAGGTATTATTGACGACTTCCACATGTTAGACACAAACTAGTGTGGAAGTACATGTCCGAGCTACAAAAATTCAATACTCCCTCTTAGAGAGGAAGGTACTTCTGGAAGAGCCACCTGGAACTAGTTGTCCCTACTGTTACCCCCTCATTCTAGGGGTAACTAAAGAGATCGTGTCTCAAGGCCCACAGATAGAAAACATGGAGTATCGAGAGTCATATTGAGCAATAGATCTCGAAGGGTCCCTCCTATTCATGTTGATCACCACTCATTACCAGCAGTAGAGAAACATCCACTACATCGGCTTGGTCCCAGAGGACAATAGTTATAGCTTCATGAGGTAACAAGTTTGGTATCATGGTAAGTGTCACTTTAATATTTGAAGCATTTGAACATGTTGCAAAGAATCTTTTCTTGATTATAAAACGTTTTCTTGGAAATTATAACTTTTTCTTAATTTCACCTTGGTGGTTTTCATTATGTCTTAGAAAGTTGGTCACCCTCGGGACAAGGGTTATTAATAGGTAGTTCCTTGAAGGGTCATCGTACCATTCCCATCCATACTTACCACCTTCCAACCTTGTTCCCCTCTGTTTCCTCATTTCTTGGGTTTTCGGGTTCATTGACCCAAGAAGGAATTGTACCTAATTTCATGGGAAGAAGGGGATAAAGGTCGAGAGGTGTTGTAGCTGAAAAAATATAAAATAAAAAATTATCCTTCTATATTCTCGCCCTCGAGTCCTGGGAACAATAAAATGCTTCTCCAAAAAATGAAGGACCTATAAATAAAATCACATAATTAATAAATGTCTCTCTTGTTGAGGAAATGCATTTTGCAGTGCCCCTCACTTTCCATTGCATATGGCACTCTGTGTGTTTCTAGATTCAAGTGGAATTGTAGTACTCTTTACTTTCTATTGCACATAGTACTCAATGTTTTGGACCTTAATCAATTAATGGCAATAAAAGGGCTTGGAAAAATGTTGCATTGTGGACGAAGGGAATCACACCCTATACAAAGGCACCCATAAATGAGACAATATGAACCCTTGTATGTCAAGAACCCCATACCTAAACTTCTTGTCCCAAATCCACCTCACACTCACTACATGACTTATATAGGTTCTCCTTGGGAAACGCCCTTGACTTGGGCATCGGTTAACCCAATAGGGCACCTTGACACCCCTCCCATACCTAAATTAAGCAAATTTTATAAGGTCTTTGAGCATTTGTTAGTTTGAAAGGGGGGGGTTGATGCACATGTTCGGGTGGTTCTCTTATTATATGTGGCTTACTTGGCATGATTCATATGACTTGTGGACCCTTGGAGGGCGTACTTGTCTATCTTTGCAAGACCTTGCCCACAGGATGGATGTTAGACCCCACATCTGGGGCACCATTTGATGATGAGCGTTGCACCTTGATGATGGTGGACCTTGCCTTTGGAGGCATCTTGGCATGGCTAAAGGATGGGATTCCACCCTTCTCCACTTGAACATTGGCCTTTGGAGGCCTATACATCACCTTCCTATCACATGACGTCACATAGGGGCTAGGGTTTTGATGGATTGTTGGATGGATTGATGGAGGAGGCATGTAGCATGGACCCCGACACTTAAGAGAGGGACATATGGCCTTTGGAGGCCCTACATTCCACCTTTTCATCCTTGACGTCTCTCTCATGAGCCTAGAATCATCCTACTAGGGCATGATGTCACCCTCTTTAGGGTTTTATTTTATGTAAAATTCATTTTTTGTAAATTGAAAGGGAAAATTAAAGAAGTTGTCCCTCTTGTGTAAAGACATGAATTTTCATTAGAGTATTTTGGTGGCTAGGATTTCCCATATAAATATGGTTATCCAAGACAAATTTTATGATCACAACTTTCTCACCTTTGTGAGAGACAAGTCTTAAATTTTCTCTCTCTCTCTCTCTCTCTCTCTCTCTCTTCTACACTCATGTGACTTGCTTTGGAGGATCATTTGTGGATGTATTTTGTTGATTTTTGGATGGAATTTCTACAATTAGGTTTTATTCTTGTTCTATCTTAGTGAAGTAAGTAAATTTCTGCAATTTCATTTCAAGTAATTGAATTCTTATGGTAAATTTTACTTTTTCATATTGAAGATCTTTGCTTGTTAAAACCCTAAGAGAGAGGCATAAGTGCTTCCTCCTCTCACAAGGTTAATTGCATCCATAATTTGTGAATTAAATCCTATCTAGAGTTAATCTCCTAAAGCCCTAAAGTGATAACACTTTAGGAGTTTGATTCTAGACTCTTGATTATAACTTAATTCAAGAACTTAAGAAGGGAGAAAAGGTTACTAGAGCCCAAAAGTGCTTGCACTCTAGCAACCCTTCTCTTTAAGGCTTGAAATCTAAGGCCCTAATATGCTAGCACCTTAGATTTCAAACCCCGCCTCTTAGATCTTTCAATTATCATTCTCCAAACATATTGTATTGTTGTTGTAAGAGACTCCATATCCCTAAGGCACTAATCATTTAAGTTCTCTTGTGGTGAAAGTGATCAAAACTCTCTCTATTTTTCAATCTCTCAAGCTATATACTAACATAACTAACACTAACTAAAGCTAATTCTCTTGTGAACTTGTTGTTGTTGTAAAAAAAAATCTATAGACATCAAACACTCTCTTATTTTATGCATACGTTGATCTAAAGGTGGCTTAAAGTTACCATAAATTGCATCTGACAATTGGGTAATGTTCGATTGAGTAAATGCTAAGTTTTCATCATCAATTGTTGAATTTTTTAGGCATATTTATTGTTTTTGTTACAAACTTGTATTTGTTGTTGTAAATTGTTTCATTGATGCAATTTTGTACCAGCCATAGCAAATTTACATTGTCTAGTGTCTTATGAAGTTCTAATTGCATAGTTGTACTTGGAATTGATCAGATAACTGTTGTAAAGTGTTCTTGTTTCGGGAAGGTACTCAAACACATTTTAACCTCATCCATTTCACATACCTAGATGTTGACTTAGGTGACCAAGAGAAGCGGCAGTAGGCTTGGATATCAAACTTACTACTTGTATCCCTTGAATTTACCAAGGAAGCCTCCCTTGTGGTGGACCTCCTCCATCACTAAAACGAGGGGATTTCTTACTAAAGTGATAGTGGTAGTATTTATTGTACTTACGCAAGATTTGGTGGTCTTGTGTTGGGTTTTTCACAACTACAAATCCTACGATAACATTTTGGCGTCATTTCCTGGGAGGATTGAGTCTTTCTCCTCAATGACAAATATTTTTGTAAGCTTCTCTCGAAAGCCCTTATCTTACAAGATTACCTGGAAACTCCATGGAGGGTGATTCCCTCACCTTCCTTCGATGTTATAGGATTGATCATCTGGCAACTCCATTGATGACAACCCGTACAAGACGTTAGTACACGCCTTTCTTACCCATGGCTCCTCCAAAATGGGCACCCTGCAAGGTATTTGGGCCTTTAGACATGAGTAAAATCCATGGTGGTTCCCATAATATGCCTAAGAAGGTTAACGCATGGTTTCCTAAATTCTCTAGTAGTGATGACATCAAGGGTAAATTTCATTTGACAAGATTCTATGAAGGATTTGAATTCCATGAGGCTAGAAACCAACACTTAGATGTGATTATGAATATTTTATCGACCTTGCTAATAGGGAAAGATAGGGCATGGTACAACAAACCTCTAGGAAAAAGTATCAAGATTTGGGAAGAGCTTGAAAATGATTTCATAAAAAGGTGGGGTGATGAGAAAGATCTACCCCTCCTCTTCTCTCAATTTGACGAGATACAAAAATATGAGCAAGAGTCTGTGAGGGAATTCAACAATAGGTTTAATACCCTAATGAAGGAGTTCTCTTCCAAAAGCACACATGCAGAGGCAACTACCTTGAACAAACATATGTGCGCTTTTGAAGCACACTTCCAATTTTTACTAAATGACAAGTCCCCTAAAACTCTCGAGGAAGCCCAAGATTTTGCCTCTCAAATAGAGGAAAATATTAAGGTCGAAGAGCTTGATAACCATCCAAGGGTGATATCTCTCCAGCAAGAGGTTGAGATCCTAGCAATATCCTAAACCGTTCTCATGGATAAGCTCGACACCTTAGAATAAAATTATACCCCCTTTTAGTCGTACATGAGCAATATTGCATGGGTGTATGTATCTTGTGAAAAAACCTACCCCATCAAGAAGAAGTGGCATTTCCAAGCTCCAAATATCAAGAAAACCGAGATGCATTTCCAAGACTTTGCAACTAAAGATATGGAGGAGGAAGATCCTTCTCCTGAGGAGGAAATTAACACTCCTACCCCATGTATCCCTGAGAAGGGTAACGATATTGTGGAAACTCCCCAGCCTGATGATTTTCCATCACCATTTTATCCTAAGGAAGAAGAAAGGATTAACAACCCTGCTTCCCCACAGGGCTTCGATATGGAATGATCCAAAGATGAGGAGGACCTCCCTAGAATTATCCATGTTGAGAATATTAACAAGAAAGGTGGAAAGAATGTGCCCTTCTTTATTTCTCTCCTTATAAATGACCTCACTCTCCACAATTGTATGTTGGACTCAGGTACTTCCACAAACATCATGCCTCTAAGGGTAATGCAATATCTTGGCCTTCAAATCTCATGACCCTATCAAAGTGTTTGTGGAGTAGACTCTAAACCTATCGAGGTGTGTGGCCTTATCAAGGATATCGAGGTTAACTTATCCTCCTTCCCCTGTATTTATGTTATGATGAATATCGTGGTCGTTGACATACCTGATGCATGGGGGATGTTATTATCCATGGAATGGGAAACAACCTTGGGTGGTAGCCTTCAAATAGATCTGTCATATGCTACCATCACTCAGCCTGAGGGTGGTTTCGTTACCCTCTATACAGAGCCCATCGTTAGATACCAAGTTGGACACCCAAAGGGTCCCATGGATGAGATACTTTGTTTAGATGACAGAATGGGTAATCTTTTCACAGTCGATCCAACCTTCCGAATAGAACCTTATCGAGACCCTAATGAGACATGGACTTTATAATTTGATGTTGTTCACTCCAGTCTCAATTCAGGGGAAAGAATTGTTCTCACAACTCCTTCCAAGGTGACTTTTTACTTCTCATATAGACTTGAATATGATTGGACAAATAACGTTGTTGAATACGAAGCCTTTCTCATAAGACTCAATCTATCCCTTGATAGGAAAATAAAGGGCTTGAGGGTAGTAGGAGACTTTGACCTGGTGGTTTCCTAGATAAATTTGAATTTCTCCACGAAAAATGAAAGGTTGAAGAAGTATAGGGACTTAGTGAGGGATGATATGAAAAGCTTTGATGAATTATGAATTGAAGTAGTACCTAGAGAGGAAAACCATGTGGTTGATGCCTTGATTATCTCTGCTTCCACTTTACAACCTTGTGAGGGCCCTCTCAAGACCTGTTCAACATGGAAGTGGTATTTAGACCTTCGGTCCCTGAAAACTTAGAACATTGGAAAGTCTTTGATGATGCTGCCCAAATCCTCAGATTCATGCAAGGCAGTAAAGAATTCTCTAACTCCTAAATAAATTTCCTAGTCGATTCCATGAATCTGGAAGTTATATACTTTCCCAACAACACCCTCCCAAAAGTATGTATTCCCTTGGAACAAATGTTTGATAGACATGACGTTTATAGGGGAAAACATGTCGAGGACCATTCTGATAAAGTGTTGGAATTCAACGTTGGGACGTAAATTGAGCCAAGAATGGTAAAAATAGGAAAAGGAACTACTAAGGCCAAGAGAATCAAAATACTAGACCTTATTCGCCAATTCAAGGATATTTTTGCTTGGACTTATGATGACCTGAAATCATATAGAAGTAATTTCATTCAATATTCCATTCCTCAAGTAGATGGAGCCCAAACCATTCAGACAAAATTTGAGACATATTAATCCAAAGTTGGCACCCCAAATCTAGAAGGAACTTCAAAAGATGGTATATGTTGGTATCATAGTCCCTATCGTGTATTCTTCATGGATGTCAAACCTAGTGGTGGTTCGGAAGAAGAATGGAGGCATTAGACTGTGTGTTGACTTTAGGAACCTTAACTAAATCTCGTTAAAAGATAACTACCCTCTCCCAAACATGGAACATTTGTTACAGAGAGTTATTGTTATTGGGATGATGTCCATATTGGACGGTTTCTCTGGTTATAACCAACTCTTGGTTAAAAGGGAGGACCAACTCAAGACCACATTCACTACTCCATGGGGAACTTTCATGTACATAAGGATTCCTTTCAGCCTCATGAATGTTGACTCCACTTTTCAAAGAGCAATGGATTTTTCCTTCAAATATCTCATTGAGAAGATCATAGAAATATACCAAGATGATTTGATAGTATTGTCCAAGGAAAGGAATGCACATGTTTCACACCTAAGAACAATATTTGAGCGGTGTAGAATGTATGGTATTTCCCTTAATCCCAAGAAGTCCATCTTTGGTGTAGATAAAGTGAAGTTGTTGGGACAAATGATCTCCAAAGAATGTATTTCTATCAATGATCCAGGTGGATATCAGTGGCTACCCACCTATTCCAACTGGCTCAAAACAGTATTCTGGAAATTTACTATTTTTAGCAGTTTTTCGGGTCCTAAACTTCCAGGGCCATTTTGAGGGCCTAAATGATGTTTTTTTCACGATCGGGAACCTCAATAATATTTGAAGTCTTTGATTGATCCCCCAAAATTAATCTTCTTGTCGATACCTTTCCAACGAGCTATCGTCCGCCCAAAACAGAGATCGTATGTCAAAGTTACGCCCCCAAGAAGTTGATACACCGAACTACCCAAAATGGGGTCCACAAAATTGTTGGTTTTTCATCTTCCGGGGTTAGGGTTTTGGATTTTCTTTCTGTTAAAAAGGCCTTTAGAGCCTCATTCTAACAATCATATTCTTTCGAATGAGCATAACCGTCACATCTCTTCTCACAGATAAGTTGCCACCATTCTAGCGAGTCTTTCACTCTGTATTTCTATAGTTTTGTACATTTCACTCATTAATAGAAATTGTGTATTATTGTATCTATGTGTTTATGGTTATATATCTGATATATATATATATTATATTATTGGATATATTATATATCTATGTACATTTCTTTATTATATCTTCTCTCTCATTTTGTGTCGAAAATAATATGGATCAGTGGTATCAGAGTAGGTTGTTCTTGATCGTTTTTTAGTGCATGTCCCCGATGAGGTCCGAGTATAGAAAATTGGGTCTCGAGCTTGTCTATCTTGTGTAAAATCACTCTTGCACGCCCAAGAAACCCTCCATGGAAGACGAAAAGAAAAGCGATGGATTCTATTAATCTCTTGCTTGAGCAAACTCTCACGCGACAGAGGGACGAAATGATCGAGAATTTTTCCCACATCCTTCAATGTATGTCGATAATAGCAGGAACATCTTCATCAAGCGGCCATTTTGGAGGCACCTCTCCTTTCAAGGTACAAGTTAATTTTTATATTCTCGTATTTTAAGGTCAAATAGATGTGGATACCCTAGAAAAATGGCTTAATCTGCTAGAAAGTTACTTCTATGTTCACAATTTTTCCGACAGGGAAAATATCACCTTCACACTCCTTAAGGCTCTCCCCCATGTAAAACATTGGTGGGAAACTTACTGGGAGAAAATTTCCACAGAGGAGTCTGGAATATATGGGGCCAAGACCACTTGGGATTTTTTTGTGGATGTGGTCAAGGAACAATATTACCTTGTTGGTAACTATGACGACTAGTACATGAGATGGACCACATTGTGGCAAGAGAGGGGCCAAATAGTGTCAGAGTTCACAAATAATTTACATACCTTACACACCAAGCTAGGTATCCAAGACTCTGATTGACATCTAGTTCTAAAATACCGCGGGGCTCTGCATAGATACATACAAACCGAAATGGATTTCCTGGACATCTTATCACTGGGAACTGCCTATCAATATGCTATCAAAATCGAGCAAAAATTTAGGCACCAAAACAAACTAAAGTTCGAGTCTACAAATCCACAGCAACCAAAGTATGGTAAAGACGGCCCTAACAACCAGCCTCCAGAAAACCAGTCCAAGCCATAGGAAAATAAGGGTAATGGAAAGACGAATAAGGACACTGGTGAATGTTGCTCAAAAAAATCATTGGTGGTCGAGATCAAAGAAAAGGAGTCGAACCCTGATTCAGAATATGATTCATAAAATAATNTAGTTTCAACTACTGTCCCACCTAAACAGTGTCGCAAGGTAGCATCTCATACTACAAAATTCAGCTTCTTCACAATTTGTTCAAAAGGTGAACATGACACTGCAACCAATGCAACCTCGGTCCAAGCACCTTCTATCCAGCAGAAGCAAGTCGACAAGATCAAAGATAAGCGCAAATATTCCTTATGCACACAGCCATCTCATGTATCCAGACTGGTTAAAAAGGTCCAACCCTTCCAACATTCGATTCTCAACAACCTTCCACAAACCAAGCAACACAACTTCTCCAGCAAGGCAAGCAGCTCACCGCGGTTCAGATTTAGCAAACGCTTCCCCCTCTCCCCTGGGAACTCAACGCAATGCATACCATTTCTTCCTAAGGAGGGAATATTTATCCAGGTGGATATTGGTGGCCACCCACCTATTCCAACTGGCTCAAAACAGTTTTCTAACAATTTACTATTTTTAACACTTTTTCGAGTCCTAAACTTTCGGGGCCATTTTTAGGGCCTAAACGAATTTTTTTCATGATCGGGCTCTAATTGAACCCCCAAATGAATATCCTCATTGATGCCTTTCCAACGAGCTATCGTGCGCCCCAAACAGAGATCGTATTCCAAAGTTACGCCTCTGAGAAGTTGATACACCAAACTACCCAAAACAGGGTCCACAAAACTATTGGTTTTTCATCTTCCGGGGTTAGGGTTTTGGATTTTATTTATGTTAAAAAGGCCTTTGGAGCCTCATTGTAACAATCATATTCTTGCGAATGAGCATAGTCATCACATCTCTTCTCAGAGATAAGTTTCCACCATTCTAACGAGTCTTTCACTCTGTATTTCTATAGTTTTGTACATTTCGCTCATTAATAGAAATTTTGTATTACTGTATCTATGTGTTTATGGTTATATATGTGATATATCTATGTTATATTATTGGATATCTGATATATCTTTGTACATTTCTTTATTATATCGTCTCTCTCATTTCGTGCCGAAAATAATTCAGATCAATCAACCCCGAAAGGGTTGAATCAATCAAGAATATACGACCTCCCACTAACAAGAAGTCTTTACAATCGTTCTTCGGAAAAATAAACTTTATCAGATGATTTATCCTCAATTTTACCGAAATGATCAAACCCATAAATTCCTTTCTTAATAAAGACGTCACCTTCATATGGGATAACAATAGCTTGAGATCCTTTGAAAATATTAAGGACACCATCACCAAGGCACCTTTCCTGGTCAGCCCTGACTATTCTCGTGACTTCATAATTTTCCCATTCACTTCTCAAGACACTATAGCCGGAGTGTTGTTACAAAAAAATAAGGATGACCATGAGAAACCAATCACTTTCATGAGTAAATCCCTCAGGGATGCAGAGTTGAACTACTCCGTCACCAAGAAGCAAGATTATGACCTTATCAAATACCTTAAGCATTTTAGAAGTTATATTGGGTACAACAAGATCAAGGCTTATGTGCCTTATCCTGTTGTGAAAGATGTTATATCACAACAATATTTCCTAGGCACCAAGGGAAAGTGGGTGTCCAAAATCCAAGAGTATGATTTAGAGATAAAACCCATCAAGATTGTCAAGGGGAAAGGTCTAGCACAAATGTTGACTGAGATCAATAACGATGCCATATGATTAGGAGAAAATGAACAAGTCAATGTGATAACAAATGAATTGGAACATGATGAGTGGTATTGTTACACATTATTTTGGTCACCATAGTGATCCATTGACAACATGTGTTCATGTTCCCAAAAAAGAGTCTTTCTTCATGAGGAAAGTGAATGACTTTCTCTTCTCAAAAACCCTATTAAGGAAGGTCATCACAGGATGCAGTATACACAGGGTGAGATGATGCATGATCGTCACCCCCTGCTCTAAAGCTGGGCTGCAACGTCTCCGCAGGATGCTCTACAACTTGGGTGCGACGATGACAAAAGACTAAGAAAAGGTCAAGTTTCATGAAAGTTATAGAAGAGGATATTTTAGAAGATGAAGTGGCATCCGTATAGTTGGGATCTTAATCGCTTCTCTRATTTGGTGGGATCATCCTAATATMTTCAACCATATCTCTTTCCCCTATATAAAGAKGGATTTCTCATGGAAAAGGATAAGGTTAATGAAGGTTGAATAGGCTAAGATTGTATGGAGAGTTCTGCATTGGATCATTCTTGAGAGCCTCATTTCAATTMATCAAGTCATTGTGGATCTTMTTCATTCAAGTTTGGAGMAAGTGTGTGTGTTTGAGCAAAGGGTCATAGGAAGGAGACCTTGTGACATCAAGGMTTTGGTTGTAATCTCCACTTTCACTTCAATATAATACAGTGATATGTTTCTTTCCCATAAAAGTTGTCTTGTTTTATTGTATGATTCCTTGATCACATGCATAAGTTCTTGTTGAGTATATTGGATTGCTTTCACTTTGGTTGGCTTGTGTTCCCTTGCAGATTCAATATCACAGGAGCACCGAAGTGGAGCTGGGATAATGATGGAAAGAGGAAGCGACATTTAAACGATATGTTTCCTATCTCTTGTTAGCTAGTAAACTCAATAGTTAGAGSTTAGGGAAAGCGTCATATTTTGTTGTGTTYTGTTCTAGATCTAGGTGGATCTAGGGAGATMTGTTTATGTCYGCATTTACCAATAAGTCCCATAAYAGRTATGCACACATTATCTACTATATGAATAACCTTTCATGCCCCAACCACTTAGTAGACCACAAKAAGAGAGCCTTGAAGCTCAAAGCCATGAAGTATTTCTTGACCCAAGATGGTMTGGGTTGGAAGAACCCTCACGGAATCATACTTGGATGMGTGAATAAAGATGAAACAAACCATTTGATTAAGGAACTCCATTCATAGTATTGTGGCAGTCACTTCATCACCCATACTACCACCCATAAGATCTTGCGAGCAGGATATTATTGGCCCACATTGTTCAAGGATACCCATATTTATGTAATATCATGCCAACCTTCCTAATTCTTCACAAGAAAACAACGACTCCATGTGCTTCCTTTAAAACCAATCATTGTTGAAGCTCCTTTTCAGCAATGGGGTCTCGACTTCATTGGTGAAATCAAGGATAACTCTGGCAATGGATATCATTGGGTTTTGACTGCTACAGACTATTTTACTAGGTGGGTAGAGGCCATCCCAATGAAAATGGAAACTAAGGAAGTTGTCATGAGTTTCCTCGAGGACAGAATCATAACATGATTTGGTACCCTTTCCAAGATTACTACTAACAATACTAAAGCCTTTAACTCCCTTGCATTGGCAGAATTTTGTTTCAAGTACAGGATCGTCTTATCTCACTCTTCCAAATACTATCCCTAGGGAAATGGATTAGAAGAATCAAGTAATAAAAACCTGATGAATATTGTTAAGAATATTGTATGAGAAAACAAGAAGGCTTGGGATAGTAAGATCAAGTACGCCCTGTGGTAAAAATGCATTACAACGAAGACTTCCACAGGAAAGACCCCATTTGAGCTTGTATATGGATTGGAAGCTAAGTTTCCCATCAACCTTGAAATACCTACCCTTTGTTTTGTATAACAATACATGACTAATAAGGAGGATCTACAAGGAAGAATTGATCAACTGGTAGAACTGGATGAATCTNGAGAGAAACCAAGAACGCATAAGAATATAGATAGCCTATGGACTGGGCCCTACAAGATTGTAAATGAAGCAGGTCTCAATTCATTCAATTTGGCCACGCTTGAAGGAGAAAGGCTAAAATTACCCGTTAATGTAAGCCTTCTCAATCTTGATTTCCCCAATGGAATGTGACTAGCATAGATTAGAGTAGGTGTTGGATTACTGAGAGGGGGGGTGAATCAGTAATAAGAAATTATACCAATTATTAATCCTTTAAACCACAATGTATATTCTTTTACTTATTCAACCATGTTCATATGTTCATCATCAATATCTTACTATATCATAAGCATTAACATTCATCGATGCATAATAAACAATAACAAACACATCCATACAATGCACAGTACACCAATATTTACGTGGAAACTCAATGCGGGAGAAAACCACGAAATGTTTTTCTTATATGTCAAGAATTACATTCAAGGAAGCACCAACTTCCAAGTCTCCAACTACAACTGGAAGGAGGCTCCGACCCCCTAGTTTATTAGGCTATAACCTGAGGGAAGATCCAACTCCCCAATTATCTAGATACAACCAGAAGGAGGCTACAACCCCCTATGTTCTCTGGCTACAATCGAAAGGTGGCTACAACCACCTATCTTTTCCCCGTTGAGCCGCCCTAAAATATAAGTAGAATGATGGAACCACGGTCACACTATCATTGTGAGATATATTGTTGTAAACATGTACCAACATGTACCACTGACCTGTAATCAACATGTGCCATTGTCATGTAACCAACCTTTTCACTTACCAGATAGTCATGATAACATGCATGCTTATACTCATCATCAATGTTTCTATCTCTCCCCTTTTGACATCAATGGCAAAGGGTATCTCCCTTTGGGGCTACTCCCCCTGTCTAAATTCCTTTGATCTTTCTCGGTGTTTCTAAGCCTCTGATTACTCTCTCTCCCTTCATATGAATAATATATCCCCCTTTGACAAAGGGTATCACTATGATGCAACATTGAAGTCATATCACTCATGCTTCCCTTGTGACAATCTCTCCCCCTAGAAACATGCCTTTGTGCTCTCTCTCCAAGCATCTAACTCTCTACCCTGCATCTGATGAATCTCTTCCCCTAGAATCATACCTATATTCTTACCTCTTTGTATAACAACTTCTCTGAATGATATTTCTGCCTATCTTTTTGGTTCTATTTATCTCTCTTGACTTCTCTACAAGATGTTGTGTAGAAAAATATAAGTCTTCATGTACCTGCTTCATTTTGGAGTTATTGTCCATTGGTGTTTCCTTGTGTAATCAACTGACATATATGAAAAGAATTCAAGAACAAGCATTCAAATATTCTTGTGTAATTATCATCCATTATGATAATGTCCCTTTGATTCTAAACCAATCTATGAATCCATGCTCTCGTCCACTGTCATATATCTGTCTAAACTTGCTAAGTGTTCTTAAGAATCTGTCTCTATCCATATTGTCCAATAATATGCTACACAATTTTCCATAATGTTGACCAATATGTCACTGTAATATCATGAAGTCTCCACTACTGTAACTGATCAATCTATCATATTGTACTTCTGCTAATTGACTGCTTTGAATCTATCAATGTTGGTGTTTCCATCAATGCCAAAGGGGGAGATTGTCAGACAATTGGTTTAGGTTGATGGATTGTTGGTTGTTATTGACGTCAACCATTGGAGAGTGATATTGTAGATTGATGTCAACACTTAGTGATTGATGTCAACCCTTGGAGAAGTTCGGTAGAGAATTCTGGTAGCACAAAGACATGGGTAAGTGACCTGAGTCTATTTGAGGTATAAAGGCATGAATATCAATGAGTTCACAGGAAAGACTATTCTAGATGGATAGTATATGTCATGCCATTTCCGGTGATATGTGGAACGTCACATAACTCCTCATGGTTAGAGATTTATGGCCATATTAAGTTAGGAAACCCTCATGAGTTATCTAGAAGCCCCTAGAAGGTCAAAGAAGTCAATTATTTTAGAAGCTCCTACAAGACATGTACTAGTCAAATTGATGGTAACTAGGATTTAATCATGGGTATAATTGTTGCATTAAGAAAATAATTAAAAATAAATTAGTTGCAACAAGAAGTTGTGAGTTTGGTAATTATGGTAAAGTAGTTGTGATGAGAAGATTGAATAATCAAAGTGGTTGACCAAGAAATAAATTAAATAATAAAKTGGTTGCAACAACAAGAAGTTAGTTAAGGGAAAAGAAGTTATGAATTGACTAATTATAGAAAAGTTAGTTGCAACAAGAAGTTGTGAGTAAAGATAAATAATTTAAATAATAAAGTAGCCAAGTGGTTGCAAAGAGAAATTATTTAAATAATAAAGTGGTTGCAACAAGAAGTGGTGAGTTTACTATTGATGGATAAGTCAAAATGGTTGCAAAAGAAATTAATTAAATAATAAAGTTAATTGCAACTAGGAGTGGAGAACTTACTATTTGTGGAAAGTGGTTAAGTGGACAAAAGTTAATACTTCTACAGGAAGCTTCTTGGAGAGTATAAATAAGAGAGCAAGGGTGTTCCATTAGCACCCAATGAATATCATTGAATATCTATTTTTTGAAAGGTTATTTGGGCAGGTTTTATTCGTAGAGAAAAGTGTGACAGAAAAATCGTGGCAAGAAAAGTGCAGCAGAAAAAGTGCGGCAGAAAAATCACAGCAGGAAACGTGCGGAAAAAAATGTGTGGCAGAAAAAGTGCGGTAGAAAAATCTCCACATGAAAAATGTGACAAAAATATCATGGCAAGAAAAGTGCAACAGAAAAACAGCAACAGAAAAAGTGCGGTAAAAAAATCGCGGCAACAGATTCGTGGCAGCGGAACGCTACAAGAAGAAAAAGGTATGGTTTTCATATGTGTAGTGTTGAATCTATGAATCTGGTTGAGGGTTTTTCTTGTAAATCTGTTGGATGCCCTCTTGGAAGTTTAGGGCTTGCTATAGAGTTTATCTGAGGCAGATCTACTGAAGTTTAGTATTGGTTCATGTTTGAGGGATTTTGGTTGAGGTATGTTGTTGAAGTTATTGGTACAGATAGAGGTTATATAACAGTGAGGTTGTGGCACATGGTTGATGTGAGGATTGATGGTATTTGATTTATGGAGTGTGGTGCATTGCTACAGGTATCTTGTTGGTTATCTTGGTGCATATTATTGGTATATGGTAGAGGTATATGATTGGGTACGTGGATGAGATACATACTTGAAGTACATGGTGATCTTGATACATCTTGTTGAGGCATAGTTTGGTTTGTTGTTGATACATGATTGGTACATGTTGTTGGTTATCTTTGTATAGTGTNGAGAGAAACCAAGAACGCATAAGAATATAGATAGCCTATGGACTGGGCCCTACAAGATTGTAAATGAAGCAGGTCTCAATTCATTCAATTTGGCCACGCTTGAAGGAGAAAGGCTAAAATTACCCGTTAATGTAAGCCTTCTCAATCTTGATTTCCCCAATGGAATGTGACTAGCATAGATTAGAGTAGGTGTTGGATTACTGAGAGGGGGGGTGAATCAGTAATAAGAAATTATACCAATTATTAATCCTTTAAACCACAATGTATATTCTTTTACTTATTCAACCATGTTCATATGTTCATCATCAATATCTTACTATATCATAAGCATTAACATTCATCGATGCATAATAAACAATAACAAACACATCCATACAATGCACAGTACACCAATATTTACGTGGAAACTCAATGCGGGAGAAAACCACGAAATGTTTTTCTTATATGTCAAGAATTACATTCAAGGAAGCACCAACTTCCAAGTCTCCAACTACAACTGGAAGGAGGCTCCGACCCCCTAGTTTATTAGGCTATAACCTGAGGGAAGATCCAACTCCCCAATTATCTAGATACAACCAGAAGGAGGCTACAACCCCCTATGTTCTCTGGCTACAATCGAAAGGTGGCTACAACCACCTATCTTTTCCCCGTTGAGCCGCCCTAAAATATAAGTAGAATGATGGAACCACGGTCACACTATCATTGTGAGATATATTGTTGTAAACATGTACCAACATGTACCACTGACCTGTAATCAACATGTGCCATTGTCATGTAACCAACCTTTTCACTTACCAGATAGTCATGATAACATGCATGCTTATACTCATCATCAATGTTTCTATCTCTCCCCTTTTGACATCAATGGCAAAGGGTATCTCCCTTTGGGGCTACTCCCCCTGTCTAAATTCCTTTGATCTTTCTCGGTGTTTCTAAGCCTCTGATTACTCTCTCTCCCTTCATATGAATAATATATCCCCCTTTGACAAAGGGTATCACTATGATGCAACATTGAAGTCATATCACTCATGCTTCCCTTGTGACAATCTCTCCCCCTAGAAACATGCCTTTGTGCTCTCTCTCCAAGCATCTAACTCTCTACCCTGCATCTGATGAATCTCTTCCCCTAGAATCATACCTATATTCTTACCTCTTTGTATAACAACTTCTCTGAATGATATTTCTGCCTATCTTTTTGGTTCTATTTATCTCTCTTGACTTCTCTACAAGATGTTGTGTAGAAAAATATAAGTCTTCATGTACCTGCTTCATTTTGGAGTTATTGTCCATTGGTGTTTCCTTGTGTAATCAACTGACATATATGAAAAGAATTCAAGAACAAGCATTCAAATATTCTTGTGTAATTATCATCCATTATGATAATGTCCCTTTGATTCTAAACCAATCTATGAATCCATGCTCTCGTCCACTGTCATATATCTGTCTAAACTTGCTAAGTGTTCTTAAGAATCTGTCTCTATCCATATTGTCCAAGAATATGCTACACAATTTTCCATAATGTTGACCCATATGTCACTGTAATATCATGAAGTCTCCACTACTGTAACTGATCAATCTATCATATTGTACTTCTGCTAATTGACTGCTTTGAATCTATCAATGTTGGTGTTGCCATCAATGCCAAAGGGGGAGATTGTCAGACAATTGGTTTAGGTTGATGGATTGTTGGTTGTTATTGATGTCAACCATTGGAGAGTGATATTGTAGATTGATGTCAACACTTAGTGATTGATGTCAACCCTTGGAGAAGTTCGGTAGAGAATTCTGGTAGCACAAAGACATGGGTAAGGGACCTGAGTCTATTTGAGGTATAAAGGCATGAATATCAATGAGTTCACAGGAAATACTATTCTAGATGGATAGTATATGTCATGCCATTTCCGGTGATATGTGGAACGTCACATAACTCCTCATGGTTAGAGAGTTATGGCCATATTAAGTTAGAGAACCCTCATGAGTTATCTAGAAGCCCCTAGAAGGTCAAAGAAGTCAATTATTTTAGAAGCTCCTACAAGACATGTACTAGTCAAATTGATGGTAACTAGGAGTTAATCATGGGTATAATTGTTGCATTAAGAAAATAATTAAAAATAAATTAGTTGCAACAAGAAGTTGTGAGTTTGGTAATTATGGTAAAGTAGTTGTGATGAGAAGATTGAATAATCAAAGTGGTTGACCAAGAAATAAATTAAATAATAAAKTGGTTGCAACAACAAGAAGTTAGTTAAGGGAAAAGAAGTTATGAATTGACTAATTATAGAAAAGTTAGTTGCAACAAGAAGTTGTGAGTAAAGATAAATAATTTAAATAATAAAGTAGCCAAGTGGTTGCAAAGAGAAATTATTTAAATAATAAAGTGGTTGCAACAAGAAGTGGTGAGTTTACTATTGATGGATAAGTCAAAATGGTTGCAAAAGAAATTAATTAAATAATAAAGTTAATTGCAACTAGGAGTGGAGAACTTACTATTTGTGGAAAGTGGTTAAGTGGACAAAAGTTAATACTTCTACAGGAAGCTTCTTGGAGAGTATAAATAAGAGAGCAAGGGTGTTCCATTAGCACCCAATGAATATCATTGAATATCTATTTTTTGAAAGGTTATTTGGGCAGGTTTTATTCGTAGAGAAAAGTGTGACAGAAAAATCGTGGCAAGAAAAGTGCAGCAGAAAAAGTGCGGCAGAAAAATCACAGCAGGAAACGTGCGGAAAAAAATGTGTGGCAGAAAAAGTGCGGTAGAAAAATCTCCACATGAAAAATGTGACAAAAATATCATGGCAAGAAAAGTGCAACAGAAAAACAGCAACAGAAAAAGTGCGGTAAAAAAATCGCGGCAACAGATTCGTGGCAGCGGAACGCTACAAGAAGAAAAAGGTATGGTTTTCATATGTGTAGTGTTGAATCTATGAATCTGGTTGAGGGTTTTTCTTGTAAATCTGTTGGATGCCCTCTTGGAAGTTTAGGGCTTGCTATAGAGTTTATCTGAGGCAGATCTACTGAAGTTTAGTATTGGTTCATGTTTGAGGGATTTTGGTTGAGGTATGTTGTTGAAGTTATTGGTACAGATAGAGGTTATATAACAGTGAGGTTGTGGCACATGGTTGATGTGAGGATTGATGGTATTTGATTTATGGAGTGTGGTGCATTGCTACAGGTATCTTGTTGGTTATCTTGGTGCATATTATTGGTATATGGTAGAGGTATATGATTGGGTACGTGGATGAGATACATACTTGAAGTACATGGTGATCTTGATACATCTTGTTGAGGCATAGTTTGGTTTGTTGTTGATACATGATTGGTACATGTTGTTGGTTATCTTTGTATAGTGTTGATGTACATGATTGATGTGTATTGTTGGCACATGGTTTGAGTGATATTCTTGTGATTTTGGGTATGAGATATATGATATCAGATCTAATATATTGAGGAGAGTATTGGTACATGTTTTTTTATTTAGTTTTTTTGGTACATGCAAGGCACAGGTATAGGTAGATTACAGGATAGAGGCATAGGCTGATTACAGGTCAGTGGCACAAATTGGTACAGGTTTTCAACAGTATATCTCATAGTGACAGCGTGACAGTGGTTACATCATTCTACTTATATTTTAGGGCGGTTGGACGGGACAAGGATAGATGGTTGTAGCCACCTTCGGTTGTAGTCAGAGAACATAGGGGGTTGTAGCCTCCTTCTGGTTATACCCAGGGAATTGAAGAGTTGGAGCTTCCCTCATTTTGTAGCCTGATAAACTAGGGGGTCGAAGCCTCCTTCCAGTTGTAGTTGGAGAATTGGAAGTTGGTGCTTCCTTGAATGTAATTCTTGACATATAAGAAAATCATTTCGTGGTTTTCTCCCACATTGGGTTTTCACATAAATATTGGTGTATTGTGCATTGTGTGGATGTGTTTGTTATTGTTTATTATGCACTGATGAATGTTAATTTTTATGATACAATAAGATATTAATTATGAACATATGAACATGGTTGAATAAGTAAAGGAATATGCATTGTGGTTTAGAGGATTAATAATTGGTATAAGTGTTCATTACTGATTCACCCCCCACCCCCTCTCAGTGATCCAACAGTAGGTAGGTTAGAGTAGGCATTTGCATCCTGCATTGCATTGTATATATGTTGCATCTTGCATATCATGGTAGTGTAATTGCATCTTTCTTATATTTGCAAACATGCTTATGACTTACATATTATTTTCTTGCATCATTACATATCACTATTCTTATGTTTTATATACTCATATTGATATGTTAGAATAAAAATGTTAAAAAATTTCAAGTTTTTCTCTACATTTTATAGTTAGCACATTTTCTCATATGAATAAGGGGTGAGTGTGTCACCCTTTGATATCCCAACGTGTCTTGTTTCAGTGTGTGTAGGAACAGGTCATACCATGATTTGTTGAAGTTCTCATGAGCTCTACGGTGAGCACATGTCCCCATGTAGGAGCCAAATGTTACCCCTTCATTCTAGGGGTAACTAGGGAGATCATGTCTCAAGGCCCACGGGTAGCAAACATGAAGTGTCGAGAGTCAAATTGAGCAGCAGAGCCCACGGGATCCCTCTTATTAGTGTTGATCACCACTCATCATCGGCGGCAGAGAAACATCCACTACATTGGCTTGGTCCCAGAGGACAACAGATCTAGCTTCATGAGGTAACAATTTTGGTGTCATGGTAAGTGTCACTTTAATATTTGAAACATTTTAACATGTTTCAAAGAATCCTTTATTGATTATAAAATGTTTACTTGGAAATTATAACTTTTCCTTAATTTCACCTTGGTGGTTGTCATTATGTCCTAGCAAGTTGGTCACCCTCGAGAAAAGGGTTGCTACTAGGTAGTTCATTGAATGGTCATCGTACCATTCATATTCATGCTTTCCACCTTCCATCCTTCTTCCCCTATGTTTCCTCATATTTTGGGTTTTCGGGTCCATTGACCCAAGAAGGGATTGTACCTAATTTCATGGGAAGAAAGGACTAAAGGCCTAGAGGTGTTGTAGTTGGCAAAAGATAAAAGCCAATATTATCCTTCTAGATGCTCGCCCTCGGGTCCTAGGAACAATAAAATGTTTCTCCAAAAAATGAACGCCTTGCATAGGAAATCACATAATTAATAAATGTCTCGCTTGTTGAGGAAATGAATTTTGTGATGCCCCCTACTTTCCATTGCATATGGCACTCTGTGTGTTTCTATATTCAAGTGGCATTGTGGTACTATTATCACACAAGTTGTAGGTTGGGAAAACCCCGACCCAAAACAAAAAATGGCGACAACTAAGAGATCACCTAGCCATTGTCACCTTAGATAGGTGTTATCGTCACTTTAGAGGTGAAGTGATTACCTCAAGGGGGGAATGAGATGGAAAGTGTGATGTATGAATGGATTCCCCTATAGGTCAATTTTCTATGTGTGGAGTGTTGGTAGTACGGTTGTCGTTACACCAAAACCCACAGGTGGTTGGTAAACTCACCACCGCCAGATTTCAAGGATCCATGAGAGGCGATTAGTCCCTTGTCACGATAAACGCGAGGAGCACTGACTACTTTCAATTTTGTGCAACAATATCCTCCTCGGCGCGAGTTGAGTGTGTATCGAACTCGTGACCTCTCCCTCTGATACCAGTTGTTGGTAGTACAGTTGTCGTTACACCAAAACCCGCAGGTGATCGGTAAACTCACCACCGCCAGATTTCAAGGATCCATGAGAGGCAATTAGTCCCTTGTCACAATACACGTGGGGAGCGCTGACTACTTGCAATTTCGTGCAACATGGAGAAGGGCTTGAGTAAGGTCTTGATGGTAGCCAAATGTTTCCAATAAGTAGTAGACCTTGCAAGTGTTGATTGTACTTGCCTAAGACACAAGGAAAATAATGATACAATCCCAAGTATATGATGGAAAATCAAGTTAATCTTGTCATCCCTAATTGCAGAAGTTAGTAACAGTATATATTAGCAATGAAATGACACAATTAGTTGCTAAAACAAGTGCTAGAAATCAAGTAAATGATGCAAGAGATAAACTAGTAAAACACTAGTGAAACTCAAGATTAAAGGAGCAAGATACTAGCACAAAAAGTAAGGATGTAGTAAACACTTTATGCAGAGATAATAATCAGCCTTATGGATGTAACAAACAAGTTATTACAGCATAATATTCAACCAATAAAACTTGCCAAAAATCTACCAAAAGATGTGCTATGATCACTAGATTTATGTGGGCAAAATCTTAGCAAATTTTAGCAGTTGAATTGAGAGTTATTAGAGAAAGTTTGATTAGGGTTTCTGCAACCCTAACGGATAAATATGAAAGTTTATTAAAGCATCAATAAATACTCCTTTAGAGGGGATACCCCGGTGACCAAGAGTTGCGCTAGGCACAAGGAATAAAATCTAGATTGCAAAAAGTTGAAATGACAAAAAATCATGTTTCTCAATGCACTATTGTATTTCTCGTATGCAAAATATTCATATTAGTGCCTTTAAAATTGGGTGAATGGATTCTTAGAATAAAGAGTTAGATCAACAAAGACCCTTGGGGTGTAAGCCCTTTTACTTCCTAGGGTATGCCAATCAAACTTAGGGTAAATCTAAGAGGGTATACACACTTGTATTCCTCCTAGCAACCCTTGCAAAATAACTTGTAAACTTTATCAAATTAGATGAATCTTAATGGAGGGTGTATCCAACATAGTCCTCCTAGGGTTTCAAACAATCATAACCAAGAAAGAGCAAGAAAATACTAACAATGCATATTTTTCCTTACCAATTCCAAGAGAGAGAGAGAGATCAAACCCTAGTTTCACCAAGCAATATCACCATTCAAGATCAAGAGAACAAGCATCCAAAAGGTGTGCATCACTCCTCACCCATTCACCAAAATATAGCACCATAAAACATTTTCACAAGAGAGAAACACCATAATGCCCAAGAATAGCGAAAATTTCAGCGAAGTACTTCTCACAATGGGAGAGTTATGTTATGAAAAGAGATTCACATGATCTCTATTTAAACAAAATGTCTAAAACATAGTTTGTCCACTTAATTTTAGGGTAAAACACAAGATAGGGGTCAATAGCTGTAATCTTTCCTCTTTACACAAATAATATTAAATAATTCATTTAAATTTCACTTTTGCACATTAGAAACCCTAAAAACAAGATGATCTTTCCCTTCTAGGGAAACGGTTTGGCATATTTGACAAATAGCTGAGGTTGGGGATGGAATGTTTGGCCTCCAAAGGCCTTCACCTCATGTGTTATCCCCCCTCCATGCATCCTCTGATAAAATCATGCCAAGTGTCAATGAACAACTCCATCACCACCAAACCCTAGTCTCTCTATGATGTCGAGCCTCAAGAATGTGATGTTTTTCCTCCTTCAAGCAAAATGGTTGGGTGGTAGGGGCTAGGTTAGATCCTCTATGATGTCATGTAAGCCTACAAAGGCATGTCTCTGTGATCCGATGTGTGGGCCATAGGCACCCAACCTGTGGGCTTCTTGCCCCATGGAAGCCCAAGCTAGGTTTGTTCTCCCAAAATTGGCCACCAAGCAAGGTCCTACAAAACAAAAGGGTATGCCCTCCAAATATCTCAAGTCAAAGATATCATGAAAAGTGTAAACCACATATAATAAGAAAGGTATCTAAACATGTGCATCAAAACTACCTCATCAAATTCAACAAATGCTCTAATACCCTATACAATTGACCAAGTTTAGGTATGGGAGGGGTGTCATAAAAGTCCTATTGGGTAGACCCAAAACCCTCAAGTAGGGGATGCTCCCAAGGGTGCCCCTTCAAGGTTATGTAGCGGATGATGAGGTGGATATGGGTTTAGACTTCATAGGTCAATGAGTTTCATGACATACAAGGGCTTGTATTGTCTCATTTATGGGTGCCTTTGTAGGGGGTGTGTTGCACCTTCTTCCTCAATGCAACCTTTTTCCAATCTCATTTATTGTCATTTATTAATTAATAAATTATCCAAACAAGTGTGCACTCCCAATAATGAATCGATTAGCTTGGGGGGAAGTAACACAATGTCACTTGAACAAAGAGGTCCACAAAGTTCCATAGGGGTAACCATTTAAAGTGTTGTAACGCACTTGTGTTAGTCTTATATTCAAGCGGGATATTTATTATGTCTTTGATATTGTGTAGGTCTTCAATTATTTCAAGAGAAGCAGTTCAACATTCTCAAGACCTAACTAGGTGAGCATATAGAAGGTTTATTTTAGGCCCTTATCTTTTGTCAGCAACCATCCCCTTGGGCCTTCATCCCCCTCTTCCCATGAAAAGAGGTACATTCCCTTCTTGGGTCACTAAATTCAAAGGGCCTAGAAGAGGGAAATATGATGGGAATGTAATGACCAAAAAGTGGCAAGTATGGTCGGGAATGGTACGAAAACCCCTTAAGGGACCCCGAGTAAGAAACCTTCCCAAAATATTGGCCACTTACTAGGAAATATATGACACTCACCAAGGTAAAACATGGTCAAAAGAATAATGTCCAAGCAAGCATTCTATAATCAAAATCAGCTTAAATACATGTTTAAATGCCTCAAATATTAGGGTGATTACCTGCCACCTTACCTGACTTGTACCACATTGAGAAAGACCCATCTACCTTCTAGAAGCTAGCCAGTGTGGTGGATGTGCTAACAACAGATCAAAATGTGGTGATAGAGAGAGCTTATGTATGTGCAAGTGGACACTACTAGTCATGTGGTCTCTCAGCACTCCATATTTGCAACTTGAGGGCCTCGAGACATCATCTCCTTAGTTATCCCACAAAATGGGGATAACATGTACTATTTACTTTCCATTGCACATAGTACTCAATGTTTTGGACCTTAATCAATCAATGGAAATAAAAGGGCTTGGAAAAATGTTGCATTGTGGACAAAGGGTAGCACACCCTCTACAAAGGCACCCATAAATGAGACAATACGAACCCTTGTATGTCAAGAACCCCATGCCTAAATGTCTTGCCCCAAATCCACCTCACATTCACTACATGACTTAAATAGGTTCTCCTTGGGAAACACCCTTGACTTGGGGATTGGTTAACCCAATAGGGCACCTTGACACCCCTCACATACCTAAATTGGCAAAAATTTATAAGGTCTTTGAGCATTTGTTAGTTTGAAAAGAGGTTTTTTATGCATATGTCCAGGTGGTTCTCTGATTAGATGTGGCTTACTTGGAATGATTCATATGACTTGTGGACCCTTGGAGGGTGTACTTGCCTGTCTTTGCAGGACCTTGCCCATGGGATGGATGTTAGACTCCACATCTGGGGCACCATTTGATGATGAGCATTGCACCTTGATGATGGAAGATGTTGTCTTTGGAGGCATCTTGGAATGGCTAGATGATGGGATTCCACCCTTCTCCACTTGAACGTTGGCCTTTGGAGGCCTAGATGTCACCTTCCTAGTCCATGACATCACATAGGGGCTAGGGTTTTGATGGATTGATGGATGCATGTAGCATGGACCCCAACACTTGAGAGAGGGACATATGGCCTTTGGAGGCCAACATTTCACTTTTTCATCCTTGAAACTCTCTCATGTGCCTAGTGTCACCCTACTAGGGCATGACATCACCCTCTTTAGGGTTTTATTTTATGTAAAATCATTTTTTTGTAAATTGAAAGGGATAATTAAAGAAGTCGACCCTCTTGTGTAAATAAATGATTTTTCATTAGTGGATTTTGATGGCTAGGATTTCCTATATAAATATGGCTATCCAAGACTCATTTTATGATCACAACTTTCTCACATTTGTGAGAGACAAGTCTGAAATTTTCACCCTATATGGATCTCTCTCTCTCTCTCTCTTCTACACTCATGCAACTTGATTTGGAGGATCATTTGTCAATGGATTTTGTTGATTTTTGGATGGAATTTGTGCAATTTGGGTTTATTCTTGTCATATCTTGGTGAAGTAAGTAAATTTCTGCAATTTCATTTCAACTTGTTAAATGATTTTGGTAAATTTTACTTGTTCATATTGAAGATCTTTGCTTGGTAAAACCCTAAGAGAAGAGCATAAGTGTTTCATCCTCTCATAAGGCTAATTTCATCCATAATTTGTGAAGAAAATCCTACCTAGGGATAATATCCTAAAGCCCTAAAGTGCTATCACTTTAAGATTTTGATTCTATACTCTTGATTATAACTTGATTCAAGAACTTAAGAAGGGAGAAAAGGTTGCTAGAGCCCAAAAGTTATTGCACTCTAGCAACCCTTCTCTTTAAGGCTTGAAATCTAAGGCCCTAATGCGTTAGCACCTTAGATTTCAAACCCTACCTCTTAGATCATGCTATTATCATTCTCCAAACATATTGTATTGTTGTTGTAAGAGACTCCATAGCCCTAAGGCAGTAATCATTTAAGTTCTCTTGTGGTGAAAGTGATCAAAACTCTCTCTATTTTTCAATCTCTCAAGCTATCTCCTAACATAACTAACACTAATTGAAGCTAATTCTCTTGTGAACTTGTTGTCGTTGCAAAAGGTTTGCTACAACCATCAAATACTCTCTTATTTGGTGCATACATTGATCTAAAGGTGGCTTAAAGTTACTAGAAATTGCATTTAACAATTGGGTAATGTTCTATTGAGTAAATGTTAAGTTTTCATCGTCAATTGTTGCATTTATGAGGTATATTTATTGTTGTTGTTACAAACTTATATTTGTTGTTGTAAATTGTTGCACTGCTACACTTTTGTACCAGCCATAGCAAATTTACATTGTCTAGTGTCTTATGAGGTTCTAATTGCATAGTTGTACTTGGAATTGATCATATTATTTCTATAAAGTGTTCTTGTTCTGGGCAAGTACTCAAACACCTTTTAATCTCATACATTTCACAGACTTAGACGTTGACTTAAGTGACCAAGAGAGGGGGCAGTAGGCTTGGATATCAAACTTGCTACTTTTATCCCTTGAGGTTACCAGGGAAGCCTCCCTTGTGGTGGACCTCCTCCATCACTAAAACAAGGGGATTTCTTACTAAGGTAATAGTGGTAGGATTTCCTATAGTTACGCAAGATTTGGTGATCTTTTGTTGGGCTTTGCACAAGTACAAATCATGTGATAACACCTCCAATCTTGGCACAATATCCTACACATCATCCTGCACCATAGCATCCTGATAAACCTGATGGTTTGTTGCTTCTTCAATGACATTACTCCTTAGTGCCATGAAGTTTGGAATCTTATTTGGAGGCCTACTCTCTCTGAATGTGCTCCTAGGAGCCTCAACATGCTCCTAAGCATCCTTCAATGTCTTTTCAAACCACCTGGGTCTCCTAACAAAACTGGAAGGAGTTAACTCCTCCTCCCCACCTAAAGTCTAACTCCCTGAACCGGTTTCCTATGAACGTTGTTCTCCCTTCAAAGCCTCCTACTCCTCATCCTATGCCACTAGTGGCAACTCATGAGACTTCCTAGATGTGAATTTCTCCTCAAATTTAACATCTTTGCTCACAATTGTTTGTTTAACATCCTGATAAACCTGATGGTTTATTGCTTCTTCAAAGACATTACTCCTTAGTGCCATGAAGTTTGGAAACTTCTTTGGAGGCCTGCTCTCCATGAATGTGCTCCTAGGAGCCTCAACAGGCTCTTGATCATCCTTCAATGTCTTTTCAAACCACCTAGGTCTCCTGATAAAACTGGAAGGAGCTAACTCTGCCTCCCCACTTGAAGGCTGGCTCCCTGAACTGGAAGCCTCTAAATGTTGTTCTCCCTTCGGAGCCTTCTACTCATCTTCCTCTGCCACTAGTGGTACCTCATGAGAATTCCTAGATGTTAATTTCTCCTCAAATTTAACAGTTCTACTCACAATTGTCTTCCTCGGCGTTGGTATGAATATCTTGTGAGCCTTTGAGGTCTCATTGTAGCCCACGAATATTCCCTTTTGACCTAAAGGCTCCATCTTTGTCCTCTTCTCCACATGAACATGGATGTAAATTGGAGAACCAAATATCCTCAAATTCCCTATCTATGTCTTCACTCCTATGAATGCTTCCTCATGAGTCCTGCCCCCCAATATCTTGTGAGGACTCTTGTTCTGCACATATATTGTTGTGTTACATGCCTCTACACAAAGGAACATAAGTAGATCTTGGTCATGTATCATAGCCCTAACAGAACTGGTGATGGACCGGTTTTTTCTTTCCACAACCCCATTCTACTAAGGGTTGTATGAGACTATCAACTCCCTCTTGATCCATGCCTCCTTAGAAATCCTTGAAGTGATTGGAGGTGTACTCTCCTCCATTATCTGACCTCAAGAATCTCCCCCATTATCCAACCTCAAGACCTTGATATTATTCCATGTCTGGTTCTCCACCTGGACCTTGAACTCTCGAAATCGACTAAATACCTCACCCTTGGTTTTCATAAAGAAGATCCAAGTTTTCTTGGAAAAGTCATCAATGAATGCCACATAGTATGATCCTCTCTGCATGGATTCCACTGACATCGGTCCACGCACATATGAATGAATAAGATCCAATATCCCCTTGGACCTACTCTCATTGGTTGGAAAAACAACCTTGCCATTCTTGCCAAGTGCACACACTTTGCAAACGCCCTACTGCTCAACACTGAAATATTGGAGACCAGTGACAATCTCCTTCAAAATCAGCAATGCTCTGTAATGAAAGTGTCCCATCCTCCTATGCCATAACTCACATAGGTTGTCATTGCTTTTCATTTTCATATACCAAGTTCGTCTAAACAAGCTTTCCCTTCAATCTATATAAATTTCCCTCTCTAACTCCAATGCCCACTCCTATGTTAGGGCTAGCTTTCTTTGGATGTATTAGTACTTTCCCTTTATTGAACATGACACCAAAATCCATGTTCTCTATAACTAAGACCGAGAGAATGTTTTTCTTTAGTCCTGGTACATATATCACATCATGGGCCTCAAATGAACCTCCTGACTCAAGCTAGAACAAGATTGTTCCCTCTCCTTTCACTACATATTTAGCATCAACACCAAGCTCCACATGGATCCCTATGTCCTTCGTCAGATTGTTGAATAGCTCTTGTGCTTTTGTCATATTACGTGATGCACCATTTTCCAAGTACCATGTACTCCTTGCGACTATGTTGGTATAGAGGCATGAGACTAGTGTGAATTCCTTTTTAAACTTTGCAGCGAACTCATTCAACTGAGTTTATGTTGATGTAGCTACCTACTGTGATTTCCCTTACCCCATCTTCTTCTCTAGACATTGTGATGTATAGTGCCCACTCTTGTGGTACACGAAACACTTGATCTTACTCAAGTCCTTCTTCTTGCTCTGTTGTGAGGTTTCTCCTCATTGTTACCCTTGGAACCCCTTCCTTTGCCCTTCTTGGCCTAACTAACCACAGCTAGGTTCTCCTCTCAATCTCCTTTCCTGCTAGCTTTATACTCCTCCCGAGTTTCTTCCTAGATGAAATCATCCCTAAGCCTATCCCAATTGAGAAGGTTCTCCCGAGCGCAAACTCCCTTGACA
This sequence comes from Picea glauca, assembly GCA_000966675.3. Taxonomy (NCBI): domain Eukaryota; kingdom Viridiplantae; phylum Streptophyta; class Pinopsida; order Pinales; family Pinaceae; genus Picea; species Picea glauca. Next base: position 34,114 of record JZKD02S2262996.1, read on the forward strand.
AATGATTTACATGACTTGGGAAAACCATTCAATTCCACATTTACAAGTTCTACGTCATCCACCTTCTCCCCAATAGCTGCAATTTTATCACGTGTATGGGTGATCTTCATGAAGTAGCTGGTAACATTGTCAGATCTTGACATCTGGATGGATCTGTGCTTGTTTCTCAAGATCATCTTCCTATTCAAGTTGTCACTTTGGAAAAAATCCACTAGAGCCTTGAACATCTCTCTGGTCGACTGCTTCTCTACTACGTGAGGGATCAAATGATCCTTCACAGCATCATGATCACTACATGGGATTTAATGTCCTTCTCATGAATTTCCTTCCGAGTTGCATCTGTCGATACAGGAACAACCTTCTCTACAATATTCCAAATGTCATGTTCCTTCAAAAGAAAAGTAACCCTTGCTTTCCAAGACAATAAGTTAGATGCTCCATCCAACCGATCTTCAAACTTGAGACTAGTTGTTGTCATTTATAGATATGAACAAAAACATCTGTCGTGTGCTTATTCCTTCAAGCACCCAAAATAATTTCACTACCGGTTTATAGATCTGCAGAGATGTCCTTGTAGATCTAACAAATCTGTTGCACAAACTATTGTGTATCTGAAATTTTACTCCCTCTCAGAGTGCAAGATTTGCTACTATGTTAAAATCTTAATTCCCAACACCTGGATAAACTATTTCCTAGTGAAATCCTTACTAAAAAAATAAATTACAACTCACTAAATAAAAAATATTGACTAGAAATAATTAGAACGGAAGCAAAATGGAAATCAAATCTCACATGGCACACAGAAAATTATGCCCTTCAAATCATTTTTTCAGTCAATAATATCAAAGCTTACAAGGGCTTTTCCAACCTGGGGAAAATATTCCCATTGATAAAAATACAAATCTACAAACTACAAACCTGGCAAAAACAACCCTGAAGAAAACCCTCTACTTGATTGTTGTACGGCCCCACTAGACAGCTGATTTGTGTGTTGTACGACTATCATACGACCCTATATGGACCCAGTAAATACCACGGCCTATTGTACAGCCCGCTGATGTATGGCTCTGTATGGCCTCATGAACTTGTATAGCCCACCTGCAAAACAAAAATCGTGTTGTTGTCCATAAATTTGTCCTTTGATTTTCTGATTGTTGTTTTCCTTCTCTATGTTGGAATACCTACATTTTTCTCCTTTGGACTAGATCTCAAGAGGAAAGTCCTTCACGTTGATGTGATCACCTTGAATCACATTCTTGTGTGACTCAACACTCTCAATGAATTCTCCTTGTGTGCCTTCTCCTCTTACCTTGGCTGCTTTTATAATCTTGAGTTATGACTGAATCAAACATAACCTTAATATCGAGAGTGATTGATGGTTGAAATTAAATCTCAACTCACTTGAGATCAAGAGCTAGGATTCATTTAATTGACTAATGTTAATAACCTTAGTATTTCATTAAATTAAACTCACTTTATTATAAAATGACATTCACTTTAATAATTCATTTAATTAAAGTGAAATTCATGTTGGAAAATTGGTTGTCATTGATGTCAACCCTAGAAGAAGCCTCGAAGCAAAGTCCATAAGCCCCTAGAAGTGATGGGTTTTTTTAAGAAGTCTCCAAAGTGGTCCCCTTATAGTGTAGAACTAAGTATGGCCCTCACGGGAAGATACTTTGAAGAATCCTACAAGAAGCCCTAAACATACGGTTAGGAAGCCCTAGAGGTGTGGTCATGAAGCCCAAAGTTGATTGAAGAAAAAGAGTATGAAGGATATTGTAAATGCATGCAAAACCTCCATAGATTGATAGTCCTTGTCAAGATGTTTCAAACGGTAGGTGGCACGCCACATGGTTCCTCATGGTTGA
>JZKD02S2263007.1:0-17938 GCA_000966675.3 Picea glauca
AAAGAAAATAATTACTTGAGGAAAGAGGGGGATGGACGACACTTGTATGACAGAGAATTTTTAGAGGGTTTTCATTAAAACTTAAAATAAATGTGATTTAGGAAAGTTGGTGGGTATCAAAACTCTATAAAAGAAATGGAGATGAGGGGAATAAGGGGGATCGGCTGTTAGCGTAACGTTACGCTGTCAGATTGTGGCTTGACTGATTACTTGTGGAGAGTTGGGATTTTCCAGCACTGATTGGAGTGGTAGCTTAGCCTTGTGAGGCGAGCTGGAAAGCTAGATATACCTACTGGATAGTGTGTGACCCCTTTGCGGCTCGGGGGGCTAAGGGGGAAGAAGAGTACCCCTAGCGATTGGCTAGGAGGTACTGGTGAGGTCTCGACAGTCGACGAGCGGGAGCGACTCAGAGCGTTTGGACATCCTTCGAAGTGGGCGAAGAGGCCAAGTTATGTTCCTTATTTAGCAGAGTAGATTGCAATATGAGTTATGCTGGGTTCAGAATATTCGATGGTAAATTTGTTAGAAATAAATGATAAATTACTTCGAATATACATGTATTTTTCCCTTTGGATAGGCTATGTCATTAGCGTTAGAATTTGGTGTTTTTAATTATGGTTCAATGGTTCTAGCATTGTTAGCAAGTTTAAATTTTCTGAAGCTAGTCACTTGCTTTACCCACAGAAATATATGCTCGAATTATTCAATATTCGTATTATATTTTGTTCCCTATGAAATTTCGTAGCTGGTGAAATATTTCATCATGGAACCAATAAACAGCCCGGGGTCAATCCTTGGGGCTTATAAAATTGCAGATTTATGGTCTCTTCCTTTTATATTTTAGAAGCCATTTGAATTTATCTCTTGTTAGGGTTGGCTTGATGCAGCCTTTTGCCGGTATGGTGATTTTACAGAGTGAATTCATTTTTGATCTGTTGGTTAACGAACACACCCACTAGGGTTAAGTCTCCTTAGCTGGAATGTTTATCCTTGAGGGTCTCCTGTGCTATTGTTAATGCTCGTGCCTGAATACATTATTTGCAAATGCTCCCAGATCGGGGATGTGGGAACATGCCCCTTTGGGATCGCTGGAAGGTAAAAAGGAAGTCGTACTCCTTTGGTCAAGAGTCTTTTGCTGTGTCTCTCTTTAAACCCTTCGGCAATGATGCCCGATAACAAACCTACTGCTATTGACCTTCTATATCCGTGGGCCATCAAGGTCACCGGGTTTCCACCTAGTCTTGGCTGCTTCTGAAGCTCGTGGAAATCCTCCACACTAGGATTTGAACCTGGAGCACTCCTACAAGAATATGTAAATAGCGTCTGCGTACCCACGCACATTAGACCACCTAACTCTGCGATGTGGTTATCCCCTGCCGTGACATTGTTTTTCCTCAGCCTAGTTCTTCATGCGTAACCTCAAGATGCCATTTAAGTTTACCTCCAAGTTGTCTGTGGGTTATCCCTTTCACTCTGTGATAATGGCGTCGATTTCGCAGCCTTTCGATGAAACAACGACCTGCACTAACGCCCGCGCTGGTACAATACCCTCGTTAAATGTTCTTCCTTGATTTTAATGTTAGATGCTCTTTCAGACCATTTTTGGTTTTATGAAGGTCGTTGAGTAAGTATTTTTCCTTCTGGTTAGCTGCCCCTTGATTTCGTGAATCTCTAGCATGAGCTCGCCTGTTTCCCACTGATTTTGGGCCTGCATGTATCACTTTATTTTTTTCAGCCGTGATTTATGCTTCGGATCGGGTTTTAGTTTCGGCGTTGAAGGCTTTACCTTTTTACTCCACTACTTACCCTTCTGGCAGCCACTTCAGGCTTCAACGATTGGCCTCAAATCCGTTGCACCTTTCTTCTCCCGGAATGCAAACGATAAAAGTAAATCCAATCCGATAGAAAGAAATGGAACGCAATGCAACTGGATATGACCATAATAGTCTCGGATCTTGTATTAATCCGCCAATGAACCCGACACTAATAAGGCTGGTTATTAACTCAGAGTGATTTAGAATGTTAAGTTTTGATGATCAATTAGAACAATAAAATTTGGATGATTATTTAGAATGTAAGTTTATAATGATTAATTAGAGAAATAAAGTTTAGAATGATTATTTAGAATGTAATTTTATAATGAATAATTAGAGCAATAAAAGTTTATAATGATTATTTAGAAGGTTAAGTTTTTAATGATTATTAAATTAGAAAAATAAAGTGCCTTATTTATAATAATAAAAGATTATTATTGTTAACAGTGTGGGAAGAGGAATTTGGGTAATATGGTTAAGAGGTACACAGTCTAATCCTTGGAATAATGTTATACATATGATTTTGTAACAATTGTTATTTTGGGGGATAAAGGCACTTCTTAAAGATCTTCTTTATTATTTCCATTGCTACGAAATGTTAGCGATTATTTATAATGACTTCGTTAATTGATTTTAGGACATAGCATCAATCATTGTTATATAATCGTTGTGATGTTGCGTTATGTATTGGATCACAGTTACTGGCTACCGACTATTAAATTTAGTTCATTGAGTTAAGGTTAATGTTAATTCATATGTTGCGATAAAAGATTCTTGAATATTGCACTGTTTATGGATTTATGATCACTGCATTGTCGCCAAAATTATTGGTTCATAATTATGGTCAACCAAATTACAAGTTTAGATCATGGGATGAATGATAATGAAAATTTACAATGATTGCGTCAAATGATTTCAGGATAATTTGTTAATTATTGATCTGTAGTTAAGGTTTAAACGTTACTTATTGCAATTAAAAGACATTTATAACTATTCATTATATTTATGATTATAATTGATGACTATTTATCTTGTTAAATGTTAAACTAGTCGAAGTTTTGGACTTGTACTAAAGGGGTCCCTTGAATGTGTTTTAGAGGGTACCTCGATGACGAATGATGATCTAAAGTTGCGCAATGGAATGAGTTTAAGACTCATAGATGGTAGTTCCCTTGTTTAAATAATGTTGTGGTTAGGTTGTAAAACTTTTTTTTGCTTGGTCTTCTTGTGTCGGGCGGGATGTAGACACCTCCATGTAGCCTAGTATATAAGTCTGTGTGTGTGATTAATTTTGTGTAAAGAATCATGTGTCGTATCAAGAGTCTCGGGCCCTTTAAAGGAAGGGTTTCCACTCTTGTGACACACCTGACGAAGATTACTAGTTTCTGCCTGAGCAGTCGGCCAGGAGCCTATCTGACCTTCTCTCTCTCCGGAGCAGAGAACTAATATTAAACGCCCTACTTTCCTGTGCATAAATAGTAAAATCTACTACTATGGATTCTTCCTTCTGTGGTCATACTGTGCATAACCCAGTATGTCATTTATTGCTTGCAGTTACTTGTTGTGCGCCTTAAGTCTTCTTGTTGTGATCATCGTGGTTGCGTCTTGTTGGTTGTCGGGTGGCGACGTAGAGTCAAGTGTGTCTGTTCCTTTTTACACGCACGCACACACCTTCAAAAAAATTAAAAATAAAAAAATTTAGCACCTGTTATCAGAGTTGTTGTCGTAACGAGGAGGGTCTTTACAATGCATGACATGATATGTATTCAGCACCCAACATTTTCAACATCTTCTTTGCCTCTTCGAAGCTACTGGACAAGACATTATCAATCATAAGAACCTTATCTTTGAATAACCTGTATTTAGTGGGCAATAGAAATGTACAATGTCATTTAACATGCATAAAATTTACCATTCTTAATGTTGATTGTGTGACAAGATTTCTTAAAATATAATGAACTTGATGGTTAGTTACCTCAATATTACCGAGAAACATGCGTTTGACATACCAAACTTTTCTTTCAAGTTGTACAGTAACATTGTTGTCCCCAATTGGGTAGAATTTGACCAACTAGGTCCAAAGAGAGGGGTGGTGGAAGCAGATTTCAGGCTTTCGAAAAATGTATCAGTGATATGAGCATCATCCCCTAGCTCATCGTTATAGAATGCATCTAACAACATTGTCTCCATGGCAGTAGTATCCCGTATATAATCATCCATACCAAACTTTATTTGATTGATTCCATTTCCAACTTATGAAGAACCATTATTGTTGTAGTCATTCCTAATTGGTGAATATGGATGTAGTGGGAATTGAATAGGTGGTTGATTCAACCATTATTGGTATGCTTTCTTTCTGAGTTATTCTCTTATTACAACCTTCTCTCGATTTGATGTTGTAGTGGGGTGCAACAGAATATGATAGGTAGGTCACTCATCATCAGGGTCTTATTTTCAAAAATATTGAACATTAGTACATCGATGGTATTAGTAAGCACACTACAATTGGTTTTTTCAAATTACATTATACCAAATAATTATTACCATCGCTGACCCAAGATTGCGGTTGGAAGATGGCATGTTCATCTACCAACTATTTGCAGTATGTTGCTCCTGATAAAAGCTTTTGATGTTTTTGAACCGGTGGAATATTTTCTGCATTTGAACTCAATTCTGAATCGAGATCCTGCAAAATTGGATATATTTTTATTCAGATTGATATGGATAAAAAAATAAATTCAATTAGATAATCGAAATATAAATAAAATATGAACTTACTAGAGATGGAAAGAGAGAAATCCACGATGGACTTTGAGAAATATGGAACGAGATGAAATTTGAATAATTGACCATTTGATATTATAAGTTTTTCTCCCTGCATTTGAGCAAAATCAACAATAATTTTTTAAGAATAAGACGACTTTAAGCATAAAATGTATACTATGAAGTACTGCAAGTCATTTGCATGCATCCTAAAAGATAATTTAAGATGAATATACTATTTATGTGCAAATAAAAATTCAGATAACTTTTAAATCATAATAGTGCGCTGAATTAAACCAAACAGACTGATGCGTATATAACAATGTAAAGCACCCAAAAATTTAATTATTAACTGCACTGGTGATCAAGATTTCAAGTAAAAAAAGAATTGTATGATATTGGTGTTCAAAAAATATTTAATGCACCGGTGCATTTCAGAAACGAATGCATCAGTGTTTCGAAAAACTTAAGAAAAACAAAATGTGACTTTGTTTTTTTACAACTGAAAAATGAGCAGGAATTTATTTTTTGAAAATCTAATTTCATAAAGTCCTTTAAATAGTAAAAATATATTCACTATTTCATTATTTTTCCAAAATTTACAGGGGAGATATTTGCAAGAGAGACATACCTGGGAGAACTATAGAGCAACAAAATACTTTGAGACAACAAAATTATTCAGAAGATTAGAATTTGAAGGGTATGATGATTCATTCAAAACCTTTTTCATAAAGTCCTTTAAATATTATTAAGCTAATCACTATTTCATTATTTTGCCAAAATTTATAGGGGAGAGATTTGCAAGAGGGCCATACCGAGGAGTACTATAGAGAAACATAATACTTTGAAACAACATAATTATTCAGAAGATCATAATTTGAAGGGTATGATGGTTTACTCAAAATCCTTTTGGAGCAACAAAATTATTCAAAATAAAATAAAATCATACTTACCTTAAACCCTTGCTTCTTCTTTCTTATGTCACTGCAAAATTTTGACTTAGGGTTTAACTCACTCTATTACTTCACAATTATGGATTTTCATTTTAGGAATTTTAGATTAAATGGGTTTGTGTTTCCATATATAAGGCGTTTGTCCTATGATGTAAGTGGACCACTTATTTCATTGGATCCAAACCCTCTCGACCCTGTCACGTTAAAATAAAATGCTTTCTGGTAATCAATGCACCTATTTGACTATAACAAACCAACGCACTTAATGATAAAGCGTGTAGTAAATGATGTGACATAATTTTAAATTTTTTTCGTTCATCGGTGTGTAATTTTTTCATGCATGGTATTTTTATTTTTATTTTTTACTCTAGGCGTGGTGCAATTATCGATACATATCGCACCGTTGTAATTTAAATTATTTTTTAAAAATTATTTTTTCCTGTTGGCGCGTTTCCTATATCAAACAAATCGGTGTGTTCATATTATTACAATGCACTGAAAACATATTTATTTTTATTTTTATTTTTTAGCTAAAAAATTATGTGATTTATTTATAAAATATATTTAATAGATTCTGTATTGGATGATACAGATTGTATATTGATAAAAAAATGTGTGAGAATAGTTCAAGTAACAAATAGTCTGATCAGCACAATGATAATACATCCAAAAAAGAAAAAAATACAAGTTCTTTGTAAATTCTATACAAAATTAATATGTTTGAACTATATGTAAGTTTAACTAATATGTATTGGTTAGTGTGTGTCCTGTAGAGCCAAAAAATAAGGAAGCTCGATACGGTTCTTTGTGATCTAAGTGAAGAAGAGCGTAAAAGCTTGATGGAAAAATTGTAGAAGGATGAATTATGTGAATGAAAAAATACTATTCAATATGAGTTCTTTTTTGAATTTTCATTAATAATATAGTTAAGAATATTAGATAACATGTTTCAAACAATCTATTAATTCACATATTTTTAATCTTCTACAAGGAAAAACAATGAAGGAACAAAATGTCGTCCTAAGAAACAAAAATTATAGAAGATGTAAATGATGATGAATTGGTCCTTAGCTCATCTGGAGTGGTGTTGGAGGTTAATGAAAGGGGGAACAACTTTTACAAAACTACGAGGGATATAGTGGAATGAACGTATAGACATACTTTCCACTTACAATATAGAAATCAATCCAACAATTCCAAGAACCAGGTTATATCTAAACTATATGAAGCGTTTCCAGAGCAATGGTCAATGAGACCTGTCAAACTTGCAATAGAAAAAACATACAACAACAAAAAAAGTCATTCAAAAGTAATATTCTTAAAAATGCTTTAATTCTAGAATATGTATATATTACTACAAAACATTCCTTTTTTAATATCATTTTTTTTTATATTTAGTTTTCATATATCAATATAAAAATATTTTATTACTTCCATGTTACTTTTTTCAGGAAAATTATGAAAATCCCAAAGGATCAATGAGCTAATAACCGAAACATGCAAGTAGGAATGTCCAAAAACATGTACAAGGAGATGGTAAAAGAAATGGACATAATTGCATCGTAGGAGGAGCCATCTCAACAACAACGTGATTCAAATGTATGAAATCATTGAATTTTTCTATTAGGTACATATAAATAAATAATTTAACATTAAATATTATTTTTTAAGTATTTTCTTGCAGAAAAGAAAAAAAAAAGGAACCCTTTCAACACATAAAACAGGACGACAAGAAAGAAAATGGTTGATATCAAAGTTTGTGAGTAATTGTTATTTCCTTATAACATTAACTTAATATTTCATTTTTGTATATTTTAAGTTGTTTTACAGTAGCCATCCTTGAATCTCTTCAAACATGTGCTAACATACAAAGAAGAGCCATATAAAGAATTGATTTGCATTTTGTTATGTAAGGGTTGTGAGTATATGTTGGCATATCGAAAATTAATTGTGGAATTTGTAAGTATATATGTTGTTTTACTTCTCCTATTTTATAATTAATGGAACAAAAAAATCCTTTATATTAAATCTATGATTTATTATGTGGTATAAAACTTGCAGGAAACAAAGTATGGAAATGTGCCAATAGAAGAGTTGTTGAGAGAAGACATGAGATTTGGTTTTGAAATAATGTGTATCATTCAAGAATCAATTATTTCTATGGTACGTCACTTTTCAATTTACATGCATGTATATTATTTATTTCAATTTTCATTATTCTCAAAAATGTAGATACACGCATTACACTTTATTTTTATTTTTGTAGATCGAACTTGAAGAAGGGGAGAACAATCAAGGCAATCAACAAAGCATTTGACCAAATAACCCGAGTCATGGGAGTAGCTTGAGCACTAACAATAGTTCTAGTGAAGAATGATGATCAATATATTTGGATATTAATGCAATCTATTGTATTTTTTAAAACAATTGTTTATGAAAATCAGTCATTTTGTTTAATTTAATGGACATAGTGTCCCAATTGAAAGAAAACGGGTTACCAATAAGTGTCCCATTTTGTATGAAAAAGAGCCTCTTATTCATATATAATAAAATGCATTTTATTTTATTATATTTCATTGTCCAATGTCGCTATGAAATGTTACATCGTTGATTAAATATATGGATGATTAAATATTATAATGAAAAGATGCGAAATCTGATGATATAACAAATTAATCCAAACATCATATCCAAACGCACTACTTAAAAATTAATTTATATGAATACTATTATAAGATATATGTCAATTGTTTGATGAATAATGGAATAAAAAAATAGCAATAATTACACTGTCACAGGGCAATGTTTCTAAAAAGAGAAAATGAAAACCAGTGCATTTAAAATTAAAAAGCATTGGTGCGCTTAATGATAAAAACAATGGTGTTGTAATGAAACGCGCACAAGTGTTGATATATAATGAACCAACACTGATCGTAATACTATTTTAAAAACAACACTTATAATGATAAGAAATAGCCTTCTTGTGTGTTTAATTAAAAAAGCGCACCAGTGCTTATGTATCATATTTCCGCATCGGCGCATTCTAAATTTCATGTACCAGTCGGGTTTGTCTTGTAACGCACTGGTACATGGTATCATAGATTCAAACGATGCATTGTTGTGACTAAAGAATTAATGCATTATGATTTATAAGAGCATGGATACCCCACTATTTTTTGGACAACCCCGATGTTTTTTGTCAAATTTAAACACTAGTGCTTTAAATTTGACAATGCATCGATGCATGGTATCATTGATTCAACCAGTGCATTGTTGTTATTAAAGAAATAGTGTGTTATTATTTATAAATGCATCGATCCCCCAATATTTTAGGACTGTCCCAGTGCTTTTGGTGAAATGTAAGCACCAGTGCTTTAAGTTTGAGAATGGATTGATGCATATACACCATGAAGCGCACCGCCTAGAAAAACATCCACTAAAACCTACACCACCCATTTTTTTTTAGTTATAATGAAGTTCTGTTATAATCTCCACAAAAATATCTGCTACCAAAAGGGAATGTTTTCGTGGGGTTTTTTTTGACAATTTTTGCCAATTTTGTAACACTAAAAACCTTCGCTATAACCTCCTCTACAAGGTTTTTTCCTTGTAGTGATATCACATTTGTATTGCAACTTTCAGAAATTCCACTATAGAACTTGTTGTTCCTCAGGTTGTTTCTTATGAAGGAACAATGCCAATGTACCCTATGGAGGAAAATATCCTCCCGACTCTAGGATTTACTGCAATATTTCAACAACCATAGAGGGTAACCCTCAATATGTGAAATTTGTTTTAAGATTTTCTCTGCAAGTATTTGAAGAGGATTTTGTGTGAAAAGTGTGTGTTTGTTTTAAACGTAATATTTAAAACAATTAACTGAAAGAAAAAGAGTATGAGATTTATAAAATAAACCAAAATTAATATATAACAATAAACATAAAGGGCACCATATTCCTGTTGATTTTGGTAGCTTTAGGCAAATATTCTCACATGGCCCTAGGTGTTGGGCATGTGTGAATCATCTTGGGTACCACATCACACTTTTAGTTTGGTGAAAACCTCGTTGGATTTGAGTGGGGGCTTCATGAGTTTGTTGATGGGATTTGTGGGATTGTGTTGGGGCTTCACACCCACAATGAAATCCTAATTTGATGTTGACTTATGGAGGGGCTTTTATGGTGAACCCTAAGGATTGTATATAAAGGAGAGAGGTCATTATTAGATTACATATCATGTAGAGTGTGTGGAGATATGATGGAGCTATCATAAGTGAGTCTAGACTTGTGCTAGGAGGCTTGGTGATTTCAGCAAAGGGAAATTCTACTAGGGGAGAAAATATGGCCTAGGGTTGAGAACTCTCTCTTTTATGTTCTTAGAAGGGAAAGGCACACCACACGTGTGGGAGAGAGAGGAAACCTCAGAAGGAGGATATTGTACAAAGTGGAGTGAGTCATATGAAGTGTCTACATAGTTTTTCGCATGTACGCGAGTGCCAGTGGAAACCGTTGAATATGTATGTGGGTTGCTATAGGAACAGTCTCGTACATCCGTACAAGATCTTCTGGGTAGGGGAAAGTCTGTACATGCTGATGTCAGGTGACCCTAGTAGGTTGTATAGGTGGTCTGCAACATATTTTTGGGTAGAGAATATTCCTAGGATATTTTTGAGGTTTGGTTTTATGATTTGTATGGTTGTTGGAGAACAAGGTTGTCCTCAGTTTTGGTGACTTTGGAGGATAAGGTTGTCCTTATATTTTGGTGATGTTCTATTGGATGGGAGGGCTGTTTTTTTCCTCAGGATTTCTGATGATAACAAGATTACAAAACTAAAATTGTGTTTCATATGTGTTGATGATTCATATTTGATATTTGTGTTTCCGCTGCATATGTTTTCAGTCAATCATTTTTAGTGTAGAATTATTCAGTGATAAGAACTAGGGTGTTATTGTTGGTTCACTAGGAAGCAATTTCTCAAATCTGAAAATTAGTCACATAGAGTTTCATGTGAAAAATTGACAATTCCTATTTGACCATCTTTCGAAATATGTTCAAGAAAGATAACAGAGAAACATAAGAAAGAAAACATAGAGTTCTTTGAAGATAATGTATGTCTTTTAGTTAATTGTTTTTAAGGAAAGAAAAGATGGAACTGATTCCTCAAAATTAAAATAGAAATTATTTCAGAAAATTCCAATATAAAATTCAAAATGATTTCATGGTAATAATAATACAATACTAAATAATGTAAAACATAGACACGAAAGAGGGAAAATTTACAACATTATATAGAATATCAACCATGAAAATTTATAACAATCAATAGGTGACTTGGTTCATAAACTTTTATTGCTTGAATTATAAAATAATAATGACAAAGTATTCCTAAGAATAAATCCCAAAAATCCTTCTCAAAGTCTTAGAGGTCTCTTGAAATAAAAACAAAACAACAATGCCAATCAAATAGGGGATGAATCCTCCATGTAAACAAGAAACATGTAAACTATAGAGACAAATAAAGACACATAATCGATAAGGTTGTTGAATCAAGTTCATTTGTTCATTCTGACAATGACCCTTCCTGGCTCTTTGATTTCTCCTTTTATCCTTTTTGTCTTAACCATTTTCTATTAGTCGTGTAACAGTTTCCAAGAATAGAAGTAGTGCTGATAGTGGATTCCTTCTTTCTCAGGACAACTATCATAATGGTTTTGAAGAAACATGTTAGGTGTTCTTATTTTTCTTCTGCTTATCTATCCCATGTTGTGTTGATCTTTGTTTTAATGTTGTTGTGGGAGGTAATGATATCATGGAGATTGTTGGTGAAATGGAAACAGGAGATGACATGGAAGTTGGTGTTAACATCATCATGTGATCTGGGTAAGGTGTTGATAGTGGATTCCTTCATGATTGATATGTGCATACAAATATCCACTTGATTTCTTTGTAATTCTCTAATTGAACTCCATTTTAATGAAGATATTCGATTTCTCTTATGTGGCGGACAACTCCCTTGACATTTCTCCCCCCAGAAAGAGTTTGCTATCATCTTTGAATTTGGAGCCACTTGAAGATGCAAATTGTGTTACTGGAATAACAAACTTGTTGAAAGAAGGCTTGTTTATTTCACTTTCCAAATCTGATTCCTATTTTTCTTGTGAATATAGATTTTTCCTTTTAGAAGGAGGCTCATGTTCCTAAACCTCCATTGGATCATCTTCTAGTTTCTTCTGTAATCCTATTTTATTAGGGTTATCCATGATGAAATCATCTACTTTGTTGACTTGATCATCTTCAATACTGATAAATGAAGAAGATAACAAAGTGTCTTTGACAGGTCCTTTTTGGATGTTCTCCTTCTTTGGTGTACTTATGCTTTGGCACTGGAGCAATTGTTGCACTTTTGTCAATGAATTTTTGTTTGCCAATATTTCTCTTGCTGCATATAAGTGGTGAACATAAGATTGAAGACCAACTAGATGTTTCATGTTAGTAATCACATGGAAATGATCATATTACCAAGGATTGTCTTACTCAAAATTGAATTTTTTCATCATTCTTTCTATGATTTCTAAGACTGACTTATCCTTTACTATGAAAAATAAAACTTCAACTGGGAATTGAAGAAGAGTCTTTTTAGACTTTGAAGCAATATGATGATAATCTGAGCTTAGCCTTTGTATTAACATTTCTAATGAAAAGATACTATGAGTAAGAAAAATAAGTAACCTATAAGGTTGTGATTCAAACCCATAAACTCTTATGATTGTATAATTTCCAGAAATAACCAGTCTCCAACTTTCACTTGTTGTCCTAGCTGTAAAGCATTTCTGTATTTAGGGAAAATCCTTGGAGGGGACTCATTATTAATTAGAATGTAAACAATGGCCATAATTTGATCAATAAAGTACTTATAACCATCTTTCTGACCCTGATTTTTCACAGCGTTAGTCCATTCAGTAACATGAATACCATTTCTTTGATAATCTACTTTATTCAAATTTAAAGATTCAAAATGAAAAGGTTGTTGATGCATTAGTAGATAAACCAAATATGAGTGATACCTAAAACTTTTCGAATCTTCAAAAAATGTCAATTGTTCATGAATGGTATTAGAGAGATATTTTCCATAATTGAATTTAGTTCCTTTGGAATTTTTCAGCAAAAAATCTAAAATAATAGCATCTACCAGAGTGTCACTGTTATATCCAAGGAATAAACATATCATAGTTATAACCTCTTTAACTAAATCTTTAAATAAGGATGATTCCAAAGGAAGGCGTAATTGAGGTCCGCTTGGTGTAATTATCAAATCTGTCATGAAAATAAGCCTTTCTGATATTGACAATGAACTAGATTCAAGGGAAAGGGTATCTTCATCTATCTTTCTCTTTTTTCAAATAGTGATAGTATTTATAAAATAACAATTTTTTAATTTGAAAAAACTACTTTAAATGTTTTTTTATCCCCGATAACCCTCTATGTTGAATCCTAGTTTTGAGCACACATAAGAACCCATTCTAGAAAGTGGAAAGTGGCAGGGATGATTTCCCTGGCTAAACCAGAGTCCCATCCAGGTAAATGTTCATTACTATTGCTAAAATTTGTGAACTCTATGATTTTGAGCTCCTCGATAGTTTTTACCATTATTTCAATTTCAAATACATTAAAGTGTTTGTCTATGAAATGTCTGAAAACTGGGTTTTCTAACTTTGGTTGATGAGAGGCAACAAATTTCCTTCTTGGGGCCATTCGAGGGTCTAATATACGGTTTAAAGAAAATCGAGACATAATTTCCTTCAGGAGAAATTTTAAGACAATTTTAAAACTAGGTTTCCTTCTTAACTTACTCGTGTGTGCCATGATTTATGATTTAGTTTTGGGACTTGGGTAGGTGGTTTTCTTAACGTTAATAAAGTTATGACTTACATGTTGTTAAGCCATGTGTATACCAAATGGTTTGGTAGATTCAGAGCTTTATACTAAATTATACCTCGTGCACCTTGAACCTCCGAAACTAATCTAAGTCGTCGATCTTTCTCTTTTTGAAACTGTTAGATATAGGCGTCGATTACGTTTATTTTTCTATTTAATTAAAGCAGGCCCGATTTATTTATACTTAAAATGTCTTTTAAACCTAAATTAATCTAGTTTTATCGTTAATATAAGAAGATTTAAACTAATGAAAAAAAATTAAGCTATGAAGCAATTTTGTTTTTGGGGGATTTTTTCATTTAGTACTATAAGTATTTAATCCCCCTGCAAGGCATTAAGGACCATAGATTTAGTACCCTTTCAATTGGACTAGGGGTCTTATTAACCATCATTTAAGTGAATGTGTGAAATATTTTAACAAGCGTGATAGTTAACATGTAGCTTATGAATCAGTCATTTCCTTCATCAAAGATCTAGTAATCATTGATCAATTAATAACACGCTATGATGTGAAGTACTTCGGTTATTATTTAGCTCACGAAAGATTCAACTCAAATATTTTTAAATGATTCACAATTATGCCTCTTTTGATATGAAAATTTCTATAAATAGAATAATTGGGAAGACATATTTCGTATTAGTTCTAATAATATTCATCTGTTTAAATTTATGTTTTAAAATGTCTGTTAATCTTGATAATTATACGTGGTTTGTAGGGACATTAGGTTAGGTTCAGAGAAAGAAAGGAAAAGAGAACAATTCAGTTGATAAGAAGGATTAGATCATGGGGGTTGAGGTTCAAGATTTGATTGATATTTTATCAGAAGAATATGGTACTAGAAGAATTGTCTCTCTTTCATTTCCATTTGTCCATGTTCGTTGCACTTAAATGCACTAGTGCCCAGGCCTAAAATGTAAATCTCTTGGACATGGCCTTTTGGTAAATCACAATTTTTTCACGTATTTGGGAATGGTCAATGCTGAGAGAGGAAATTACCAAATAGAAGAAGGAAGTTCTACTTTAGGGTCGACAACATACTTTCAGTGCATGCTTGAATTTAAACTTGACAAGATCATGGAGGATTATGTTGTGATTAAGGACATTCATATTATGAGATGTCCTCACTATCAGGTTGAATTCGACAATTATGTTGATCCTTCAAGTCCTTTTGCTTCTCCTAGCCCTTCCTTCAATGTAGAATATCCTATCGACGAGGATTAATAAAGGGCATCCTTTCTATTTTTTGAAATTTGTGACGATGTTTATGTACAATGTATTTACACTTCTCATGTAAGAATAAAATCTATGTTTGTTCAACTGTCTATATTTTGGTTTATATGAGTATTATTCATGGATATTTATTATTTGACAAAATCCCAAAATAAAGTAAAAATTTATTTGTTTTTCCAATTTTAAAAGGCTTAAGTTTTCTAAACATTTAATATCTCTTTTGAATAAATTTGTCGTATTTGCTCAATTTTAATAACCTTATTTCACCGTGTAAGATATTTTATTTCAATTAATATATATACTTATTCAAGAAACTCAGGAAATCATCATGACTCTATTTTGGATAAGATTTCATAACCAAAAAATTTGACATGTGTTTTTCCAAAGGAATTTAAAGTTTTCTGGTTTTAGTTTAAATAACTTTTGAACGAGAAGAATTCCTTCCAATGTTGCTCCACTTCTAGCTAGTGTCTATAGTCCTGATGAAGTGATTCTAGCATCACAAACCTTGGTCCACTGCCAGCGGCTCTCCATAGCCCTTGTGGACATGTTTTCATTTCTCAAGTTTTATTTCATTTTCCTTGTTTTACTAAGGAGGAATAAAAAAATTTGTTAGGAGTTTAATTGGGATGAATACCTATTTTGGAAAGAATCCTGATAAAATTCAAACAATAATGTACCAATCAATATTTACTTTGCAAAAACACACATTGAAATCTCATATTGTTTCTTGAAACCTTTTAATGTTTTTCAGGTATAGATGTTTTTTCAAGTTCGTTTAAACAATTGAAATATATAATATTCTATTTTACATAGGTGTCATAACAAGGTCCGAGCCAAATGTAATTTTTGATAAAGAAGATATTTAAATGTCCATCACAGATTTCCCTTTGTAACATCCCTCTCTACTGAGCACACTTTTTATTGACTTATTCTTCAAGGACACTTGCGTGCAAGTGATCTGGTTATGGTACATTGTGCTTTCGTTTCGATTTTGGATTATACATGATGATGATGATGTGTTGTGAATTTTTGTTATTTGATGTATATGTATTGGAAGATGCTATTGACGAGTTCTCCTGAGTGTGCAAGACACATGATAGGTTACAGATGCTGATGACATCAATGGACTTCCTTGGACTCTGGATTGAGTCTGGAAGTGGATTGTATTTCGATTTAGTATTTCATTTCCACACTTGTGACATATGATTGATTATAGTCTAATTTTTCATATGGATTAATTATAGTGTTTTTGTCAATGGATGTAGGCTTGATGATTCTTGGTAATTCGACTCACATAAGGAGTAGAGGGGCCATGCACAAAAACTAGATATTGAGGGAGAGGTGTGGCAGTGTCCTTGTCACAACCTACTAGCACTCCTACTGTGGTCAGAAATGTAGGTTAATGATTACCTAGTTTGAGTGGTCCACGATGTCGTGAGGGAAGACTGAGATAGTCGCTCACAAAAATTTCTAAGGGGCACACAATAAGGTGGAGTCCTTATTCCTTATAAACCCTTATGATCCAGTTGGATATTGGTGGGTTCTACACTTTCAGGGATTTTTGAATCCCTACACTTCTTCCAAGTGGAGACTGGTGGCCTCCCACCTAATCCAACTGGCTTATTTTGGATGTTTTAATGTCAACACATCTTTTTGTACTTCCAGGGCCATTTTGGGGCCCTAAACATATTTTTTTTGGCTTTCCACAATAAAAATTTAGTTAGAGTCAGAGTTTGACGGTGCAATGTGTAGCTCTCAAAAATACCTTTCCAATGGGCTATCACACACCTCAATTGGAGGTCATATGCAAAATTTACGACCTTGGGAAGTTGAGGTACCAACTTACCCATCGGGGTCCACATGACTTTTGGCATTTCATCTTCTAGGGTTAGGTTTTTGGATATTTAGGGTTTTGGAATTCATGAGTAATGTTGAAAAGGCCTTTGGAGCCTCATTATTATCATTCCTCTTAGACAGATTCATGTATCAGCCACATCTCTTCTTAGAGATAGCTACCACCATTCGAGCAAGTTGTTTCAGTTCTGCAGTTTAACAGTTTCAACCTATTTCATTTATTCAATAGAATATATTGTTCATTCGATATCTGTGTTATTCTCCATATATATGTTTTTATTGTATTTAGTTTTTTAATCAGTTCGTTCTGCTCCTAAATATGGATCAGTGGTATCAGAGTGGTCTGCTCTTCATTTTTTTTTCTTCATGCATGTCCACCATAAGATCTAGGTACAAACATTTGGGACTTGAACCAGTCAAACCTTTGCAAGATCGACCACACTGAGACCAAAAAAAACCCATGTAGGATGAAAAGAAAGATGATGGAGTAGTAGACCCTTTTAAAATGTTGCTCGAGGAAGCCCTTACACGACAAAGGAATGAAATGATGGACAACTTTGCATAGATCCTTTCGCGGTTTCCCACATGAGACACATCTTCAACAAGTGGTCATGCAAATCCCTTGAAGGTACAAGTATATTTTGATATTCCATTATTTGAAGGATTGATAGATGTAGATGTTGTAGATAAATGGTTGAATCTGCTCGAAGGGTATTTTTCGGTCCACAATTTTTTCGATAGGAAAAAGATTACTTTTGCACTCCTCAAGGTCATCCTCCATGTTAAGGACTAGTGGGATACTTACTATGAGAAAAGGGACATGCAAGAATATGCAATATTTATGGTCACCCCTACATGGGATTCCTTCCAGGATGCCATTAAAGAACAATACTACCCTATTGGAAGCTACGAGGACTAGTACACCAGATGGACCACCCTACATCAGGAAAGGGATCAAACAATACTAGATTTCACCAATATTTTCCATACCCTGTGCACCAAATTGGGTATAAGAGACTCTAAGAGACATATGGTTCTCAAATACCACGACTGTTTTCATAGATACACTAAAAAAAAAATGGAGTTTCTGGACATCGCATCATTGGGTACGACTTATAGATATGCTATCAAGATCGAGCATAAATTTAATCAAACGAGGTGAGAGTTTGGGTCTGCAAAATCCTCACAGACAAAGTAGGGAAAAGGTGGCCTCAACCCGCACAACAAGGGACATATCAAAGATGACCACTCTTAGGAAAACCAGTCCAAGCCACAACACAAGAAGGGTAATGAGAAGTCAAATAAGGACATGGGAAAATGGTGTGAATACCATAACATCCCTTGGCACAACACCGAATAATGCCGCTTCAAGAAGTCACTCATGG
>JZKD02S2263018.1:0-15428 GCA_000966675.3 Picea glauca
GAAATATTATGTATGAGAAAATTTAAAATATCAAAAAACCACCTAAAAACGGAATTGGGTGCTACCGGTAGCACCATTTTTAAAAATGGGGTAAAAAACTTGACCCCCCAAAAAACGAGAACTATGTAGAGTTCTCGTTAAGTTTGGAGGTGACGGTGGTGACATTGCCTTGGTCCAACAGAGTTGTACAAATAGACCAAAGTGTGAAGGGAAATGATTGGTTTGAGAACAATAAATTACATGCTCAAGGAGTTGTCTTGGGTATTCCTAAGTTGCAACAATATTGGAGAATTTCAATGTACAAAAGTATGGAAAAGTGGAAAACAATACTAGAGAAGTAGTACAACTAGAAAATGTGACATATGGATAGTTGCACAACCTTCTAAATGGAGGTTAAGTTGTCACAACATCGAAAGGAACTTATATAAGTAGTGGACACTCATGTTGCAGATATATCAGAAAAAAATAGTAGCAACAACATAGGAATCCAAGAGAATTGCAACATAGTCGAGAAAAAATTATTTATACAAAGGAAATAATGGACAGTGAGTTGTTGCACAAGTAATTATGGTAGTGACAGTGTAAAGTGGTTGGAGATTCCAACCACGGGTGAATGCATTAGTATTTACAACATAATTAGAGGAAAATAGTTTATTGAGGAAGTTGTTGGGTATGGAAATGACTTTTAGTTGGGGAGGATGTAAGACCCTAGCCTTAAATGGATTTTGGCACATCCACCACATGATCACCTCGATGGTCACTTACTGACACAACCAAACTTGACATAAGGTTGATGGCTAGAAATGTTAGTTTTTGAGTGCGTTATTTCATTGCCAAGGTGCACCATGGACATGGTGGATTTATTTGATCATAGACCTAGTGCGTTGAAAACCTTGGAGACTCGCATTAGTTGGTTAGAACAAGAGAAGCTTGGAAGGGAACTTAGTGAGGAAAGGAAAAGAGGGTTTATGTGGGCTACCTTGTTCATGGACACACTAGTACATTTGGCACATTTTTTGACGATGTTACAATGCCATTCTAACAGACGCACATATATATTCTGACAAACCCAATTCCATCAATTCATTGAACGCCTTTCATCACATTCCCAACATCCCTATCCTTATTTTGAATGTCCCATGCCACATGGTAGTTATGGAGATAATTTCCCAAGTATATTTTCATCACACTGGATCATCGCAATTGCAACAATAACAAAGATGTCATTAATTTGATGCAGTGGGATACCACATGGCATTTTTTATTCGAATTGGATCATTATATTGTTTTTCATCTATCTTGATCCTTTTAGAATGGAAAAACTGGAGGAATAAACTTGCAGGGCCATTTTAGTGGCAGGTCCCAGTCTGGAAAATTGGGGTCTCAAACCTTTTGGGGCCATATTGAGGCATCAAATGACATTTTTGGGGTTAAAACTTTCCCAACATACCTTGGACCTTGTGATGCTATTCTACACATTGAGACCTTTCCAATGTAATTTTTAAACCCATGAAGTAAAGCAATGAATAGAGATTCTGAGTGAAACAAAAATTAATCAATGGCTCACACATATAGTGCACAGAGATTTATTCTAGAAAACCTTAACCAAGAGAAAACAAGCCTTCCTTAGTGCCACACCTCTCAAATATTCATTGTATTAATTTCACCATTGATACAATATATAGACAACATTTTAGGTATTTTTCATCTTCCAAAACCATAATCTCTTAATTCGATATTAATTTAGAAAACTGCTTAAAATAGAAAAACCACCAAAAAAAAATCGAGGCATTGCCCCAAACACTCCACGTAACTGGGGGGGGCACTCTTTCCCCCCCTGTGACCCCCCTAGGAAAGCGCTCGATGCACACACCCACAAAGAGCGACATGTGATGGGATCGTCAGATGTAGTCGTCAAATCTAGCATGCCCCCCCACACACATGCAAAGAATATAACACCTTGTCACCTACCCAACATTCTCCCACTTGTCGTTTTCTTTTCATATGGGGGGTCACAAGATTACATAGTCAACAATATAGAGAAACAATACTCATTGTTTCTCTACACAAGAAGTTATCAGAGCTCACCGACTTTGTCAATGAATCTGCAACATTCTTTAAAGTGATATTGAACATCAATATGTTTTTTTTGGAATGATAAGTTGGGTTCTTTTTCAGGAACATTGCACTCTAATTATCACAATATAACCTTATTTCTTATTGTACCAACCCAATCCTGAACACAATCTCTATAACCATATTATTTTTTTGCATGCATGAGTAGTTGCCATGTATTCAGATTTTGTAGTTGAGAGTTCTACCACGTCCTATCTTTTTCTCATCTAAATGATTGCTCCTCCAAATAGGTTAAACACACACCCACTTGTAGATCTTATGTGATCCAAATATCCAACTAGTCTGCATCAACAAACCCATTCATGTCCAACACTCTATCCAATCCTAGTCTTCCTTGCTAGCATAATCCATAGTTAGAAGTGTCATGTAAATACCTGAAAACCTTATTTATTATTGTCCAATATTCCTTGCCTAGTTTTGACATATACCTACTCAAAACTCCCACTTCATGTACAATGTTCGGTCTAGTACATACCATTGTATACATCAAACTTCCAATCACACTAGAATATGGAACATGGGACATGTCCTCTTCCTCTTCATGTGTCTTGGGACACTAATCTATAGATAAATTTACACCTACATGAATAGGAACCTTGACCAATGTACTTTCCTGCATATTAAACCTCTGCAATGTTGTCTCAACATATTTTCTCTGATTCAACCAGATTTTATTATTTGGACGATCTCTTTTAATCTCCATTCCCATAATGAAGTTAGAAACATCAAGATCCTTCATGTCAAATTTGAAGGATATATGTGATTTCACCTCCTTGAGAACATCCATGTTATTTCCTACCAACAACATGTCATCGACATACAACACTACATAAATGAAGTGATTACCAACTTGATTGGAATATACATAGTGATCAACCCTACTTCTCACAAATCATAGTCCAAGGATGTATGTGTCAAACTTTTGGTACCACATCCTAGGTGATTGCTTCAGACCATATAGTGACTTCTTTAACTTGCAGACTAGTTCTTTCTTTCCCTTCACTGCAAAGCCTTCTGACTACTTCATGTAGATTTATTCTTCCAGATCCCCATGTAGGAATGTTGTCTTCATATCCATTTGTTCCATTTCAAAATCAAAAGAATCAACAACAGATAAAAGAAATTTAATAGAAGTTAACTTGGCAACAAGAGAAAAAATTTCACCAAAGTCAATTCCCTCTACTTGGGAATAACCTTTTTCTACTAATTGAGCTTTGCATTTATCCACTTTTCCTTATGCACTCAGCTTCTTATTAAACACCCATGTGCTTCCAATGGAATTTCTTACAGTTGGAAACTCAACTAGATCGCATGCCTCATTCTTATCCAAGGCATCCATCTCTTCAACCATTGCCTTCTTCCAAAGTTTACTATCCTTTGAATTCACGACTTTCTTGACAGTTCTGGGATCATCATCAATAATAGATAAAGCAAAAATAGCATGAAAATTAGGTGGACTATACCTTTCTGGTTGCCTTCTTTCCCTCATTGATCTCATAATACTGGAGTATGAGGTTTTTCTTCTTCTTATTCATCTTCTTCCATTGATTCAGATTTTTCATCATCCAATTCAAACTCTATTTTCTCAGGTTCTTCTTGCCTTGGTAGGAATTCCTATTTGGGAACATCTTTAACTTCTCTAAAAACAGCATTCTGACTATAAGAATTCTTCTTAGTTTCTAGGTTCCAATGCTTATAACCTTTCATACCATCTTTATAACCAATAAAGATACACTTTTCATCTTTATTATCCATCTTACTCCTATTTTCCTTTGGAACATGTACATACACATCAAAACCAAACACTCTGAGATGTTCAAGAGAGGATTTCTTACCAGTCCATACCTCATGCTGCATTTTATCCATGAACATTGACAAGGGTGACCTATTTACTAGGTAACATGTAGTACCCACTTCCTCTACCTAGAATTATTTTCCTAACCCGACACCACTGAGCATGCTCCTTGTTTTTTCCATCAACGTCGTGTTCATCCTTTCTGCAACCCCATTCTTTTGAGGTGTGTATGGATTAGTCTTCTACCTTTCTATACCACACTTCTTATAGAACTCTTTGAATTAATTCCCATATAATTCTACACAATTATTTGTCCTCAACACATTTATTTTCTACCAGAGCCTTAAACTCTTTAAATTTATCAAATACCTCATATTTCTTTCTAAGAAATTAAATCCATGTGTTCCTTGATAAATCATCTATGAATGAAACATAATGCATAGATTTACCAAGTGATGGAACAGGCACATGTCCAAACACATCACTGTGTATCAAATCTAAGATCCTCTTTTCTCTTGTAGCACGAGATGAGAATCTTACTCGATTTTGTTTACCATATATGAAATGTTCAAAGAAATCAAAATCATGGGTTAAATTAGAAATACCTTCAACCATACCTTTACTGTGTAGTGTTCAAAGTCCCTTTTCTCCAATATGTCTGAGTCATTGATTCCATAGTATTGTATTCCTTCCAAGGAGAGTATGTATTTTTTCTTCTTTATTTCTCTGCTCAGGGACAATAGAACTATTACACCCACTAGTATAAGTGTTTCCCAACAAATTATACATAATTCCACATAAAAATCCCCGCATTAACACCATTTCTCCTCTTACCATCTTCCAAGTTCCCTTTCCAAATAAAGTATCCACACCTGCATCATCCAACTTACTTACAGATATTAGGAACCTAGCTAGATATCGAATGTGTTAAACTCCAAGGAGATTTCTAATCCTTCCATCTTTCAACAATAGCTTAACCCTTCCATGTCCCATGATTTTGGTTGTCAAGTCATCTCCTAGGAAGAAATCACCACCATCATACTTTTCATATTCATTGAACCACTCCCTGTGAGGAGTCATATGAAATGATGCACTCGAGTCGATAAACCATACATCATGATATGCATGTGTACCTATAGATGCTAGGTAAACATCACCTCCTTCTTATGTGTAGGTTTTCTCCTCAATGGAAGAGGAATCATAATATCCCTTTGCTTTATCAAATTTTTAGACCTGCAATCTTTCTTCTAATGACCAACTTTACCACATCTCAAACATTTCCTCAAAAAAAATCTTGGGGATTTAGATCTCCCCCATGAGTACTTATTTCTATTCCTATATTGGGGACAACCTCTTATAGATAAATCATTTGTGCTATGGATATCCATATTTTTCCACCTCGTCTCTTCTGATAACAAAGATGAAACTCCATCCTCATACTTCAATGTAGATTGAGTAGTACTACCAATTTCTACAACAAGATTATCCCAGGAATCTAGAAAATAACATAACAAAGTAATGCACTTATCTTCTTCTGCAAGTGTAATATTAACAGTTCCAATTTGACTTACTAGAGTATTGAAGGCATTTAGATGCTTTTTCACAGAATCTACATCTTCCATCCTAAGATGATACAACTTCTTTCGAAGAAACAACTTGTTCACCAAGGAATTTGACTGATACTAATTCCCCAACTTTTATCATAGTTCCTTAGCTATATATTCTCCTGTCACATTCAATAACATCGAATCAACTAGGCATAGTCGAATCATACTCCTTGCTCTTCTATCTAGTGTCTCCCAATATTCTTGTGACATACGAGTAGATTGAGTACTAGTAGTTTGTGTACTAGTATTTTGGGTACCAATAGGCCATATACCACTAGGTCGTGTACAAGGATCCACATTGATCCATTTTTCTTTGTCTACAAGAAGATCCTCCATATTGAGCTTCCATAGCTCAAAGTTTTTACCTTTGAACTTCTCAATATTGATTCTAGAACTACTCATCATTCTCTTTCAACACATGAATCACCACTACAAATCTCCAACTCAACCCAGGTTTATCACAGAGACAATATAAACTTGATCTATCAAGACTATTCTAAACCGTTAGCAACAAAGGTGTCCTCCTAAATCCAAAAACATGCTCTGATACCACATGTAAGTTTTAAACCTATGAAGTAAATCAATGCATATAGATTCTAAGCAAAACATAAATTAATCAATGGCTCACACATATAGTACACATAGATTTACATTGGAAACCATTTACTGGGAGAAAACCAGTGTTCCTTGATGTTGCACATCTCAACTCTTCATTGTATTAATTTCACCATTCACAATGCAATACATACACAATATTTTAGGTATTCTGCAGCTACCAAAACCCTAATCCCTTAATCTGAGATTAATTTAGAAAAATGCTAAAAGTAGAAAAAAAATATAGTCATCAAATATGACATGCCCCCACACAAAAACATGCAGCCGTCAAATCTGAAGCACACGCCCACACACATGCAAATAATATAACACCTACCCAACATCCAACAGTGCAAAAATCATGTCAATCAGAGCTCGTATGAAAAATTTACGTCTCCCGCAAGTTGACCTACCATGTTAACCACCATGGTATGAGAGGATGCCACATTATCCCCCGTTACTCATGCATCTGGGGCTAGATACGTATTTCCCTATCATAATTGAGGGTTGAGGAAGTAAAAAAAAACTACCCCTAGATGGCTATCAGGATATATTAAATATTGGGCCACTAGGAGGAGAAGGGGTTCCATTCTTTTGCATTATATCTTGTTCCATAGTTGAGAAAAAAAATTGAGAGTGGTATTCTATGAGAATAACATAGGAGGATAGATTACGTAGCATCCATACAGGTCATAGGTCAAAGGAAACTCCACAGAGAGTGCCTCTTTCTTTATACTTGCATCATTTCTATACCAGAAAAAAGAGAGTAGCACAGCCTCAACTTCTAGATGGGTTTTCTCCCGTATTGGGTTTCCTAGGTCATATATTGTGTTTGTTTGTGTTTGGTGTGATTGTATTTTACTATTACCTATTTTCCACATTTTATTTATTTCATGCATAAGAAAAAAAATCAGTAACTAAATATTTTGGAAATCTAAAGGAAAATAACCTTAATAATAAAGATTTCAATTATTTATCATATATTTTGTGACAAAATGTTCCAATGGAATATCCATGGATTTTTACATATCAATTTTCTAGTAAAATTTCATCATCCAAGTCGTCGTCATTTTACCAATGATGATGATCATTAGTGTGACATAGGTTCACATAAGTGTTGACAATTAAAATCGCAACAAGGTTTTTTTGCCCGCAAAGTATTGCTAAAGCCTATTATTATAAGCTAACAAGATATATAATACTAGTAGGTGGGACCCCCTTTTAGATTGGGAGATCATATATGGTTCTTATTTCATGTTTTTTCTGCTATTCGATATAGCTTACAGGGTTCTACATGATTGATGAAATCTTGATTTTATTGGCAATGAATACGGCATGTTGTGTGTTGTTTCGATGGCTCTAGGCTCTAATTTCATGTTACAAGGGCCTATGTGATATATTGTTATCCTTGCTATATGTTCCTGGATTCATTACTGTGACATCTGCATAAGAGATATGTTAGTAACAACATATAAGAAGCAGTTGAAAAGAAATAAAAGCAATATAAACAAAATGCAAAAGGAAGAGATTAAACTATAGTAATATGTTACTCTACATGCATTGAAATTAAAAGATCGTTGTTAATCCTAGCTAACAAGTTAATAGCTATGTGATTTGTTGAGTTATATGAAACATGGTCGATATGTGTTATGGTATAATTTGGAAATGGATAATTTTGATATGGGTGGCGTGTTTGACAAGTGATGGATGTTAATTCCGATCCATGGTTTAATTGAATGTGTTAATGGGAGGATGGTTGACATGTACTAAGGAATTGAATGAGTGGGGGTGGAGGCGATGTGCATTTACTGCATGTCACTCATACTATTTCCACTTTCCACCACCTTAGTTGGGTCATTTTTCAACTATGTTTTGTTGTGATTAGGCTCTGACTTTCAAGCAGAGGAAAAATCGCTAAGCTAAGCTCGTGCTTTTTAAGGTGCTTTTGGTTACAGGTATGTCTTTTTTCCATCCATGAATCTGCTCTGGTTATCAAATAGATATTGGCTCAAAATGTATGGATATGTTCTTTCCTTAAGTCTGGCAACTGTGTAAATTTGTGATATTTTTCTTGAATGAATCGTTTGTGTGGTTCTCACTACAATAATGTTGAAGTCACGGTGTTATTGATCATTCTGAGTGTTAGAAGCCATGAAGGCCTTCTGTCATCCTTATTTTTTCTAGTTGAAGGGTTTTTTTGGTCCAAATTAGTTGGTCGTCTCCACGCTTTCTTATCACCATATCCAGTTGTTTGTTGTTATGGGGTTTGTTGGGTTTGAAACATCTTGTGTCACTACGCATGGTTTCACTTGGGTATGGGTTTGTTCATGCTATTGATGGTTGTGAAGAGGATTATATTGATTCTTCTCATCTCTATTTTATCTTAGTGTTGTTAGTTGGTTGATTGGGAGAGCCACAAGGGTTATACCTTATGTGATTGTTACAAGGCCAAAATGGAGTCATTGCTCCTCTGTTTATAATCTCTCCTATCTCGTGAACTATCACCCTGTCAACGGAGTCATTGGTGGTATACATTGTGTGTGCATCGTTGGTCTCAGAGGTTCTTACCCGATGATGGGAGTCGACTCCAATCTCCTTGTGTTGGTCCATAGAGGGAACCGTTATGACCTGTCGGGTTATTGTTGGTTGTTATGAGTTGTTGGGTATTTTCAACAGTGTTCGATTTCTGGCTCTTCTCTGTTGATTATGTTGATAGTGGTGTTGGTTTTGGTATTTAGTCATTGTATTGGTTATTATGACAATCAAATTAATAAACTTAGCATGGTAATTTGGTTGATTGGATAATTGGATTGAATGCACAGTCGATGTCTCTTACATTGTGATTATTGAATTGTTGACCAAGCATTAGTTTTAATTGATTAAGTCACAACAATGTTTCATGTGTGATGCATGGGTATGTGTGGCATTCCTACAACATGATAGGTTGAGTTAATAATTTTTGTGACTATGTGTTTTATATTTTTGAATGGGAGTATTGTAATCGTGGTAATCATGGTAGGGCCATCCACTGTATATGTCATGGATATTATTTGATTGCACCATCAGAGAGGGTCACGGGTTTATAAACAATTTGGTTTTGTTAATTTGATCAATTTGTAAGGTGAGATCACACATGATATTGTTGCCTCGTTGTATTAGATTGATATCCCAACATTGTGGATATTTAGATTCAATTATTTAGACATGACAGTCACAGAAATGATCTCGCGTTTTTTTAAGTGGTCTGTGTATCCCACAACGTCATATGAATTGAAATGATAATTGTTGTATGTGTGTTTAAATGGAAAATCAAGATCTTTGCAATTAAAATATGGATCATTGTGTTTGATTGTCCACTATGTATGTTTGATGAATATCATACATCTTCATACAGATAAGCACAGGTGTTCTGGAAGTATGGTCTTATTACAATTTAATTGTTGATGGAAAGTGGTTGATGAGTTGACACTGAACATAGTGGAAATAAGTGATTGTTTTTTCATTTGGGGAGTGTTTTAAAATATTAATTGGATAAATAAGAAGAACATAGATCCTCTACGGGTTGTTGTGGAATGCATACTCGTTTTGATGAATCTGTGTTAAATATTTGATTACGAACAATGAGCAAGTTAATGCACAGAATTGATTGAATTATACACAGTAATTGATCATTTGATCACAGTGACTATTTGGTTGGTGTTGGACCTTTTGCGTTTGATATATAATGGTTTTATGGATGAATTGATTAATTTTATGAACAATATCCGCTCTTTGTCCCTACCATTCTTTCACTTTTTGCTAATTACAAACCCCTCTCCTTCCCACATCCATTTTTTTCACTCCATGTTCTTAAAATTTAATTATAGTTAAGAGAATTCTATATTGAAATAGTTTGAAATCACTTTTTCTTTTGATTGGAACATAGTTTTATATTCTTTGGTTTACATTGCAGTTGATTGTTTGTTGTCTTTGAGAAGTAACCATGATTCTTTTTCCCTCTCATTTTATCATTTTTCTCTCAATACAAACCCCTCGCATATCCCAGAACCTTTGTTCACCCCCTGCTCATCAACAATAGTTAAACAATTTGTATGGATTGGATTGCATGAGTCTGATATGCTACTGAGCCAAAATCTATTTCATATTTTAAGGAGTTGTCATGTATGGTTATTAAAGGGACTATTTCTTAATCAATCATGCATGCAGGAATGAGATTTTTCAGCCGAGGTAGCCATGGCAGAGGCAACTAAGGGATAGGTAATTGGAACAGAGGCCCAAGAAGGCCAATATTCTCCATACACTTTGATGTTGACTCGCAAGAGTTAGGCCAGTTATTTCAAGATGGATTTTTCAATTGGATTGGGCAAAGAGTGGTTCAACCTAGGCCTGAAAGGCCTCCCTTCCAAGCTCCACAAGCCCTTGGTATTCACGTGCCTCCTCATGTCTCATTGCAACCCGAGGTTCCAAAAAATGATGGATGGAAAGAGATTTTCCACCCGGCAGTCTCCCAACATCATGATTGGCCCAATTTGTCCTTACCTAATCCCCCACCTATTAACCAGATTGTCCAAGTTGCACCTGTCCACTCACTCGTTCAGTCCTCTCATGCTAGAAAAAGGTTGAAAATCAAGGCCCACCATGCCCCTGACAAAGGAAAATCCATTGTTGCCCCTTCCTCACCCTCCAATGGATCTGATAAATCTGTGTCTTCCCAGATGCATTTGAGGGACGATTGTTCTCATGTGATTAGCAAGATTAGGCCTAAAGGATCAGTGCAGCCAAAGGCAATTTCAAAGAAATAAAAGGGTGACAGTAACAATCAAGGAAATATTGCATCTCAGAGTGGAAAATATGGTTTTTGAGTTTTATTTTATTTATTGTTGATGACAGTTGACTTCAGAAGTTTTGGACAACATGTTTTCTTTGGATATATGAGTAACATATTTTTTGAAAATAATTTCAAATATCAATGAGATAAATGGTCAAATGTGAATGTGATGATGGGAGTCACAAGGAGGGGTGTTTTGCTTAATTAACTAGTTATATTATGATTGTTAAGAGCTAAAAAGAGTCACAAAGGGTCCCACCTACTAGTTATTATTTATTTAAAACCCTTCTTACGATTTATTACTCTTCCCCCCTAACTAAAAAGTTGGTTGAGTTTTTTAGTTAACTTAACTAATGAGGTAGTTCAACTACTTCAACCAATTCTAATGTGCTTAAAGGGAAAAGAAAGGGAGGAACAAGAGGAGGATAGAAGGAGAAGCATACTAAGGTTTTCTCTTTTATTTTATGTTGAGATAGTTCAGTTTTCATTCATTCCTTAATTTATCACAAGCCTAATTCTTTTTTATGATAGTAGGGTCTTATTGAAGACAACAAGATTCAAGGTTGAATTACATCATTCAGACACTTATTTTTTAGAGGTGGTGATCTACCTTTGATAGCCTGTGTAGACTTGTATGTTTGTGAATTAGTTTTCATGGCTAACAAAGGCTATTGTGCAGAGTCAAGTGGGTAGAAAACTGTGGCAAGCTGATCCAACTTTTAGAGTTCAGTTTTTTATTTTCTATCAGAGGTCCTTTTGTATGTTCCATTGGGGATGTTTAATTTTGACTTTGGTCCGAAATTTCTTCACGAAAGTTTGTAAAGAGAATGACTCTTTGGTGAATTGGAATGAAATAAAGGATTGTTTTATGTCTCATCTGTCTTGATTATATCTCGGTGTCTTTGCTTCTATCTCTACATTTATTTCAACAACTGTTATATTCAGAAGATCATATAAATAACGAATTTTCCAGCAAGCTTTTATTTATAAAAAGACTAGCCTAAGCACTTGTAATCAATACTTGTGAGTTAGGATATTATTTTTGATGGCTATAAACATAGGGTGACATTCTCGTCTATTTTTCTTTAGCCAAGAAGAATCTGAAAATGCTTGAGTAAGATCATTTCATATCTTTTCCTCAACAGTAAACCATCAGAAAGTCGACGCGGATGCCATTGAAATTGTGATATTCTAGTCGACCACCTACATTGGTGTGGTGATTCTCTGAAGGGAACATTTCGTCAGTAGTCCAATGATATGGTGCAGTAGATCCGTCGGATTGGTGAATCTAGGGTGGTCAACTTATGTCGGAGTGGCGATGCATGAGAGCTCTAAGTCCACTGAGGTTGGGACAAACGGGTGGAAATAATTCATCGTAATACTGACATGATTTTGATGATGAATCAGGGCATCTGAGGTCCGACGCCTGTATTATAAAGTAAAAAAATATCAAATTCTTTTTGAACACTAAAAGTCATGCTTATGACACATTAGACATAGGGAGCAGATATATGTGTTAGATTAAGAAGTCAAAGAGGTTGAGCCAGATGTAGATGACAATGTTATCAGGATATGATGATAAAGACCATTAGGATTAGGGTTTTTATTATTAAATAAAACCTTAATTCAATATTTTTAGAGCCTCCACATCTAAAAATGCACAGTCGCACTTAAGAAATTCATGTTTTTATTTGAAATTGTAATATGTGCCCTTGTGCAAAAATGCATGCTTAGGTCTTAACACACCTTCAATTTAAGTGATTCAAATTTCTTAGGGTGTCTTAGATAATTTTACACATTTCCACAAAATTTATATTTTCATTTGCAAACATAAAAGTGGTTGTTTTGTAAAAGAGGCAAAGTCTACCTTGTAAATTGAGAGACCAAAACAATAGAAAGTGACCTAATGGAAATGCACATCCATGCTTCTATATAGATCCAAATTTAGTTATGTAAGCTTTTGGGTGAATTTAATAACATTATATATATAATCCAAAGTGCATTTTAAAATGAATAAGGACTTCTACCTTGAACCAAGATTTAAGATTTTTTGTAAAATGGAGAGTAAAACCTTCTAACTGTAAAATGCACGTCTAAGACTCATATGACTTCCAAATTGAGTGGTTCAAATTGTAGATTTTGGATTTTATAATTTTACATCTATTCATACTTTGGTTTTTTGTTTTGAAACCAAAAATCCTCTGCTATGCATAAAGGCTAAAAGTTTCCTTCTAAATGCAAAAAAACGCATGAAAATACATAAAAATGCATGAAAATAGGGCATGATGAGAAATGCATGCCATATGAAGAAAAATCCATGTATGGTGTTGGTAATTTACAGGTTACAAATTACATGACCATGGATATGTTGTAAACCCTAAAGATTGTATACTAGGGTGTTTGTGCCCAGAAGTTAGTAAATGATTGAAATATACATGAACTTTGGCAACTATGCACACACACTAACTAAAATGGAAAAATGAGTACTAACTACCTACATCCATGAGCTCGATGAGGTAGGATCTTGTACAACCACATCACACATAGGTTAGTTGTTAGTTTCATTTCCATTGAAAAGACTTGCAAAAAATATCATAGATTAAAAGTTTATATGACTAAATAATAATGAAATAAATAAACCTTGTAAATTTAGATACCAAACACAATAGAAAGTGCCCTAATGGAAAATCACGCCATGTTTCTATATAGCTACAAATTTAGTGATCTAAGTTTTGGGGTGAATTACATAACAATCTAAATCTATTTATATCATCTGAGGTGCATTTTTCAAATGAAAAGGAACTTCTACCAGGAATCCAAATTCAAGGTTTTTTGTAAAATGGAGGGTAAAACTGTGTTACTATAAAATGCATGCCTAGGACTCATGTTCCCTCCAAATTGAGTGATTAAATTTGTGGAGTTTGTATTTTATCAATTTCCATCTATTCATACCTTTACTTGTGCATTTTCGAACCAAAAACCATCTATTGTGCATAAAGGTTAAAAATTGCTTTGTAAATGGAAAAAATGCATAAAGGGAAAATGCTTAAAAATGCATGAAACCGGGGCATGATGAAAATCCACACCCATGTCTTAACACACCTAAAATTTCAATATGTATCAGACATATATAATTTAAAGGGTATGGATGGATGGATTCAAACGAACAATACAATAAAACATACAAGGTATTCTTGTTACAACTTCATAAAACACTTAGGACAATTTCATGCTTAATACATTCCACAATATCATAATACTTTTGCATTCATTCAGTCATATCAAACATAAAAGGGAAATAAATTGTTCATTTATTATGAATTCAATCTAATCACATGAAAAACACTATACATTCACAATGAATATGATTCCAATTCTTGCATAAGACTTATACTAATGAAAAATCAGATCTGCGATATTTGAAGAATATGTATGACCTTAAATGGAGAATACAATGGAGTACAATACAATAATACATACTAATATGACCATGGTGAATGAGTCTCTATAGGACCTCTTTTCTCTTTTCATAATTTTTCTCTACCTCTGTGAGCTCTGTTGATCTAGCAAACCAGAGAGCAAGTTACACTTTGATTCCCAAAATTGTTGACCCATCAATAATGTGTTGTGTTTCTCCTTTATAGATACAATTGTATGCAAAACAACTTCTTGAAACATATTATTGTTTATTTATTCTTGAAAAGTTTTTATCCTTGTAAAAATCAATGTACATGAAAAATTACTCAGTAAAATATTCCCTTAGGGAGTTGGGTGGGTGACAGTTGGTTCACCTTGTCTTCCCAATGGTAATTTAGTGAATTCACACATTATTTTCCAATATTTTCCCATCATATGCTTATGATAATTAAAATTTCTTACTGCCTCATCCAAATTAGTGTATTGCTCATAAACTAGGGGAGGTTAAGTCCTGAAAATCATTTTCAGATTGTGCAACAACTCAAAATCCCTTGCCAACAATTCTACTACATCTTTCCCCTTCAAAGTACCATCAAGATTTTCGAACTTGTTGTAACTATTCCTCTTATCTTCTAATAGACTCTGATAATTTTTCATTGGATAAAAATCCCCATTTTCATTCCAGAACAATGGTAATCCATGCTTGATGATATCACTGAAAATCTTCTTAAAAGTAGAGATTTCCATCATAAGCTCATGGCCCTTAGTTTTCACATTTTGCATCAATATCCTTTTTGTAATGACTCTTTTAGAATTCATTACAATGTTATTTCTTCCATTGACTTGCAAATACATCAACTCCTCTTTAGTTATGTTGATCAAGAACTTAATTATATCAATTGCCAAATCAAGTTTACTCTCCAACTCATTTTTTGTTCCTTTTATGTCTTTAAATACTATGATGATTAGATCAAGCTCTTCCCACACGATGGTAAAATAAGACCAATTATTAAAAATTGTGTTAGCTATATCATCTCAAATGATATGCTTA
>JZKD02S2263018.1:24870-35983 GCA_000966675.3 Picea glauca
AATTTATTTTTAATTTTAATTTTGATTAAATTAAAAATAATTTTTAATATAAAATATTACACAAAATTATACATTTACTCACTTTTTTTATTCTCCTTATAATGAAGGTTCTACCAAGTAAACCAAATATTATTATCATAATAAATCACAAAACACTTACCTCTTTAAAAAAAAAAAAATAATTTAACAAAATAGAGAAAGTAAAGAAAAAGATTAAAACTAAAGAAGGATTAAAAATCATATTATAAACTTGGAATGGAAAAAAAAATAAACCAAAAACTTCAATTTAAGAAAAAAAAAATTGGCTTTTACCCAAAAGCAATAAACAAATGAAACATTAGCAATAGCCATTACATTGATATCTAATATTTCTATTGGTGTTAAAATAACAAATAAATAAAGGAAGATATAGAAGAAAACGAAGGCATATTACAATGCACACAAAGCCTCTACATAGTTTTATGAGAAGGGCATCCAACCACACATTGTATTTACAATACTACATTTGATTTAAGTCAAAACTTTAACGTTCTTTTAAGTGTTCCACATTATAAATATCAATCAAGTTACTATTTGAATGATAATATGAATGGAACAAGCAGACTCTCTAATCCTTTCCTTATTATTGTCTTGTTCTTCAAATCAAGTTCATTTTAGAATAACATGTATATATTTTCATTTGATATAACTTCATTTTATTAATGAAGGTAAATAAAGATTAATTATTGTTTTTTTTGGGTGTTCTATCCAATCCATATTTTCAAATGAGTTATAAAATTATAACGTACATATTTTAGTTTCACATTCAAATAAGAATCTCATTGAATGGATAGAAAATTGTTAATTTAAACAATATCATTGAACTAACCCAATCTAAAACTAGAGTACTTATATGCATTGTATATATAATAGTTAACTAACCAAGATCATTCAATACAATGATATGAACATGACATCAAGGAAAACCCATACAAACAACCCTGATGCTTTTATCTATCATTGTCGTGAGATACATGTTAGAATATATTTTCTCCACGTGTCTTCATTTTAAACCTCTGATTGATGTCTTGTTAAGAATCCATTTTAATCTTTTAAATAGGAATTATAGTGGTGTCTTAGTCAAAGTACTTGTTAGTTTCCTCATCACACTCCTTGTTACATTCCATTTAGAGGCATGGGGGTTTCACCTTCTTGACCAATATCTTATCACATCCATTTATAAAGGGGGTTTTTTAATTGTGAAAATAGGGTCAATATAATATAGGTATTGTGGGGGTGAGGGGGGATGTGGGGTATGGGGGGTTCATATGTATTGGAGAGTATAAAAAAGGGTATATGGTAAAAATAGATGATATCTAGTAAAAATAGGAGGTTTGTTTATTGGGAGGGGCTTCAACAAAATGATTTTGGGAGGAATTTTTCAATATCTAGGGAAATTAGAGGTATTCTCTAATATCCCATGAATACATGCGCTATGTCATACGTTCACTAAGTGGAGACCCTATGTTTAGAGTATTTGTTATCATCTTGTTCTAATTCAATATTAGAGTCACTTAAAGCATGCCAAGTAGAAACGTTATTTAACATTTGTTTTTACATGTCATATGAGAACCACCTTAAACATGAGTTTACATTGTGCTTTGTAGACAGCCTTTTTCTAATTTCCTTAAAAAAAAATATATTATAATTTGAAATAGATTAAGAAAATAATTTTCTTATTTGGTAAATATTTTAAAAGTACTTTTTGAAGTTACTAAGTTGATTATTGTATATATGTTTTTTCTTTCCAAGTTAAAAAAACTTGAGAAAATCCCTGAGACTCGAAGACATTACAATGATATATTCATTAAGAGCTCAACATGTCACTTGCGGAAATTAAACCTGGGTGGGGAGGATAATAATCAATCCTCCCAACCACCCAAGATAAACCCAATTGA
Organism: Picea glauca; assembly: GCA_000966675.3. NCBI lineage: Eukaryota > Viridiplantae > Streptophyta > Pinopsida > Pinales > Pinaceae > Picea > Picea glauca. The sequence continues at coordinate 26,808 of JZKD02S2263018.1, forward strand.
GTATTTTAGATATATGTTGTATAAATAAAGACACCATTTTTATTAGATATTAAATTATTTGTGCATGAGTAATTTCATAAATAAGATCATGATCTTATAATAAGGTTGTGTTTGTAAAAATATCAGTATTACATAATAAGAGTTAATTACTTTGTAAACTTTGAGTTAGAGTTTTTAAGAATTTTGTATGGTTATCATTATAAATAGGGGATTTCCTCCTTATTATAAAGAAGAAAATAGGCCCTGCAAGAGGTAGGCTTACGATTGTTTTAGGGGGTTGGATTGTGCAAGTCTATTGGACAATAGGAAAAATCCAATATTTCCTTAGACTCATTGTACATTTCTAATAGAGTTTCAGTTTGTAACTCCCTTGTCATATATCTATAACATTCTTCATAATAAAGTTAAGGCATCCACCATGGATGTCACCTATACACGTGTGTTGTAGTTTGTTTACTTGGATGGACATTATGTTCCTTGCAATGTATTGTGTTGGCCAAGTATTGAATAATTGGATAAGTATTGTTGGAATGTTTTAAAGGCCATGGTTGGATGCATGTCTACTATTGAATGAACTTGATTGAGTAGGACTTACTTTCCTTGACATATTGTAGCTTAAGGAAAAGTTATAGGAAGAACTTAAGTGAAGAGGTATAATATAGTTGTATTAGGTGCAGGTTGACAAAGCCACTAAAACTAAGGCAAGGCAATGTCACACAACCTCAGGCGCCAAAACAAACTTGGGAGAAACTCAAGTTTGCAAAGAAAAAATTAGGTAGACTATAGGTCTATGACAAGTTGTATCAAAGTTGATTTTGAGACAATTTTGGTGTTTTTCACCATTATCACTACCATGATAGGTGGTACTAGAGTTGATTTTGAGATATTTTTGGTGCTCTTAACCACTATCATTACCATGTTAGGTGGTATCAAAATAGTTCAAGAACTCTTCATCACATCTAAGCAAACTTAAGAAAAAATGGCAGGCTTTAAGATGAGTTGCCAAGAAACCGTAAGAGTGACTTGGAGACTAGACAAAGTAAGTTCTTTTCCTTATTACAATAGATATCCAAGGAAGTCATCCACACAAAATTGTTGAGTTATTTGTTGTTTTGAGGGAACAATCTTGAAGACTAAAGAAATAATCAGTTTGAAAAGTGAATATGTCTGAAAGAAGACCGATGGCATACTGAAAGGGTGAAGAAGTCTCCTTTCACTTGTCTCATGAATACTATGATGAGAGTTATGATGGAATATTCACATAAATAGAGAAATTACTTCTCACTTTGGAGAAATCAGTGGACCAGTTAATTGATTAAGTTTGAAGTCAGTCAAGAAAGGTGGAAGAAGGTACCACCAAGGATGATTCTTTGAAACAAAAGATGGCTCAAATAGGTCAGAAGTTTGTTTGGTCTTATAATGGATTTTAGGTATAGCCTAGAAACAATCGTTGGAGGTGGCCTTGGTAGCCACATACCACCCTCCTTTCACTATTAAAAGCGACAAATGACTTGAAGCCTAGAAGCAAGCAGTGGAGCTTAAGGCATTAGTAGAGGTGCCCAATTTAGTGAAAGATTGACAGACCATGAGGAATTTTGTCAAAAGGATGAAACGTGTGATGGCAGGAGGCCATCTTATTCTCTACATTGATGTTGGTTTAGGAAGTCTTGTGTCCAAGAAGTAGGGAAGTGGGCAAGGAATTTCTAGTGCATAAGTGGCTTCAGTAAATTGTTAATTTGTAGAAGGTGATTAGACAAACTTAAGGAAGTGGTGAAGACATTTCCTTGTGCATCCATGATGACAATTCCAAAGAAGTGGATGAGATAGTGAGGAAGTTAACCAAGAAAAAGTGTGCATTCAACCTAAATGGTTTAGAGAATAAATAAAACCAATTTTACAAGGAAGATGCTCACCCACTTTGATATATGGGGACCTAAGATTAGGTAGAGTGCTCCTTGGGTGGTTTGAGGATGTTTTTCAGGATGACCTAGAGATAATGGGATAATGAGATAATGAGATAATTTATTGAAGGAAACATAAGTATTAGTGTAGATTTGTCTCTCTTAATAAGAGGTATGTAATTCATTTTGGTTGGATCATCACACTTATTAGACTTTGGATAGATCATTGGACCATTTGAGGTAAATGGCTACAATGCCCATTTTTCACCTTCTTCTCATCGACAATTTCCTTAAGGCATATTGTTTCTTATAAGTTGGTAGTGGAGCCTAAGTGTACCAAGAAAAGGTGCCAATATTAGTGAAGAAGTTGGAAGCATTGGGTTGCAATAGATGACTTGACAATTTGGAGGTGAAGGTGGTGACATTACCTTGGTCCAACAGAGTTGTACAAATAGACCAAAGTGCAAAATGAAATAATTGGTTTGAGCACAATAAAGTACATGCTCAAGGAGTTGGCTTGGGGATTCCTAAGTTGCAACAATATTGGATAATTTCAATGTACAAAAGTATGGCAAAGTGGCCAAAATTACTAGAGCAATGGTACAACTAGAAAATTTGACACGTCAATAGTTGCACAACCTTCTCAGTGGAGGTTAATTTGTCACAACATCAAAAGGTAGTTATAGAAGTAGTGGACACTCATGTGGCATATACAGTAGAAGGTAAAAGTAGCAACAAAATAGGAATCAAAGAGCATTGCAACATAGTCAAGAACAAATTCTTTATTCAAAGGAAATAATGGAAAGTGAGTTTTTGTACAAGTAATTATGTCAGTGACAGTGTAAAGTGGTTGGAGATTCCAACCACGGGTGAATGCATTAGTCTTTACAAAAGACTTAGAGGACAATAGTTTCTTGAGTAAGTTGTTGGGTATGGAAATGAATTTTAGTTGGGGAGGATGTAAGGCCCTAACCTTAAATGGATTTGGGCAACTCCACCACATAATCACCTTGATGTTTACTCACTGACACATCCAAACTTGACAAAAGTTTGATGGTTAAAAGTGTTGGTTTTGGAGTGCCTTATCTCATTGGCAAGGTGCACCATGGACATGGTGGATGTCTTTGATCATATACCCAGTGCATTTCAAACCTTGGTAACTCGCATTAGTTGGTTATACCAAGAGAATCTTGGAAAGGAACTTAGTGAGGAAAGGAAAAGATAGTTTCTGTGGGCTACCTTGTTCATGGACACACTAGTACATTTGGCACATTTTTCGATGATGTTCCAACGTAATTTTAATAGACGCATATATGTATTCAAACGAACCCAATTCCATAAATTCATTGAATTTGTTTCGTCCCACTCTTGAAATCCCTATCCTTTTGTTGAACGTCTAACGTAAAAAATTTCCATCTGGCAGTTGTGGAGAGATTTTCCCAAGTATATTGAATTTCTCCAAGTATATTTTCATCACACTAGATCGTCACAATTGCGACAATAACAGATATGTCATTAATTTGATGCAGTAGGATACCACGTGGAATTTTTTATTCAATATGGATCATTATATTTTTTTTCATCTATCTCGATCCTTTCAAAGTGGAAAAAATGGAGGAATAAGCTCGCAAGGCCATTTTAGTGGCTGGTCCCAATTTGGAAAATTACGGTTTGAAACCTTTTGGGACCATATTGAGGCATCAAATGACATTTTGGGGGGTTAAAAATTTCCCAGCATAGCTCAAAATTTGTGACACTATTCTACACATTGAGACCTTTCCAATGTAAGTTTTAAACCCATGAAGTAAAGCAATGCATATAAATTATGAGCAAAAAAATAATTAATCAATGGCTCACACATATAGTACATAGAGATTTATGCTAGAAACCCTTAACTAGGAGAAAACCAGCCTTCCTTGGTGCCACACCTCTCAAATATTCATTGTATTAATTTCACCATTCACAATTATACAATATATACATAACAATTTAGGTATTCTACAGCTTCCAAAACCATAATCCCTTAATTCAGGATTAATTTAGACAATCGTTAAAAGTAGCAAAAACCACCCAAAATAATTTCGAGGTGTTGCCCCAAACATTCCATGTAACCAAGAGGCCACTCCTACCCCCCCTTGTGACCCCCCTAGGAAAGCGTATAATGCACACACCCACAAAGAGAGACATGTGATGGGATCGTTAGATGAAGTCATCAAATCTAACACGCCCCCACACATACATGCAAAGAATATAACACCTACCCAACATTCTCCCACTTTTTGTTCTCTTTGCATATAGGGGGTCACTAGATTACATAGTCAACAATCTAGAGCAACAATGCCCATTGTTTCTCTACACTAGGAGAAATTCTCGAATCTCACTGACTTTTTCAATGAAGCTACAACATTCTTCAAAGTGATATTGAACATCAATATGTTTGGTATTTGAATGATAAGCTGGGTTCTTTTCCAGGAACATTGCGCTCTAACTGTCACAATATAACCTTATTGCTTGTTGTACCAACCCAATACCTGAACACAATATTTGTAACCATATTTCTTCCTTTCATGCATGAGTGGCTGCAATGTATTCGACTTTTGTAGTTGAGAGTGCTACCACAACCTAAATTTTGCTCATCCAACTAATTTTCTCCTCCAAATAGGTTAAACACACACCCACTTGTATATATTTTGTGATCCAAATATCTAGCCAGTCTACATCAACAAACCCATGTATGTCCAACACTCTATCCAATCCTGGTCTTCCTTGGTAGCATAATCCGTAGTTAGAAGTGCCACTTAAATACCCGAAAACCTTATTTATTGTTGTCCAATGCTCCTTCCCTGGTTTTGACATATAACTACTCAAAAGTCCCACTTCACATACAATTTTTGGTATTTTACAGGCCATTGTATATATCAAACTGCTAATCCCTCTAGCATATGGAACATGGGATATGTCCTCTTACTCTTCCCATGTCTTAGGACACTCATCTGCGGATAAATTTACACCTACAGGAATAGGAACCTTGATCGGTTTACTTTCCTGTATATTAAACCTCTGCAATATTGTCTCAACATATTTTCTCTGATTCAACCATAATTTCATGTTTGGATGATCTCTTTTAATCTCCATTTCTAGAATGAAGTTAGTAGCATCGAGATCCTTCATGTCAAATTTGGAGGATAGATGTGATTTCACCTCCTTGAGAATATCCATGTTATTTCCTACCAATAGCATGTCATTGACATTCAACACTACATAAATGAAGTGATTACCAACCTGCTTGGAATATACATAGTGATCAACCCTACTTCTCACAAATCCCAATCCAAGGATGTATGTGTCAAAAAATTTGTACCACATCCTAGGTGATTGCTTCAGACCATATAGTGACTTCTTTAACTTGCAAACTAACTCTTTCTTTCCCTTCACTGCAAAGCCTTATGGTTTCTTCATGTAGATTTATCCTTCTAGATCCCCATGTAGGAATGTTGTCTTCATATCCATCTGTTCCATTTCAAAATCAGAGGAAAAAACAATAGATAAAATAAATCTAATAGAAGTTAACTTGGCAACAGGAGAAACAATTTCACCAAAGTCAATTTTTTCTACCTGGGAATAACCTTTTTCTACTAACTAAGCTTTACATTTCTCCACTTTTTTTTTTTTTTTGACGAAAACGGTTATAGTTTATATTAGAGGGGTGGAAAAGCCACAGATTCAGTTACAAATTGCCCCGAGTTTCTTCGGGCCTACAGATCAAAATAAAAAATGTGATGCAACATTGTTTTAGCATAAGATCCAGCGTTGTTTCAGCATAATTTACAGCACTGTGTTTCAACATCTATTCCAGCGCTGTGTTTCAGCATATGTAACAACATTGTGTTTCAGCAACTGTTCCAGCACTGTGTTTCAGCATATGTAACAACACTGTGTTTCAGCTGTTACAGCATTGTGTTTCAACATAAGTTCCAGCTCTGTTTCAGTACTGTGTTTCAGCATCTTTGTTCCAGCATCTGTGTTCCAGCATCTGTGTTTCCGCATCTGTGTTCCAGCTCTGTTTCAGCACTGTGTTCCATCTCTGTTACAACACTGTGTTTCAGCATCTGTTCCAGCTCTGTTTCAGCATTGTGTTTCAGCATCTGTGTTCCAGCATCTGTGTTCCAACATCTGTGTTCCAACACCTGTGTTCCAGCATCTGTGTTTCAGCATCTGTGTTTCAGCTCTGTTACAACACTGTGTTTCAGCATCTGTTCCAGCACTGAGTTTCGGCAACTTTTCCAACACTGTGTTTCAGCATCTCTTCCAGCACTGTGTTTCAGTGTGAGTTACAACCCTGTTTTTTAGCTTGATACAACACTGTTTCAGCAAATGTTACTTCTCTCCTACACTTTGGAATCCTTTCTAGCAAATTTCAGACATTTGCAATTTCTGACAGGAGCTCTCCGGACGTTTCCTCCACCCCAAAATCTAAGGGATTGGTTCATGATCTAGAAATTGGAAGAGTGTAAGAGGGCGGGGTGGGTTCATGGGATCTCCACATTATTCATGATTCCATTTACCGACAGCACCCCAGCCTCCAATAACACACCTTTGTTGGCTTCCTTATCATCCCTTCGATTAAGGTCCCTTAACACATGAAAGAATTGATAAGAGTTCAAATTCCTTAAGAGGAGGCGAATTTTATCAAGGAGATTGTTGAGCTTAGTGCTTTGAGTTGTGGAGTGTTTGATCATGGCCTGTATTATTATTCTGGAATCGCCTATGATTGTCAAGTCCTGGGTTCTGAGTTTAATTGCCTGGTGCAGACCTTGCCAGAGAGCCAATGCCTCAGCTCTGTTATTGGACTCTATACCGAGTCCAATAGAAAATTGTGTTATTATGTCCTCTTTGGGATTTTCGATAATTCCCCCTCCTCCAGCCTGGCCTGGGTTTCCTTTCGAGGCCCCATCAAAGAAAAGGATAGGCGTTTTAATATTACTTTTCCATTTTGCAAATTCATTCCCGCTTTTTCTGATCTCCCAGCTTTCTTGGCTTGGATCACTTCTCTTTTTTCTTTCTAATCCTGGTATATTGAACTGGGCTATCCAACTCCCCTGTTCTTCATCCAACTTGTGTAGCTTTACTGTGGAGAAAAGGTGAGTAGTTGATTCCCCCAGCATAGCTTGAATTTTAGTGGCAATTCTGACTTCACTCAATTGACTTTCTTTGAAGATTTTGTGATTCCTCTCTAACCAGAGATTCCATAGGACAAACTTTGGTAGTAATCCCCATATCAAGAGAGTTTGGTTTCTTTTCTTGTCAGTAAAGGGGAACAAGGATTCCCATTGGAGGAGTAGACCTATTACATCAAGTGGGAAATTGATTGTTGGTTGGGATCCTGTAACCTTCATCTAGACTTCTTTTGAATAGTTGCAGTTTAGGAGAAGATGGTCAGTTGTTTCTTCCTCATGGAGGCAGAGAGGGAATATAAAGGGTCCTTCCTAGCCCCTTCGTCTGAGGTTCTCCCCTGTTAGGATACTCTTGTGCACCAGGGTCCAAATGAAGAGGTCAATTTTTGGGAGGGAACGAAGATTCTAGACTGCTTTCCAAAGAGTCGGATTTGGCATAGCAGTGGGGACGGAGTTGAAGAGATGGTAACCCTCTGTTGTGGTGTAAGCCCGAGCGCTCCTGCCCCATCCTCTTTCATCTTTAACTATCTTTTTTAGAGGGGCTTTCCCTTGAAGACACTTCTTAAGAACATCCCCTTGACTGTCTAGAATAACTGGTCTGTTTGGGATAGCCCACCCTTGCCAGAGGTGGGACCTTTCTTCTCCCCATACTGAAATGTCTGAGAGTGTTAAAATGTTTTCATTGTCCATCCAGCTTTTGAGGCCTTGTAGTTCTTGGCGCTGATCTAGCGGTGGGTCACCCATTATTGAGTCTGTCCAGATTCTTATTTTCCTACCATTTTTTGGCACCCAGGTTAGATGAGGGGTGAAGTGAGGGAGCGTCTTTTTGCATAGCGCGAAGATAGGGGAGATTTTCAACTCCTTACATGGGAGTTCTAAGCTTCTGTCATGAGACCCTTGAAAGTATTTCCTCCAGAGAGCATGTTTACTCCAAGTGGTTTTTCCAGTGATCATTTTCCAGAGAAGCTTTGCCCCTAAGGCCAGATTTTGGATCTTTGTATTTTTAAAATTGAGACCTCCTTCCATGAAGGGTTTTGTGGTTTTTTCCCAGCTAATCAGGTGCAGCTTTTTCTTTTCCTGCCTTCCTCCTTCCCACAAGAATCGTCTCTAAAAATCCTCGATTTTTTGGATGATAGTGGCTGGTGCTAACAATAGCGAGCATTGATAAATGGGGAGACTAGAGACTACAGCCTTTATCAGGACTGTCTTCCCTGCTAAGTTCAGCCAGTTGGCCCCCCAAGATGTGAATTTATTCTTGAGATTTTCTGCAAGATGGCTCCAGTGGTAAGCTCTTGGGGTAGACTTAAAGATTGGAACTCCCAAGTACTTAAAGGCCTCCCAGTTTGTGTGCCCCTCCATCCCTAGAACTCTTGTTATTCTCAGCATTTCATTTGGGGTGATGTTCCATCCATAAATGTTACTTTTAGTCTGATTTATTTCGCTGCCAAAGGCTGCTGCATAGGCATCCAGATCTTCCTTGAATTTTTTTGCTATGATTGGGCTTGCTCCTCCTAGCAGCAGGGTATCATCCGCAAATTGTGCATGGTTGATGTCTTTCACCCCTTGTGCTATTCTTAGACCATGTAGATCTTTATTAATTTGGGAGTTTTCCAATTGATAACTGAGAACTGAAGCTTGAATTGCATAGAGCAGTGGCGACAGAGGGCAGCCTTGCCTTAGACCCCTGGAGGCCTTGAAGAATGCAGTTACCTTCCCATTCACCAGGGGGGCGATCCAAGGAAATCCAATGTAGGATTTTATCCAGCTTATAAAACGTAAATCGAATCCAAACTTCCTCATAACTTCAAATAGAAATTCATGTCTGACTCTATCAAAAGAATTAGCTAGATCTAGTTTAATGACCATACCTTTTTCTTTCCTTAAAACGCTGGAATGAATCGCTTCTTGAACCAGGATGATGTTGTCAGCGATGTGCCTCCCTTGGAAAAATCCGCCTTGATTTTCAGGAACGATGAGTGGGAGAGATACCTTGAGGCGGTTGGCTATTACTTTGGCAATGATTTTATAACTCGTATTGCATAAGGAGATTGGTCTGAACCTGTTGAAGGAAATCGCTCCTTTTTCTTTCGGGATAAGTGCC